>JAKKZN010000028.1:4543978-4577001 GCA_033441825.1 Pangasius elongatus
ACCTCTTTCCCACACTCACCATTACTCTGGACTGTTGACCCCAAGTACTTAAACTCCTGTACCTTCTTCACGTCTTCACCCTGTAACCTTACTGGTCCACTTCCCTCCCTTTCATTCACAGTGTGACGGTTTTGTGTCTATATATTTTATTTTGTCCTATACTCTGTCAGTGACTGGCTTATATTAAGGTGATTTTTGTGTAGTATATAAAACAAAATGATAATGCTAAATGAATAAAGCGCTTCCTCACCGCCGTGTCATCCTCCTTGTACACTTTGATGGTTTTGTCCGCCTCGGCTGTGATCAGGCGGCTCTCGGAGTGATCAAACACGCAGGAGAAAATCCCAGACTCGCTGTCCAGAGAGCCAGGCTGCACGGCCGCGTGGATCCGCTGGAAATTATACCCCGTCCTCCAGTCCCACAGGTGGATCGTACCATTATCAGCTGAGGGAGGCAAGGAAGGAGGGAAAAGATGTTAGAAATGATATTTTTTTCCATTCCTGAGATGATCCTACATAAATCAAGGTCTCGATATGGGCAAAAAAATAAAAATAAAAATAAAAAAAAGGAGGGGAAAAAAAGAGAGGGGGAGGAAAAAAAAAAAAGAAAAAAAAAAAAAAAAAAAAAGTGTGAACCACCAGAAACCAGAACACCAACCGAGTTGACTGCGAGCGTGTTAATGATGGCGTTGTGTCCTGACAGATTCTGGATGAAGTTCCCATCTGGAAATTTCCACTGCTTGATGTTGTCTGGAGATCCCGAGGCAAACGTGTATCTGCGTTAAACAGGAAAGGAAAGGAGTTACAGCACCTCAAGCACAAGCTGCCCAACAATCATAGCTGTAAATAATTCATTCATGATGTTCTTCTTACAGAAATCATTTCCACACAGTGGCAATTGTGAACTTATAGATATTTCACTAATATTAATAGAACACCAATAGTAATTAGTAATACTAATAATAATAAATCTGTGTTTCTGTTTAAATTAACAGCCAACAATCAAGTGCACGATGCTTACTGTCGCGGATGCAGCACCAGCGCTCGCACAGATTTCTTGTGATTGGTCAGCGTGGCTCTCGTCTTCCCAGCGATCAGATCCCAGAGTCTGATGGTGGTGTCGTGACTACCTGTAACACCACAGCAACAAACACAACCAGTTTAATGAGTACAACAACTTAAATGTCTGTAGTGTAGTCAAATACACCCAAGAGCCAGTTTTATTTTATCAGCCATTAAAAATAAACAAGACTCTTCACTCTTCGCCACTTTAAGTGAAAGCTTTATGTATTTCTAATTTATCACTCGATCTCTCAGGTGTCTTTACACATAATTGATCCTTAACGGCAGTCATATGGAACCAGCACCTCTTAGCCATTTTAGTACCAGAACCAAAAGCAGTTTTGCAGTGGAAACCAGTTCTACAATAGCCATAAGCATAACATATGCAGAAAAATTGTTTATCTTTTATCTTTCACACAGTATTCTGTAAAAATTCAAACTGTACTAAAAATTATAACAACATATCCAATACTAGTGATACGTATTGTGTCATAATGCATCACAATCTCCATATGCTATATCGTATATCCCCGCCGTACATTCTGTACTTATACATTTGAACACAAACAGCCACCTAATTGTACTAAAAGAGACTCTTGAGCTCACCTGTAATTATCTGAGGCTCGACACTCTGACACTTCACCGTGGCGACCGTGTTGGTGTGACCCGTCAGAGTGTGGACGTTAGCTTTGGTTCTAACGTCCCAAACCTACAAAACACACAAACGACAGTCTGTATTAATATCCTGTTATAAGAATATGCCTCACTCATATTAATAGCTCGTTTCACAATTAGACTCTCATTAATGAATTAATGATGTTAGAGGGGTGTGAGTGTGTGTGTGAGACTCACTCTGGCTGTAGCATCACGACTGCACGTCACCAGGACGTCGATGGTGGGATGGAGGTCCAGGTCATAAACGGCGCTCAGGTGACCGTGGTAGTGACGGATAACCTGCAGAAACGGTTATTGACAATAGAGGTCACGTATCCATTACATCATGTTGGAGCTGCATTTTGAAGTTATGCATCTGCCCTGGCCCATCATTCCTACTGTGTGTGTGTGTGTGTGTGTGTGTGTGTGTGTGTGTGTGTGTGTGTGTGTACCTTGTTGTACTCCAGATCCCAGCACTTGACCTGTTTGTCCTCTCCACAGGAGAACAGATACGGGCTGCGTGAGCTCACGGCCACTCCTCTTACTGTACTGATGTGACCTGTTAGAGAGAGCTTCAGCTTCCCACTCGCCAGATCCCAGATCTAAACACACACACACACACACACACACACACCCCCTCTCAATCTCACAGTCACCATTATCCATCCTTCCCTGTTTAAATACCCTGAATGCTTAAGAAGCCTAACATAACACACATCTCCAAAATCTTGTGTTGCTGAATGTAGAACTTATGATTCTATATAATATAAAAAATAAGTGATCTTAAATAAATTCAAAACCCACAAAATCTTTTTTTTATACTATGATTCATTATCCACACCTTTATGGTCCTGTCTGCAGATCCAGTAACAAACCACTGGTTTCCAGGCTCCACTGCTAAACACCTGACCCAGCCGAGATGGCCACTGATCACCTGCGACACACACACACACAAACACACACACACATGCGTGCATAAGAAACACACAATTGCTGCACAACGTCCTGCATTAACTCATAAGGATTCAAGAGGAAAATTTAAAAGTGCTTTTTTCCCCCCATCCATACTAGTGCCCTAGACAGGGGACAGAGTGCGCACTATTCAGGCCACCTATCTAGTGGAATATACTCCCATCCAGATCCACATTAATGTTCGCTCCTGTTGTTTAAGATACAGAGTCAAAATCTGTAAAGTAAATCCTATACTACTACTTTGTTTAACAGTTTAAAATCACAAAAGATGCAAGTTTTAGACTCATCCACTCAAAGCTCTCTCTCTCTCTCTCTCTCTCTATTCTCACCCGGTAGAGTTTCCATGGTGGGTGCCACTGTGGTTTGGGCATCGTTGGAGCTTTTCGAGGAATCAGCGCAGAATTCTTCGTCCCTCCCGCTTCCATTAACGCCTGCACACAAACAGAAAGAAGTCGAGTCGAAGTGAAGAATCCTAAGCATTACTTTAAATTTATGGTGCCCATGTGTGCATCTTAATTGGCTAAATTATAGACGTGGAAGTAAACACGGTCTGCTCACCAGTGTGTGTTGTGGTGGCTGGGATCGCTCTGCTGCCCCGGCGTGTCTGTGGATATCTCCCACACTCGCTGCAGTTCGAGCCATGTCCTGCCTGCAATGCACACGCACACGCACACACAAACACAATAGTAAGATACAGCAGGCTTTCCACCCACAGGGAGTTTTCCTGAGGGGTGTCTGTGTGTGTGTGTGTGTGTCTGTGTGTGTGTGTGTACCTTGCTTGAGACAGAGGTAGAGCCAGTGCCATGGAGTGAACTGCAGCTTCGCTGGGCATCTTCTGCAGCTGAGTGTCAGCAGTGAGGCCAACTCCTGAACATCATTAACACACTGCGTTAGGTTAATGCATGATATTACACTGTAAGGCTTAGCCGTTAGCATCAGTGTTCAGGACGTACCTGGGGCAGATGGGTACGGGTGTGTTCCTGTGATGAGGTACTCCGGATCACTCTCTGCAAAAATACAGAAATACTTAATTAAGATTAAGACAAAGACTAACAGGACAAAAACTAAACTACACTTACACCAGTAGAGGGGGTGAAGTTCAGTTTTTGAGGTGGGACAAAAAGTATGATCACTTAAAGCACTTAAAAAAAAAAAAAACATGTAGTATTTTGTATTTTACACTGTGCTATAACTTATAATCCTGAAAATATGATACTGAAAACTGATTTCCTTTTTTAAAATGTTATGATCATCAAATCACTGCAACATTTAATTCCTATTAAATAATATATAGTTGCAATTAAATTATATATAGATTATTGGTATCAACTTGCAGAACACAAACAATTCACCAGTTTCACAAAATTGCACAATTATGCTAATTAATTTGAGAACTTCCTGTCTCCGTCATTGAGCCTTTACAGATTTACACAAACCTGATGATCAGATCGCAGACAGTTCAGTCGTGCTGCGTGTTCGTGATCAGCAGGTAAGGATATTTGCGCTCACCGGCTGATGTGTAACTCGAGCTGTCGTACGGATCCAAGGCATTTGGAGCCACTTTGCTTTTCCCTTCTTTGAGGACGGGCATGTGCAACACTGGGCCGTACTCCACCCTCAGCTTAGCGGCCATCTTCAGCTTATGACTGCAAAACAAAATCACTCACACGATCAGCTGATTAATAAATACTTACTTTATACACGGCCCGGCCACAAGAAAGTCGCTGTTTAGATTTTAACAGGCAAATACATAAGTCTATGAACGGATCATTATTAGAGTGATTATAATGTTTCTAGTATGTTATATGTTTGGCAGCAGTTCTTTTCATCTTAAAAGATGAAGTGTGTAGCTTTTCAGTTCTTTAATAACCATGTCGAAAGATGCATCATGGCCATATTCCAAGATTCATCAGGGTTAAAATTGTGAAAGAGTGGCTCAGAGAGCATAACAAATCATTTTCACACATGAATTGGCACCTCTGAGTCCTGACCTTAACCTCAGTGAAAGTCTTTGGGATGTGCTGGAGGAGACTTTACAGAGTGCTCACCTCTTTTACTGTCAGTACAAGATCTTGACCAAAAACTGATGCACCACTTGATGGAAATAACATCATAACATTTATTTCCATCAGTTTTTGGTCAAGATCTTGTACTGACAGTGAAAGAGCTGAGCACTCTGTAAAGTCTGTTATTTGGTAAAATAAATATGAATACATGCACAAAAAAATGCTCAGTGCGTAAACTGAATATTTTAATAAAACCCGGTGTCAGTGCTGTCATTAAACCCACCTCTCCTCATCCAGAGAGACCTGCTTGGCGTGATCGGACACAAACATGTCATGGCTTCGCTTAAGAGACCTGAAGACCAGCGTGTGCACCGAGTGCTTCTGCACCTCCTGAATGTGATGAAAAACACAAATTAAACAGACAGGATGAGCTTTCCACACATATACATATACACTCCAAATGTTAAGGTTTTAGTGATCTTGATGATAAATCATTGGTTAGAAAATGAGCAACAATGAAACAATGAAACTCTTGAGAGCTCCTGTGCCACCATTTGCTGGTTTCCTTTCGCTGCAGTGAACTGTTTGGGGAAAAGCTAGAAACAGGGAAATTCAATTCTATAGTCTTCTTGTATGCAAAGGAAAAATCACGATTAGGATTAAAATGATTGATGTAAAATTCAAACTAACATGTCTGGGTGTACAAAATTTTCCGGGATTTTTTTTTTCCTTCTAGTAGTGTGCTGAAGTCTTAGACACATGCAAAAAATGCTGTAAAGCAAAGACACCTTTAAAAATAATGGAATTAAACATCTGTAAATAAAAAAAGTAAACAGTAATAAACAAAACAAAGTCAATAATTGTTGTGATGACCTTTTTTTTTCTTTTTAAATAGTAGTCTCAGGTGCACGTTTATGAGGAAATTAGCTTGCAAGTTTATTGAGCATGTTGGAGAATCTGCCTCAGCTCTTCTGGAGACTTGCTTCTTCCTTTTCAACAAAACCCAGCAGCCTTCATGCCCTCATACATTTATTTTTTTTGCCAGAAAAGTAATGTTTGGCAATCTAAAATGTTTTTTGTACTGACTCGATAATACAGAAGTCATAAAATAAACATGGGGCGTCTGAGACTTTTGCATCACATCCTGCTGCTGTAATAATTCCCCTCCATTCTGAAGTGTCTTATATTATTGTTCAGATTTTCAGTCTTGGCTTATAATTTGTTTCATTTTAACAGATTATCCAAAAGAGTGAGCACTTCCTGGAGTCTTTCCATACAAAGCACAGACGCTCTTTTTCTCTCCAGGACTTTGGGAAATCTGTACCAACCTGCATTACCACTAGTTATTTCTGTAATAATCACATAAGCCCAGCTCTCTGGGTCAAACCAATCCAGTCAGAATAGAGTGCTGTTTGTTTGTTTGTTTGTTTACTTGTTTACAGACTCTGAGTTAAAATCAGCTCCCTAACAAACCTATGTGCAAATGGTGAGCATGAATGCAGGTTCAACAGAAGGGATAATACAAAAAAAAAACGTTCCGACTGAAGCTGAATAAACATTTTTAATCGATATTAATTCACTATACTCCGTTACACTAGTGTAAGGCATTTCCAGCGCGCGCTGCGTTACTCTTCTCCCAACATAAGCTTAGCTAACTGAGCTAGCCTACTAAAGCCTAGTGTTATAACTCACTACCTCACTAAGACATGCTTAAAAACTGTAAGAAAACACACTCAGAAGTAAGAAATGACAAACCTCCGTCATGTTTGATGATGTTGTCGTTCTTCTACTCAGTAACTTTTAGCTAAAATAAAAGGAAACCACACCGCACACAGAAAAACACAACACTCCGGAAGTGATTGTTTTCTACTTCCGGCACATGCTAAGCTCTCTCTCTCTCTCTCTCTCTCTCTCTCTCTCTTCTTCGTGTGATCACAGCTCGTTCGCCATTATCCACCTAGTGTCTCAATCTGGGAGTGTACAATACAGAGTACAGACACAACTGTTAAAAATAGATAGATAGATAGATAGATAGATAGATAGATACGATATGGCCAAAAGTATGTGGACACCTGATCATCACACCCATATATGGTTCTTCTCCAAACTGTTACCATAAATTTAGAAGCACTGAATTATCTATAATGTCTATGTATGCTTTAGCTTTAACAATTTCCCTTCACTGGAACTAAGAGGCCCAAAGCTGATCCAGCATGACAATGCACCTGTGCACAAAGCGAGCTCCATGAAGACATGTCCTGCGTCTGAATTCACCTACAATCCGTCCTAAATAGTATCCGAGATTAGAATTAGTGTTTCCCAAATCGTAGTATATTGAAATGAGTTTCCCAAAGGTACCCGGATGGTCTACTATTTCCGGTAGAGTGGACACTTCAAAGTGGACACTTTTTCAGCTAATATTACCCACAATTCCTTGCGCAAGGGAGGAAGATGTGGAAGGTTTGTGATGGTTTGCTTCACCGAATTCGCTGAAATGCAACGAGGAGTTTGTTTACGGTGACGGTGTGCGTTACTAGGCAACAACGTTCTCTTTGGGTACATGATGTGATCCCAGTACCTGCATACTCTTTTGCTACACACTCAAAAAAAATTTCTGAACAAAAAGAGTACATACTTTTAGTGAATAGTATAAGTAGGCGAAATGAGACGCAGGAACGGTGTGCCAAGTTTGGAGTGGAAGAACTCGAGTGTTCTGCACAGAGCCCTGACCTCAACCCCACTCAACTGGAATGCTGACTGCACCCCAGACCTCCTCACCCTGCATCACTAAAGCTCTTGTAGCTGAATGAACACAAATCCCCGGAGTCACACCCCAAAATCTAGTGGTAAGCCTTCCCAGAAGAGTGGAGCTTATTATAACAGCAAAGGGGGAATAAATCTGAATGAATGTTCATCAAGCACATATGGGTGCGATGGTCAGGCATACACATTTCAGTCATATAGTGTATGCTGTTAAAATTATATAAAATTATTTACTGAGATTTCTAAAAATCAATATTAACATTTTTCTCTGATGAAGAATTTAAGATTTTGCACATTTCTTTCTCTTAAGAAACAATATTAAAGTGAAAAATTCATAGATGAGTCACAAAAGACTTAACTTGCTTGTTCAATGTATAAAGCTAAATATAACCATGTATTTCAAAGGTTGATCTCTAATACATTAATCATAGAATTACTTAAACATGAGCTATAATGTTAAATAATACAATTAATCTCTATCTATACTGTATATGTGGAATTTTTGTTTCCAAGATCTTATACTTTTCTGTATTGAATATTAAGTTCTTTAACACAAATATCATGAGACAGACAAGGCTCAGAATCGCCTACACTTTTTCCTTCATCGAGGACTGTAAATTATATTAATAAATATGCAGACTGAAAACACCCCACCCTCTCCTCAGGCACTTGTATTTTATGATGCTATAACATATCATCACATGTTCAGGACTAAATCTATTCTGCATTCTTTACAAACTGAATTACATACTCAGTATGCTGTGATTTTGGACAGATTTTCCAGCAAGGTGTTCAGCTACCTGTTCAAGAGAAGGATTTTTCAGAGTTAGTCCACTTCAACATCAGATGCTCATGACCCGAACCCATTTTCGTTCTCATCAAGGTGTTCATGCCACTTTTTACTCTTCCACAGTTAACACCTGCATAAAATCATCACTTGTGTTCATGCAGCAAGCCGCAGAAATTATAAATGTTTGAGATTTTTAGCTCATTAACAGGAGGAAACACAAAAAATGTGTAGGAGTTGGGGAATAAACTCAAACACTAGGGGAAAATTTTTTTTAAAGATATTCCTAAGATAAGATAACATTTTTAAATAAGGACAATGAGGACAAGCCTAGTACAAAACTTTTTTTTTTTTATTTTTCATGGCCAAGTTTGCAAAACATCTAGAAAAATATACAACAAAAAGCTTAAATTTTGCACAAACAGAATCGTATCGAGGAAAAAATGGAACATAAAACAGAAAAGAAAAGAACATTCACATTTTTTCCTCCGTCATCAATAAAACCACATTCTTATGTTTGTTTTCGTCGTTTTCCTTATGCGGCGGGCGGAGCTCCGGGCCTGCTCAGTCACGCGTCTGCACAGTAGCCCGAGTCGTTGGAGAGTTGAGAGTTGGAGCTGCGGTTCGAGGCCGAGTTGTTCCAGATGTCCAGGTTCATGTGGGGGCCGAACGGGTTGAAGCTGGAGAAGTGCTTAGAGGGAAGCGGCTCTGGAGTGAAGGGAGACACCGGAGAGACGGGCACGGAGCGCTCAGTGTGGAAGTGGCTCTGATACGGCTCGCTCTGAGGAGTCCAGATAGAACCGAACAGACTGGAAGAGATCGGAGACAGACTCCGGGTGCCTGAGAAATACGGCTGAGAGAGAGAGAAATTCTAAGATTGGATCTTGGATTAGGATATTATGATTGAGAAGGTGACCTACAGTTTGGGCACCATTCAGAACAGTGGAATAGTCTGGAAGCTCACCTTGCTGCCCACACAGCTCGTCATGTCCCAAGAGGAAGTGACCTCGTGTGGTGTTTCCTCACTCCAGCTGGCCTGTGTTTGAGTTTCACGGCAAGGGAATCTGTTCTGGTAACTTCCGTTCCCTTAAATGGACAAAACTAAGCATTATGAAACATTCTGTTCCTTTTCTAACAGAATGATAGATGTACGATAGAGAAACAGAGAGAGAGAGAGAGAGAGAGACTTTTACCTGACAGCATGTAGTTATTTGGGGGACAGTAGGGATACGGGTTACTGCACTGACTGGCTGCGTTATTCCACAAGAAACTTCTAGAAAGAGCAGATAATAACAGATCAATACACGTGCACGCGCACGTGCACACACATAAAGCATCCATCCAGCATCCATCCAACCAACAAGCATCCATCTGTTAAAGTACCATGCATCCATCTAGAATCCATGTATCCACCCATCCTTCCAACAAGCATCCATCCATCAACCCATCTACCACTCAACTATTTACCCAGCCAGCATCCATCTGTTCAACTAGCACCCGTATTTAACCAGCATCCATCCATCTCATATCTCCTTATATCATTCAAGCACATATTTATTTACATCCATCCACCCATCCATCTGCCTATTCACATCCATCCATATCCAACCATCCATCAGGCCATAAACCTCTCTGTATATCTAGCCATCTACAGAGGTGTGTCCTTTCATCTATTTACGTATCCATTCAGTCATAAAGCATGATAACCGAGTGTGTGTGTGTGTGTGTGTGTGTTTCATACCCGGTGAAGGGGTTGGAGTTGGAGTTCTGGTTGTAGGTGCTGCGTGGTTCTGGCATGTTGTACCTAAAACCATTGGTCAGAGGAACAGAAGGAGCGGACCACGTCTCCTCCGGCATGTACGCACCACCCGCGTCTGAGGACACAACACCGTTCAATATCGGTTAAATACTTCTTGGAGTTTATGAATCAGTATTTGTCATCGCTTTTCATTATCGTCAGCTGCCGAAAAAGCACTTTTGGGCAATTAGCGCTCACCTGAGCTCCTGTCCACACCTGCAGCCACGTCGGCGAAGCTTGGAGAGAGAGCAGGAGTTTCAGGGTTCATGTACAGATTGTTCATGCTGTAACACACAACGTCAACACGCTGCTCATTTTGCGGGAAAATATGAACTGTAAAATATATGTCATTAGAAATAAAGTGTAATGTGTGAGCAGGAGATTCAGAGATCTCTTCACACAAGGATTTCGGGGAATTGATGCATCTCACTTTTTAAATGAAGCACATATAAATAATGGCGCATTTACTGGTTCATGTTTCTTTTACCTTTGAGTTTTAAAGGTGCAGTTCACTGGTGGGTAACAATCACGGTCGCTTGTGTACGTGTTGTACTGTACTGGATCTCCTGAAATAAACACATGGTACAATTAGGGTGCAGAACAGTGAGGACACACACACACGCACACACGCATGCACGCACGCACAATTTAGCTAGTATACAGTTCCAACACATTTATTTGTATTCATGATATTCTAATACACACTCATATACAGTCACACGTACTAAACAATCACATACACATTCACAAACTCACACATATACAATATGTATCTTCATTTAAACAGCCGAAATAAACATCGGCTATGTCAAAGGCACGCAGAGCTAAAATATAATAGTGTGTGTGCGCATGTGTGTGTGTGGACAATAATAGCACAAATTTATATAGTATTTATAAATTTATTGTTAATATAACAATGCTTTTGCAAAATTTAAATGAATTACATACAGAAAGACTGCGTGTGTGTGTGTGTGTGTGTGTGTGTGTGTGTGTGTGTGTGTGTGTGAGAGTCTAAATTATATTCACATTTGTTATACATTGTCTCAGGTTAGTTATAAATGTATATGAAGGTCAAGTTCTCTTTGTGTGTGTGTCCGTCTCTTTCTTATTGGTTGTGGTGGTGTTTATCTGGGTCAGCCTTTTTAAGGCGGTACTGTTCTCTCTGTGTGTGTGTGTGTGTGTGTGTGTCTCACTCTGTCGTGCTCTGCTGGGGTCTTTCTCTCCCTCTACACTGCTCCAGCTGCCCCATGATCCCCTGCTGGCCCTGACGCTGCCCGACGAGCTGCCCGAATCCGAGCCTGACTCCCACTGAAGCCGCCGCTCTGGGGCCTTCCGCCGGGGTCTGGCCAAACACACGCCTGTACAAAAATACACACACACAACACACAGTATAACTCACTGCACCTGCACGTACATAAAGCCCTTCTCATAAAAAACAGGAAATAAATTTGATGAGACAAAATGCGACATGCACTGACTGTATGACGCTGAATAAAGCATTTCCTCACCGTTTTGTTTAAGAGGACTCTCCACCGCCGCCGCTGCTGCTGCTTTGGGGATCTCCAGCTTCATGCTGGCCGAGTGGTTGTGGTTTCTGGCTATATTACGTGGTTCTCTGTACTCAGGTTCCCTCTCGAGCTCCGTCATCATTATAGCGCTGCTCTCCGGGAGCCTGTAGGTTAATCAGCGATATGAATTAATAGAACGTTATGAAAGTTAAGACAGGATAAAGACAGGGTTTATTGTGTAGCTCAAAGGTCCAATCGTGACTTTCTGGAATGTTGTGAGGTTGGATCTCTGGACTGCTAATAACTTAAGAAGTGAAAGTGCTAAGCTAACACTTTTAAAGCAAACACAACTTATATTTTGTGACGAAAACCGAAAACTGAATTAAACCAAATACCTTTAATCAGAGTTCAATACTCTTGATAGCATTTGGTATGACAACAAGAACGAAATCACAGTTTCAGCTAGGCGGATATTTCCAAATGACGTGTATATGCATAGAAATGACGTGACTTACAGGCTACAGTGTGCAGAAATGTTTTAATTAAAAGGGAAACCAACAGAGCGAGATAATGACGCCCTTCAAGATGGCAGCCTATTCTGAGACCAAATCATTTAAGCCTGTGTGTTTGTTAACCAAACAAAATTAATTGTTAATGTCTTTTCTTAATTTTAATGAAGCAAAAAAAAAAAAAAAAAAAGCCTTCTGTTTGTGCCAAACGTGAGATTTCATCCATAGACGTGCTTCTATAACCCCAAAGCTAACGGACACTGCTCTTTGCTTATATCAGGATGCTTTATTACTGATGAAAGCTCTGGGAGTCGTGTGTGTGAATCCACTCACCCTAGTACAGTTTCGACAGGCTTCCTGCGGTTCTTTCCTGAGTTTTTCTTCGTTTTGGTGTTGGAAGTGGACACTGCGAGCTCGGAGTCCTTCTCTGCTCTCTTCTTCTGAGAGCTGTCACTCTCTCTCGGCTAGACACGAGAAGATCGGGAACACGTGTTAGCCATTAACCAGTCATGAGTGTGCTGAATGTATTAACAGGAACCTTATAACTCTTTCAATGAAACACTTATTAAAGCAGTTATTAAACACTGACAGAGAAAACACACCCAGCTCTATCTGCATACCTCAGTGTCCAAGTTTTCCCTTTTGTCCTCATCTCTTCTTCGGCTGCACCTGCTCTCCACCTGTCCATCCTCATGAGCCTGAGGCACGTGATTGGCTGTGATGCTTTCAGGAAATCCAGGAAGCGTTTCCATGGGAAACATATCTCCTGGCATCGCTTTTTCCTCCCTGATCTGTTCTTTCTGTTCCACGTGGAGTACCGACTCGATTAAAGCATCATCGTTATTGTTGTTATTACAGACATCAGGGTCGGCGTCGAACGCCTGTTCCTCTCTCTCTTCATCCATTGGAGGGTTAGGAATAGCATTAGCAGCATTAGCGTTAGCCGCAGAGCTGCTTTTGTATCTGTAAAGGAATGAGACTCGCGTTTGTTTTTTCTGAGGCTGGATGGAGCCTCCGGAGCTCTTCCTAGAGGAGGTTTGGGAACGAGCCGTCCCGTTGGCTAAGGCCGTGGAGCCCCGCCCTTTCCCTTTATCAGAGGTGTGGCTTGTGTCGGAGTAACTTTTGCAGCTACCTTTGCCTTTACTGCAGGAGGAAATCAACAAAATAAAGACGTCAAAGATACTTGCAGACTTTAAAACAAATTTTTTTAATCACTTTCTTTTTTAAATGGGCAATGCAGAGAGGAAAAAGTACTCAGTGTTTAACTGAAGACATTCAGAACAAAAAGGGCTAAACTGCATTATTTATTGATTTATTGAGAAAATAATGCAGTACATATAATGCAGTAAGTAAAATACTAATTACATCCGTGTCTATACGTCTATAATTTTTTATTAAAATTGTATACTACATATAATAATCACATAGAAGTGTATATACATAATACAGAAATCACATTTCATATTGAAGTATATCGTTAAATATTTGATCAATCTTTTAAAATAATATTTCTAATATTTATTTTAACTAATTAAGCTAATTATATGTAAGTAAATGTTTTTACAGATTTTCATTTTTAACGCTCTTATTTGCTATGTTGTGTTTACCGATACGGTTTTGTTTTGATACTTCTTGTTGTACACTGTGTGTTGTGTAGGTGTGTGTTGGGAAGAAATAGTGATTACATTACGACGCTGCACAATAACCATATGGCGTGTGAGGAATCGTGGCATTTTTATCACCAGTCGTTAGAAGGTGCGTGTATATATGTGTGTGTGTGTGTGTGAGTATTAAAAGGCTGAGTGCTGAGTGTTACCTGGTGCTGTTGGGAGTGTTATGGCTGCTGTTATCACGGGGGTTCGAGTTATGGTTGCTGCGTGGAGTTGGAGTGGAAAACTCTCTCAGGATGAACTGAGCCTGGTGGAAGGCCATGAGACACACTCCGGCCAAAGAGAAGCTAATCACACAACACACAGCAGGGGAAAAACACATTGTTACACACACTTTAACCTGAAACTGTCCTGGAATTGTCTCCAGGAGCGTGTGTGTGTGTGTGTGTGTGTGTGTGTGTGTGTGTCTAACCAGGTGAAGACGAGCGTGATGACCCAGAAGGACTCCTCCCAGCTGGGTCCGGGGACGACCTGAGCGCACAGTGGCAGCATGTGATGTGGAAGAGTGACGTTCAGGGTGAAGGGGAAGGAAGAGCCGCGCTCCGTTATTAACGTCAGGTCTCTGATCACCCAGGATGACGTGAAGTCTGGCGTGAACCTGGGAAGAGAGAGAGAGAGAGAGAGAGAGAGAGAGAGAAGAAACAATATGAGTAAGATCCACAAACAGTGAAAACACTGGGGCAGATGGGTGTGTCATTTTTAGATATTCTGTAGTCTGTAACCCTTCGTCATCTATTTTCTTTTTTTTTTTTTTTTTTACTGTTTTATTGCTAAGCACGGAAATAATGATTATATGATCATCAAATCCTTTTTTATCCTTATTTATTAAGCCTATGTGAGCTAACTGGCTAGTTTCTGGAGTAAAGACTAGGAGTATTTATGAATATGACTCACTTTCGTCTGCTAGCTAGTACCAAAAGTGAAGACTACAAACATTTCTAAATTAAAATAAAAATGAAACATAACTCCACCCTCTTTGATGATGTCACTTTGCAAACTTGTGTAAACTTACGCGATGGTGATCTCGGAGGAGGAGTTGTAGTCGACGCGGAAGGAGCGGCACTGCAGCACCTCGAAGCCGAAGCCCTGGCACTTATAGCCGTTAATGTTCATGGACATGACGGTGAGAGGAAGCTCGCCCGCGTTCTCCACTTTAAAACTCTTCTGGATGGCGAACAGAGGCTTGCTGAGGTGACTGCGCAAACCTGAGAGACACATCAGCCACAAGACGGCAGATTCAAACACAATGCACTGCGCCAGGTGCTAATATAGCTAATAAGTGGCCTGATTTCCGTCAGTCTGAGAGGCAGTCTCACCATCTCTGCACTCCATCAGGGTGGACTGAGGGACGTTAAAGCGCAGCGACGCCCCAGGACCGGGCAGTTTCCCCCCCACACGCAGGAGCTCCTTCGCCCCAAATCCTTTCACCAAAACCAGGTCAAAGACCGTCAAGTTATTCCTGAGAAGAGCATAGAGGAGGAGTCGCATATGTGCAGGCAGTAAAATAATATAAACACATTAAAATAACATGGAATAAATTTATTCCGAGAATAGAATAGACATCACATATCTGGATTATGAATGCTAATATTGCAGCTACAATGATGGAAATGCTAAACTATAAAATAAATGCATTCGGGGACATACCGGATGAGAAGAATGGAGGTGACAGGTTTGTGCTCAGTGGGTGTGTACTCTACGGACACACTCCTCGTCTCCCACGGCTGCAGGACGATCCTCTGCACGCTGCCGCTTCGGTGAACCTCCCGAGTCTAAACACATGAACAGCAGCAGATTTCGTTTATACTCCAGATTTAGTATACTAGTCTTCTTTCCTGGATCACTAGCGATGAGTGTGATGATGCTGAACTGAAGGATACACGCTTCCCTTACTTATTAACGACATTAGCCACATAGCGCCAATGCAGCTAAATACAGGGTGGACATTCTGGTCATTAAATTTCTCCACTAATTATTTCTCTTAACAGAAAAGCCTTTCACTGGTCCAGCTGACATTCTGATTACCTTCTGATCAGTCGGCAGCAGAGAAAACTCAGCTGTAGTGATGTTCACTGAGAGAGGACTGATGTTAAACCTGCAAAGTATACATTTTTTTAAGAACAGAAGAAAGTTTACGGAAATGTTTTGTCAAGTACCGCTTCAATGAATTATGTTTTTTGATTAATAAAGCAGAGTGTCTTGAGCAAAAGACGCACGTGTGATTACGTACCACTTGGTGAGCAGATCTAACGCTTCAAGGGGAGCTGGATATGAGGAAAGGGCTCGGATCTCCACCGAAACCACAGAACCAGTCGGGTTCTTCAGAGTGAAGTTTTTAATCTGAGGAAACAAATAAAGATTAAAAGCATTTAATCGAGTACAGATATAAAGATATGAATAGTTTAACTTCTTCAATAACTCCACAGGGAAAACTGACATCTGATTAAAACTTCTGCGTGTGCACGCACATCTGTGTGTGTGTGTGTCTCTGATTCAAACTTCTGCGTGCGCACGCACATCTGTGTGTGTCTCTGATTAAAACTGAGGCAGGAAAGATGAGCTGTGTGTGTGTGTATATATACCTTGCTCTCGTTGACTGGTGTTGCTCCAAAATCTAGAGCGGTAGCAGGTTCTGTGGGAAGCCTGGGCCATCTACACACACACACACACACACACACACACACACACACACACACACACCACAAAAAGAGAAGGAGTGTGTAGTATATGATGTGAAAGTCAGACAGAATACAATGAACTACTGTGTGTGTGTGTGTGTGTGTGTGTGTGTGAGTGATTGTGTATGTGTGTATATACTGCATGACATAATTATGCATACTCAGTAGCATGCATAAAAATGGCTTTACCTCAGTGTGTGTGTGTGTGTGTGTGTGTGTGTGTGTGTGTGTGTGTGTGTGTGTGTGTGTACCTGCAGGAGAGCTCTTTACTACGGTGCCAGCGGCTGCAGAGCGCAGATGCCAAACTGCTGTCTGTCTTCCATAAGGAAGAAAAGGATTCTGGGAGGAGAGACTGCTGCCAATCAAAACGCCCTGTCACACACACACACACACACACACAAAAAGCACTTTTACACCGGTGTCAATTCTACTTACTCATTTACGTGTACACACTTTGTGCGATGACTGTCATTATAATTACGGCAGAAACTGATCTTCATAACTCACCAGTTCTGGAGAGGCGGAGAGGACAGAGCTGTTCACACTCACCGCCACCTTCAAACACCACCTCCCCCCTCTGAACAGAGAGACAGACAGATTAGTACTATTATTAATATTAGTATTAATTATAATATATATAGAAATAATCCCTGACCTTTGACCCTGTGGAGGAGGCGTGTACACGCAGCTCCAGTGAAAAGCCCAGGCTGGTGCTGATTGTTACCACAGCAACCATGTTGACAGGCAACGTCTTGTTGAGGAGGTGGAGCTTCAGCAGCTTCCAGCAGCCCGTGGCCACGCCCACCGACTTGCTGATGTTTACTATCTACAGAGGAATAAACAAAACCATGGGGTTTTCTTTTAACACTGAACTTCATTCCAGGTTCTAGCTGACCAGTAGACGTTTAAGGCGTGCACAATTTAAGACCCGCCCATAAACAAGCAGACAAAGAACGGCAGAAGCGAGACACGCATGATGATTCATGCAAAAGCAAAGTAAATAAAATGTTATTTTGTTTAAAACGTTGTTGTTACCTTAAAGAGCCGAGGCGAAGGCTGGCTCAGGGAGACGTTGGTGATGGTGAAGCTCAGATGGAGCGGGTTAGTGAGCCACAATTCTACCTGATCCGCACTTTTCTGCTTCTGTATGAACTGAAACCAGCCAGCACAATCACTGAGCCTACAGAGAGAGAGAGAGAGAGAGAGAGAGAAAGAGAAAGAGAAAGAGAGAGAGAGAGAGAGAGAGAGAGAGAGAGAGAGAGAGAGAGACTTCAACTTTAACAACATACAGGCAGAGCGGTCTATTATAGTCAAACAGACAGATCAAAACACAGGACAAACAGGAATAACAACAGACAGATTTATACACAGACAGACAGACAAAGACAGAAAGATAGACAGACAGACAGACAAAATCAGAGACAGAAGACAAATGGACAGACATGCAGACAGACAGGCAAGCACACTAACACTTCACTGACAGACACACAGACAGACAGTTGGACAGAAACAGACAAATAAACGCAGACAGATGGACAGAAAGGCAAGCAGATAATCAGACAGGACTATAGGTAAGACAGACAAAAGACAGACAGAAGGAAAGACACTGACAGGCACAGAAGTGAGACAGAAACAGACAGACAGACCTACAAATTAATAGACAGACAGTTTAATTGACAGATGTACAAATAGACAGATTAATACATACATACCTACATACAGAAAGATTAAGAGATACATACAAATCAATAGACAGATCAATAGATATATACAGAAAGAAAGGTTAATGGACAGATATTCAGACAGACAGATGCTGGCAGACAGACAGACAGGTTTTTCCAAACAGTCAGAGAGATGTGTGTCTCACCTGTTTGTGTGCTGGAGCCAGGGAAACATGTTCACGCTGATGTTGCCCAACGTCTGCACACTGATCTGACTGGTGCATTTTTTACTTTGAGACGATAAAGATCCTGAAAACACACAATCCAATCATCCAAGTAAACAAAAAATAAACAATAAGCAAACAAAACAATAGCATCCAGTCATGCTGAGTCACATCCAGCCTGAGTTTTCACTTCACTCGAGCATGGCAGTGATCTGAATATGTAAAATGATGGCGCTGAAAATAAACCCCATGTGACCAGTTATATACGAGTGTGATGACACGGCGATAATTAAATAAAAAAAATTTATTAATATAGCCATCAGTAACACTGTGCTACATAGGTAAAGGTTAAACTATGTATGGCATTTAGAAACGTGCCGAAAATGAGACGGTCACTACCTCTGAGAGAAGGCTCCCATGTTCCCATGATACAATTTCGCATTAAATGACTTTATATGTGAAGAACTCACGTCTGCAGGACAGCGTGGCCACCTGAGTGAGGTTACTGGCGGAAGCTTTCAGTGGCGTGTGGCTGATTTCTACAGAGATGTCTGTCCTTGACATGATCTGGATTTCCTGCAAAGATAAAACGCATCCCTTTTTATCTTCTGCTGTTTTAATCATTTCCTTTCAAATCGTTCGCTATCGTCACGTCCCTGTTTGCCTCTTGTTTTCCAATCCCTGCTTCCTGTCTCAGATCAGATACTACAGCCTAACACTTACATTTAGTGTCTATTATCTCAAGGCTTCCCAAAAATATTTAACTTGAATAAAAATATTCAAGTTATTAATGCATGGCATCATTTTGGCACGCATAATGACTGGCATCATGTTAAATTTCGGCTTGGAACTGTAACTGATTCATTTATTCATTGTTGGATGAATGAATAAAAAGATTCTGCATTTGCTTCCGAAGAATAAATGTCCCTTATTCATTACATGCTTATTTATTTCTAACTATAACTAAACTGATTTCTTTGAACTAATGAATAAACAGTGATGGCTGACGGCGCTCTGCACAGTCAACATGTTAGAAAATAAAATAACCTGACGGTGCCACAATCATCTGTCGCAGGGAGTCAAAGAGAAGCAAAACTGGCTGTGCTCTCTGGGTGGGAGGGGTATACTCTGTCTCCCCTGTCAATCACAGCGACACTAGCCAATCATAGGGTTCTGCGAGCTCATGGATGCAGAAGGAGGCAGGTAGCGCTTTCCTCGGAGTGTGTTACGCTACCCTGTTTTTTTTTTCTTATGTATGCACATATCTGACACAACCACAATTTAAAAAAAACCAACCAAATAAACAAACAAACTTCTGTAATCTGGAAAAATGTCCCGCCCACGGCGTTATTGGTAAGAAAATGTCAAGGTTGAACAATGTAGTTGACAAAAAGCACAACATAAACTCAGTCATATAATTTAGCTTACTCACTCTCGCACCACACACCTTGAGATGATGATTGTCATCAGTATACTTGAAGGATGGGGGGAAGGAGGAGAGGAAAAAAATAAATAAATCTATCGACCCCTAATGAGCAATGATGCGAAATAATTTACAAATAAAAACCAAAACAAAACAGTGAGCAATCCTTAAAAAAAAAAAAAAAACAGACTTCACATTTACATCCTACACTGATTTCTCTGAAATAAATAATAGTCGATCATGAAACAAAATGAAACACAATAGAATAAAATTTTAAATAAAAAAAAGTGGCCAATCCTAATAAAGCCTTTGCATTAACATGCTAAAAACAAATGTCCTTTATTCATTAAATGCCTAATTAGATCTCTGAACTTTACTGTCTACGTCCTACTATTTAACCCTGGGGACCAGCTAGATTTTGCTAACGTAATAGCTAAAGATATTCAGCTTTAAGTAAACGGTGATATAATTATAACAGATATAATTAACCTGCTCGACCTTGCCATATTACTGAACCGTGTCCTCTGTATTTGTGCAATTACCTTGACAAAGAGCTGTTTGACCCCTGAGTTCAGCATGTACACTCCTATTTTTGGATCTGAGGGGAAAAAATGAGCAAAACCAACATTTACTCTCTAACAACATGAAACTTAAGACACAAACAACACCAAACATGCCACATGAGGGCAGCACCGGGCCACACGATTTCTGAGCAAGGTGGCTGGATCGGTGAAGGCCTAGAAACCTCATTCTTGAAGTGATCTTTTTTGTATGTGAAGTAATACAAACATTACTAATTAAAATATATTTGTAAGAACAACAGTGAATAGGACTAACACATAAGTTAGATTTGATTTGGAAAATAAATCTACATCAGATTACAATGCATTTTGGGTAAGCCGTACTACTGAAAGCTAAAGTTATGTAGTGATACTGTAAAGTACCAGCCCTTACAAAGGCCAACAGTTTTGAATAAAGGAGAAATAGAAAGAGGAAATGGTCTAGGGCATGTTGAAAGCGTGAGACTGTGATGTTACGTACAGGTGGCGCCCCCTGGTGGAGGCAGGACGAGCAGCACCATGATGTTCTCCAGCACGTAGGGCTTCAGTTTATCCAGGTGAGCTGGCCTCTCACCTCTCTCGGACAGACTGATCTGGAGAGAGAGACGTCCTTCATCCTCCGCTCCAAAACACGAGCCCTGAGCGAAAGAGGAAAAACAGGAAGAAAGTTGATGATAAGAAATTGATGATAAGAAAGGAACATTAATTAAAAAATATATATATTTTTTTAAAAGAGGGAGAAAGAGACCAAAAAAAAAAAAAACAAAACAAGACAGACAGAAAGAGACTGTATGTCTGGGAGAAATGCCATTTCTATTACAAGTGCATTCAACGAAAGAGTTCTTTAAAAAATGAAAAACAAATGAGTTTTGGTTTTTTTTGGAGAAAAAGCAGCTCCAAGTTTCCACTGGGGCAAGTCAAACAAGTTCATAAAAGAACATGTGTTTCGAGGAATTTAAAAACCCCGTGTCTGCTGAGCGCTCCTCGCGTAAAGCTCTCCCTTTAAGAGGGAGCATAGTTTTAAGTACATTTAGTAATAACCTAACAGAAGCAACGGCAGCACTACTGAAATAATAAGACCATAAGCTCGAACTGTATATAATGTGAGAATGTGTGGAACAAGGTGACGAACAAAATGGGTGCCGACAGATTAACGCCAAGCAGAGACATTTATACATTATCTCTACACAGCATCAATGTACTGAGGTTAAGGCACTGTAAATGATTAACAGTTAGTGGTGACACACACTCGCACACACTCGCACACACCCACCTAGATATTCTGCATCAAAAACACAACAAAAAAGACTAATGTTCTCTAACACACACCAACACTGTCCACCAAAGACCAAGTCAGACATCAACAATCTACATTAATAAACATAGATGTTCTCCAGCAAACACCAACATCCACCAAAAGACCAACATTCACCAGGAAACACCAATATTGTCCATTGTTAAACACCCACATTCACCATCAAGCATGAACACACATCAAACACCAACATTCTCCATTATTAAAGACTCGCAATCTCTATCAAACACCAACACTCGCTATCAAACATCAACACACTATCAAACACCAACACTCTCTATCAAACACCAACACTCTCTATCAAACATCAACACTCACTATCAAACACCAACACTCTCTATCAAACACCAACACTCGCTATCAAACACCAACACTCGCTATCAAACACCAACACTCGCTATCAAACACCAACACACTATCAAACATCAACACTTGCTATCAAACATCAACACTTGCTATCAAACATCAACACTTGCTATCAAACATCAACACACTATCAAACACCAACACACTATCAAACACCAACACACTCTATCAAACACCAACAGTCTCTATCAAACACCAACACTCGCTATCAAACACCAACACTCGCTATCAAACACCAACACTCGCTATCAAACACCACAATTCTCCATGAAACACCAAAATTCTCTATTGTCAAACACCAATACTCTCTGCCAAAACCAACATTCTCCACCAAACACCAACACTCTCCATTGTCAAACACCAACAATAATCATCAAACACCAACATTCTCAATTATTAAACACCAACACTCTCCGCCAAACCCCAACACTCTCCGCCAAACCCCAACATTCTCCGCCAAACCTCAACACTCTCCGCCAAACCTCAACATTCTCCGCCAAACACCACCACTCTCCGCCAAACCCCAACATTCTCCGCCAAACCCCAACATTCTCCGCCAAACACCAACACTCTCCGCCAAACCCCAACACTCTCCGCCAAACCCCAACACTCTCCGCCAAACCCCAACATTCTCCGCCAAACACCAACATTCTCCGCCAAACCCCAACACTCTCCATTATTAAACACCAACACTCAGACAATGATGTGAGTGATGTGTGTGTGTGTGTGTGTGTGTGTGTGTGTGTGTGTGTGTGTAGTACCTGTGGGTGAGCATAGAGTGCTTTGGGAAGACTGCAGTCCAACAGCAGTCCCAGTATGGTAATATTTAAAGCATTTTCCTGTCAAGAACAAATAATAATAAACCAACATTGTCAGTAGATGCCATGATTTCGGAGTAACACTGTGTATGTTTTCTTCCTTTAACAATCAGAGACAGAAAGAAAGAACATGGCAACACTTCACAAGGCGGATTGCTAAATTTAAATGTTTTGTGAGGGGAAGCTGCACCAAAATATGAGACAAAAAAAGAAAGTACATAATCGCTGAGCCATGCGCGGGGAATTCCCCAGCGTGCATCATATCTTCATGTGCTGCTGGTTTTTGGTTATTATGGAAAAAGGTGCAGATTTAATTCAGATAACTTTAAAAACAAATGAATTCTCAGCTGAATACTGAGCATTGCGATTAAGGGACTGAGAACTGCATAAACAGGCTGCACATTTAACCATAAATCAGGGGTTTGTCAATTAATCAAATCTAATTGGTGAGTTTAGATAAAGTTATAGATAATGTACGTCATATCTGTGTTCACTGACTGGTGCATTAAATCATGATCCCACACACACACACACACACACACACACGTAAGGAATAATCCATGGCAAGACGTGCATTTCGTTAGATTTACAATTCTGCCCGATCGAAATCATACACAGAGATAAAATAGTGCAATAATATTACATTTATTTGGATGAATTGTAATAAACAGATATTAGAGAGAAAGAGACAGTGATCTGTGTGTGTGTGTGTGTGTGTGTGTGTGTGTGTGTGTGTGTGTGCAAACTACCTGTGTCTGTGCCGCATCTCTACTAATAGTGAAGCTGTGAGTTTAAGTCTTGTATGTAACTTGTTTATAGGCAGCACATTAATTTAGAACGGTGATTAAACTGACTTGAACTACCTGTGCATTCAACGGTTTGAACACACACCTTCCAACCAATCAGAATCGAGTATTCAGACAGACCATGGTGTGTGTGTGTGTGTGTGTGTGTGTGTGTGTGTGTGTTTTAGTGTATTATCTAATTGTATCTATACTTAACATTTTTAAAAAAAATTTACATAAATAAATAAATATAATTTTACAGATTAAATACACAATTTGTACATTACATCAGCTGCTTCCAGTCAGTCTAAAATTATTATAAAAACGCAGTGAAGAGATGCCATGATATCCATAAATATTTTCCTGAAAAACATACTGTGGCATCATGATATCGGGATTATCTCTTCATATCGCCCAGCCATAATCAAAAGTGATTTCATGACTGAGCAAAATATCTGAGAATTATTAATATTTAAGCTGTTATCATGGAGCTGAATATTAAATATGTGCGAATACTAATCATTTAGCACTGCAAAATGATACTATAGCAAGTTAAAATATCTTAAATATATGGAAATCTACCCATTACTTTTTATTGACATTACCATAAAAAACAG
The DNA here is from genome assembly GCA_033441825.1 of Pangasius elongatus. NCBI lineage: Eukaryota > Metazoa > Chordata > Actinopteri > Siluriformes > Pangasiidae > Pangasius > Pangasius elongatus. The sequence continues at coordinate 4,568,154 of JAKKZN010000028.1, forward strand.
TTGTAAGATTATGAAACCTATTTCAATTTTTTTTATATATATATTTATATATAAATATTTATATATATTAATATATTATATATATAAATTTTCAGCCAATGGAACCTGCAAGCTTAAAATTGCTGAAAGAAATAGGTTAGAAGTAGGCTTAATAATTCTATATGCAAGACATTTCAACATATTTATTTTTAAAATAATTTCTATTTTATTGTTTATAATTTTGCAATATATCAAGATTTACAAGATCACCAGCTCTGTGAACAGAATTATACGATACATGTAATATTGATCCAGAATAAGGACATATTGAACATAGCTGACTCGATCTTAGGAGCATGAATGTCGTCTACTTAAGCACCCTCCTCCTGACTGGAAGACAGGGAACATTCCCGGTGTGGAACATCGACATACAGCCGACATCGCATTATTTTACACGGCAGCCTATCTAAAGCTAATTTTATCAACACTGCACTCTTCATTCTGTTCACATCATGTGCAAGTGAAATACAGCAGCATGCTAAGGGTGGCTAATAAACAAATGCTAGCATGCAAAACAGAGGCAAATAGAAAGCCACAAGAACAGCTCAGTGTGTGTGTGTGTGTGCGCGTGTGTGTGTGTGCGTGCGCAGTCAGATATCTAGTTCACACTGAGGGAAGGCAGTAACTGACATTTTGAAACTGCATCGAGCTTCCTGTGGCGCAGGGAAACATGCAGCCCTGCATCACGCCAACGTTTACTTTTACATATTGAGCTGTAAGAATGGGCAGAGTGTGTGTGTGTGTGTGTGTGTGTGTGTGTGTGTGTGTGTGTGTGTGTGTGTGTGTGGGGAAGAGGAAATAGAACACTGATGGTGACTTTCTGCTAGAGCGTTTACAGGTCTAGTGCACGTTAAGTAAGTGTAAGTGCAAGTGTGTGTGGGAGTACACGTATTCAGCCCTTTGTGAGGACCACGAGAAATACAGCTTTTATTTAAAAGTGGCTAAAACAGGCCTTTTGGTTACCGAGGTCAGGGCTAGGTTTTGGTTTAGGTGTACACATAGCATTAATTAGTCACAAAATCATTTACCCAATGTAACGTCCTCACAGAGATAGAAAAACCTGTGTGTGTGTGTGTGTGCGCGTCTGTGTGTGTGTGTGTGTGTGTGTGTGTGTGTGTGTGTGAGAGAGTCTGGTGCTGACCATGAGGTGACAGATATGGATGAACCCTACCTGAGTTTGTGTGAGTTTAATGCTTTGTATATGTGGAAATATGAGAACGCTGTCTTTCCTTGGCACGTCCTTTACCGAGCCAGCGCTCACACCGACGCCGAAAACCTGACACACACACACACACACACACACACACACACACACACACACACACACACACACACAGTGAAAACTATCAGAAGACCGTTCACACAATGCCATATTACCGTACAATTTTATTCATATATAGCGTTAGCTGATAGAGGTGTGTCGATAAACCAGTACGATGATGGAGTGTGACATTATAATAAAGTGAAGATGACGATGAAAGCATGCACACTCGACCTTAAAGGCAATGAGTGATCCTGTTAAAGCACTGGGTACGTGTAAAAAGAAATAACTGACAGTATGTAGAATAAATTATGTAGAGTAAAATATTTTAATATCTATTATTAATACTCATGAAATGAATGTTTACGACTTTTTATTTTATAGGAAAAAAAATTCTACATGCTCCTGGAAAGATGTGATCTGGATCACAGTTTATGGCACGCAAAGTACATTTGTGTTACCTTTGAGATAAGATACAAGTAATGTAAGAGTTGCGTTACAATCTGAGTGAACGACCAACAAGTCATAAAATACAAAGATTTAATTTGACTTGTTCAACTATTTTCCTTACTGAATTACCAATAGTGAGAAAAAATAAGACTAAAAAACTAAAAACTGCTAGAAAACTACCTCAAGTTGATTAAATTACATATAACACACACACACACACACACACACACACACACACACACACACACATATATGCGTTTAAAAACTTTTGACTGGAGCTGTAACTGCTAGTTAACTAGCTTGATATTGTCGCAGGTCTTCCAAAGTCTCGATCTGTGTTATCATTTTCTCCGATTTATTTATTTATTTTTCAGGCAGCCAAACCTGTACAGTGCGTCCGAAAAGTCAAGAAAGAATCAAACTAAAGAGTAAAGAAAGAGCAAAACTACATATAATTTGTATGTATTATTTATTTATCGTGTTTTGATGGATTTTGCTAAACGTTTTCTGAGCAACGTTTGCTCAACTTATTCCTTATAGGGTCCTGACTTTTTGGACAATAATGTGTCTGATGTTACCATAACAACCAGAACTGTATTAATCATTTACATTTGCTAAGTTAGCTTCTAAAAGTGCTAAAAGTTTCCAGGTACTACATAACAATTTGCATATCAGACGTGATTGGTCTAAAGTTGTGGAGTCTATTTTGTGGCATCACAAACTCAGCTAGGTTTAAAACGTGAGCTGAAGTGGTACAGCGAATGCTCGCCAACTACGTTATCGGATTACTAAAATCGAGTAGACCGTTTTCTCACCGAATTGTATATCGTTTAACAATCTAGGAGCTCTTCCGTAAAGAACAAAAAGTACCTTCATTTTTTAACGTCCTTATCTTCAGCAACATAGGACAGTGTTTACGGTATCGCTAGTTCAGATTGGATGCCGAGCTTACCTGGTACGTTATCACCCCGTGGGTTGATGTGTTAATAAATAACGAATTTGCTACACTGCCCTCCTCTCTTGGGAGGAAAATGAGTTTAAAACATGTCTTCCCCCTGGGCGGGATCACCTGGGACACAACAGATAGGAAAAAGACAAATCCAGTAATTATTCAAGAAAAATATCTACAGTATTTTTACAGACTATCTGACTTAAAGAAACGTTACCATTTGTGGATGAACCCAATCTGTTTCTTAGTTTTAACGGTGGCCGTACTACTCAGAAAAATGACTTCCTGGTAAGGATGGATCTCAAGATTGTAGCGAAAAGCAATTCCACGGCAATATTAACGGGACAAAAACTAAACTGTAGGAGGTGCTTAGGCTCAGGATTGGGGGGGGGATAAAAACGCCTCCTACATTAAAGCACCTTCAGGGCGTCTTAAAGTCGGAACGATGTGGCAGTTAAGTCATAATTGTAGATAATATAATTGTGATTAGATTGTCGCTGAGCGTATTGTTGATGCCTTCCTGCTCATGAAACTGATGAGGTTTTGCTCAGTTCCGCTCTGAGGTTTCAGTCTGGCACGTCTGCCACAAAGCCATTGGTTTAACCAGTGATATGAAAAAAAAAAAAACCCACTGTGATCATTAATTTAGTCTCAGTAAATATTAGGTGATAATAATGAGGGAAAATATCGTAAATTATGCTTTTCAGGCTCAACGTTATCACGTTCTACTTAACATAGCAGACACAAAAATGCAGGTGGATAAAACAGCAGCAGCAGAAGTCACTCAGTACATCTAAGAGTTTCGGTTCATTTCTATGGACAGCGCCTGACCATAAGCCCCACCTCCAACTACATTTCATTGGCTGGATCATTCAAACAACCAGGCTTGCTCTGACTGGCTGATCGGAAGAGTGTCTGCATTTAACGAGCTCATCTGATCTGCCTTTAATCTGGATTTTAACTTTAATTGTCGACTACAAATACTTAATAACTGTATTTTTTCACCCACCCCGATTTACAAGTGATACCTTCTCTACAACCTGAGAAATCTTAGGTTCAGTCCAAGAAAGAGAGAGAGAGAGAGAAAGACAGAGAGATAGAAAGACAGAAAGAGGGAGAGAGAGAGAGAGAAAAAGAATGAGCACAGAGAGACATAGAAAAAGAAAGAGAGACAAAAAGAAAGGAAGAGAGAGACAAAGAGAGAGAGAGAGACACAGAGAGAGAGAGAGAGACAGAAAGAGAGACAGAGAGAGGGACTGAACGAGAGAGAGAGAGAGAGAGAGAGAGAGAGAGAGAGAGAGACAGACAGAAAGCCACACCCACTCACCCGTCTGTGGAAGGCAGGCATATGAAAGTGTGAGCTGGATGTGAAGACGGACTGCAGCGTGACCGGCAGCTCCGCACTCGGATTATGAATATAGATGGTCTCAGCTCGCGGAACACCTACAGGCCTATACACACACACACACACACACACACACACACACACACACACAGAGTTAGGTTTTCCTTCATTTATTTGAAGAACAAGACACAAGTTAGTGTTGTTTCGCTACTTGACACAATCTGACATGATGGTGGTGCAGTGTAGCTTCACTGAAGTAGCTAACACGTTAGAGAGGCCTGTAGCCTCAAGTTTCACACCCCAGACAGAGTAGGCGGCTCATTTCTACACACAAATTAAACACAGAAATCAAACTAGTGCTACATTATTATTAAAAGTAGTAGTATTAGTATTATTATTATTGCACATTACCATGCCAAACACATGGCTTCTCACAATCTTGCACATAGAATATTAAAAAATATATTTAAAAAGTTTCAGAAAGAAAAAAATTGGATATACCGTCTTTTAACAAAAAGAAAAAATTGGTGCTTCGTACACAAGCGAATGGCTGATCATCTGAGGCAGAACTTTGTGTACTTTTTGATGGAAGGCTATATGAATTTCACCCTTTCGCAATTTCTGTGAAAAGTGACCATTCGATTGCACACTGCACTTATCTAAAAGCTGTGCTGTAGAGTTGAAAGGATGTGGCATGGCCCAAAGAGATGATCAGAAACGTTTAAGGTCCTATAAAAAAAACCTGTGTGGTTTAACTTTCAGACAGTGTAATGGGTGTATATGGGCAAAGGGTGACATCAGAGCTAAATAGAGATGTGTGAGGGCTAAAAAATGCACAGTGCCTCAAATCAGCCATGTTCCTGACAGGTTTGTCTTGTTTCTTTTGTCACTGTGCCTTTACTTCATCCAAATAATAAGACCTGATGGTTATGTGCTAGCTAGCCAAATCGTTAGCCTCAGTCACTAGGTAGTTTAAGCTCATAATGTCCAGTTGCCTAGCAACAGTGTTTTCAGTGTGACTTTAACCATTTTAGAATTGTTTTGTGTTCAGCTCAAATCAGAAAAACAGGAATTCACATGCTCACCATTGTTGCAGCATTATCCTTGTGTGTGTGTGTGTGTGTGTGTGTGTGTGTGTGTGTGTGTGGATAGTAAACAGGAAGAAACACATGGCTGCTGGAACAAAAGGGATGATGAAATTTAGCAAGATGGTATAAAGCTGTGCTTGTTTTCTCTCCATCTCTCTCTCTCCTGATGGAAACACTAAACTAGCGATTGCTCAATTACGACTTAATAAACGCCAGTCACGAGCTAGTGCCTTATAACTCTGCCATCCTGTGTGTGTGTGTGCGCGCGTGCGCATGTGCATGTGCGTGACAACACACGATTCATCGCTGATGTCGTCATCAGCAACCCCGAAATCATCCAGCCTTCTCGGTTTTCACACTGAAACAAATCGCGACGTTAAAACAAATAACACTGCCGCAGTAGGATGTGGGCTGTGTTCCAAATCCATGTTTAGCCGAGATAAGACTAGGAAAATCCCGAGTTTCCCCTTCAGTTCTAAGAGTGAGTCGACACCCTTTTATAAGAACATAGTTGGCCAACTTTATCAAAATGATCAAGTCTTCAGACTCATGGACCTTATTATGATTGGGACGAGGTTGGAAATAAAAACATTTAAAAATAAAAAACCCAGACAAACCCATGTTCTAACAGAGCAAACTCTCCGGCCTGTTGTCAAGGGTGCCAGTATTTTTTAAGAGTCACCTTTTATGACTTTTACAGTTCACAATTTTATGTTGTTTACTGTCTTTCAGACCTTAGAGACACGAAACTATCACAAAAGGCATTCCTTGGGCATGTAATGTTCTCTGCATGTTCTACAAGGTCATTATGTTATACCCTATGTAGTAAGCATATTTAGTGAAGAAAACCCATTTGGGATTGCACCTAACCTGAACACAGTGGATTAAAACAAGCGCATCACGTCTAGCATTACCCTATACGGGGAAATATAAACTCCACCATAAACATCTCAATGTAACTAGGCCGCCAAGGACATGCCTCAGACCAAGCACTTTATCACACAGATCACATAAACACCATCATCAGGCCACCGTGGGCGTGTCCCAAACCACACAGTCCAGACGCTAATGGGTACTCCGTCCCACAAGGCTATGTTGCTTGGACACTATCTATCGTGGTGCATTGTGGGATTTTATAAGTATTCCACTGGGATTTCAGGCACAAATTGAAAATTGCAGATTCCCATAAGAAGACGTGTGGTACACCATCTGTCCCACACCGTGTACAGACATGACATGTTATACGTAGACTTTTATTTCGGAGACAGACAGTGTGTGTGTGTGTGTGTGAGAGAGAGAGAGAGAGAAGTTGTTTAAATTTAGAATGACACTACAAAAACGCCAGTCACTTACTGAGTGCCAAAGTCCAGCGTGGACGGTTGGAAGCGGACGGGTCTCTCGGTGTCCCGCACGTAAAACGAGGAACTGAAATGAAGAAGAGAAAAAACACACTAATATTAATAACACACAGAACAGAAAACACACACACTGTAGTTAGGTAGTACGTTTGTTACACTGAAGCTTTGACACTCACGCAGGTGAGACCAGGCGTTCTCAGACTGTTTTTGCAGCCAGGAAAATAAATTTACTTCATGAATAAACTTTATTTAAATGTGTCTGTATTGTCTATTTCTACCAATTGAATGCATTAGCTCTGAGTTGACTTTGGTGCTTGACCCCCTGAATATAACAACATTCAATGTAAGCTGGGATTTTCACCACTGTGACAAAATGTTAAACAAACAAACAAACAAACAAACAAACAAACCCTCTAGCTATGTTTCATGAACCCCTAGGGGCCCCTGGACCCCACTTTGAGAATCAGTGGCTTAGACTCGACTGTATTGTTTTGTACGTTGCTATCACAGAGCATAATACCTAAAGGTGCATCAGATAAGATGAGTCTTATCCCCCCTGAGATTAGGTCTCTCCTTCTCTCTCACTCCTGGCCATGTTCACGAAGCTACTACAGCGTATAATAATAATAAAATGACTGACAGGAAGCATAGCCAAACAGAAAAAAGCGTTCCGGCTTGATTTTTTACATCATGATTTTATTTATTTATTTATTTATTTTTGGTAATGGTAACTTAGCATAATAAAGAATAAATTTAAGGAATATCTAATATATAATTGTAATATATTGGCCTCAGTGAATGTGTGTCTGTAAAATTAAGAAACTTTATGGAACTGGGTAACTGGTTGAATACCCTTGGGGCAAATGTGTACAAGTGTGCACTGACTTATTTAAACATACTTTATATAATAAAAGTGCAGTGAGTGTGAAAAGTAGCTGACTGCATTTATCTTTCAACCCCAGACTCATGCTGGACTCTAGCCTTGAACAAAAGCCTTTTCTTTCACTGACCCCTGCTCAGATAAGACCAGACTTTATCACTTGGTGAAATTTTGTGACGCACACGCACTGAGCTCACGGCCGCAAGCACATGCCGTCATGTTTCTGGCAAAATAACAAAATCCAATGACAGGACACAGACGTGATGAATGCCTACATAAGCAGTAGCAGCTTCTGGCTAAAGCAGTACAGGCAACAGCCAGGGGCAGCAATGGCACACTGTCTGCTTTACCAGAGCTCTTGAAATTACGCTGTGTATCTGTGAGCCAGTTGTCCTGCCCTGTTATACAACTCTGCTTATCGGTTGCCGCCTCTGTCTCCACCCCAAAAAGCACGTTTTGACACTGCACGAGTGTAAGGCATCAAAGCTGTCAAAAACACAGCACTACTGCAGCCATGTAAAAACAACAGCCATGTCTCTCAAACACACTCCCGCCAATGACAAGAGACAGGAAGCTGTCGAATTATAGAGTTTATTTATTCATGGGCTTATTTTACTCCATGTTGTTATAACAAAAAGTTTCCGCTATTGTATTTTAGATAGTGGACAGTTCACTTTTGCTTCCAAATTTCCCTACCTCAGTCACAGTATAACCAATCACACCACAGGTCCCGCCCTCAGTGTGAGTGTAACCAATCACACCACAGGTCCCGCCCTGAGTGTCAGTGTAACCAATCACACCACAGGTCCTACCCTCAGTGTCAGTATAACCAATCACTCCACGGTTCCCGCCCTCAGTGTCATTATAACTAATCACACCACAGGTCCCGCCCTCAATGTCAGTGCAACCAATCACACCACAGGTCCTACCCTCAGTGTCAGTGCAACCAATCACACCACAGATCCCACCCTGAGTGTCAGTGTAACCAATCACACCACAGGTCCTGCAATCAGTGTCAGTACAACCAATCACACCACAGGTCCAGCTCCCAGTGTCAGTGTAACCAATCACACCACGGTTCCCGCCCTCAGTGTCAGTGTAACCAATCACACCACAGGTCCCGCCCTCAGTGTCAGTTTAACCAATCACACCACAGGTCCCGCCCTCAGTGTCAGTACAACCAATCACACCACAGGTCCAGCTCCCAGTGTCAGTGTAACCAATCACACCACAGGTCCCGCCCTCAATGTCAGTGCAACCAATTACACCACAGGTCCCGCCCTCAGTGTCAGTGCAACCAATCACTCCACGGTTCCTACCCTAAGTGTCATTATAACTAATCACACCACAGATCCCGCCCTGAGTGTCAGTGTAACCAATCACACCACAGGTCCCGCCCTCAGTGTCAGTGTAACCAATCACACCACAGGTCCCGCCCTCAGTGTCAGTGTAACCAATCACACCACAGGTCCCGCCCT
>JAKKZN010000028.1:4587148-4595267 GCA_033441825.1 Pangasius elongatus
ACTAAATGTGCTGCACAGTAATGATGAAATCGTTTCTATGGAAACAAAATAAGGCAGCGCTTGACTCGTAGCGCCTTGAAGGAACGTGTGAGGAAACGGGAAACGACAGTGACTCGAAACATTTCTCTGCTTAATCGGATCAAAGTACAGCTTTTCCATAAACTCTGACTCATCGCGTATCTCTACTGTTTCATCATCAGCACCAGGTCATAAACCTAACCGGATTTAGATTTACGAAATTAAATTACTGGGCACAAATGCCAAAGTCAGCATTATCGGGATGGAACGGACATAGGAGAAGCAAAATGACTGGATTTACGGCACATTTATACGAATATAATTTTAGATATACAGAGATCAGGTCCAGGAGAGGAAGCTGAAACCTTTCATTCCTCTGTTCTAATGCACTCATAAGCCTTTCTGTGGGAATTACATTAGTGTGGAGGTGTGCGGTTTATAATCATTTCTGTGTTGGTTTTTTTTTCTGTTTTTTTTTTACTTTTGCACTGTTTATTGCAAATAGGTGTCACCAAAGTGTAACATTTTTCTACATTATCTCCATTTTATTCAGTGCAAGTGTGCCAGCGCTTAACAAGTGTCCGGATTCTTCTAGAAAACAAAACATTCGATTAGATTCTACTTTATGTCGCTCTAATATAATAATAATAATAAAAGTTTTTATGGCTATGAAATACAATTTAATTTGAAAAGGCGACTGACAGTGTTCAGCGACATGATAAATAAAAATAAAACCCGAAGAATTCCTTCAATTAATATCCATCACAAGTAAATAAATAATTAAACAAATCAACTATTAATTGATATTACTTATCTTACAAGATTCAAAATCTTGCGAGAGTCAGTATAACTCCATATCAGCTAATAATTCAAATATATAAACAAAAAACAAAAACTTGTGATAATAGCATAAGGAAATAATAATAATAATAATAATAATAATAAGAATAATAATACACATCAATAAGCACAAAAATTGTTCCACACAACACTGGAGCCAATATCAGAGAGATTCACTCTATAAATAATATTATAAATAATATTATTATAACCTAATCTTGGCCTTGAAAATAAATGAAACAACCTTTACAATAAAAATCGTCAACACTGCAGTGAGAGAAACATAAGATAAAACCCAACTTGGCGCTTTGTCACAACAAAACAATGCTTTCAGGTTAAACTGGAAAAACAGCTACAAAAAAAAAAATTATACCACAAACGACAGTAAAATTAAAAAGGGAAATTTCCATCCCGCCTCGGTGCGGTCGTCCCCAAAACCACACAGCAAACAAAGCTTTATAAACACACACCACAAACACAACAACGTCGGCCTGAAAGACTAACGACGCTGGAACAACACGCAACTCACACCTCCTGTCAGAGACAACACGTTCACGCTACACTCGCACGGCACTACGTCAGTCACCAGCTCCACGTTATAGCACAACCTCCATTATCGTCTCACGTTATAGCACAACCTCCATTATCGTCTCACGACTATAATAATATCAATATCGCGATAAATTACGCCACAATTTTCTAACATACTGTAAATATCGTGATATCGTTTTATTGATTTTTTTTATTCAAAAAATAATTACGAACTGACCTCGATCGGCTGATGTGATGTGAACATTTTGTACGTGAGTTTTAAAATTATATTTGTTCAATTTTACAGATGTTTAATTTTTTTTTTGAAAAAGTCAGCGAATCCAAATATCATGACACACGTCGCATATCGTAGAAATATTTTTTAGAATAGTTTCATCGCCCCACCCCTAGATAAAAGGTTTTACAATATCGCGATACGTTTGATAGAGCGCTTAGTTTGCGAAACAACACCAGAATAAGATCAACTTGAACTTGAGGATGGAGCCAAGGGCTCGTTTGCATATTACACTGTGTGGAATTTAAGATCGATCGGAATGACTAACAGAGAATTTCACCATAGCAGCACTGACATGAAAATGAGGAAGCTGCGGGAAAGTTAGGAATTAGATAACAGGTTCTTCGGCATATTATATCTCATTCTTCTGCTAAACAACACTCTTGCTAAAGCAGGAAATATTGCAATTACTACAAACTACAACGGATATTTCGTGCAACCCCAAAACGCACGGCAGAAAAGTGCTTTTTATTTCATTCGGGGACTGATTAGCAGACGTGTTCGCATTTAGTTTAACACTGGTACTGATATTTTTTAAAGCAGGCGATCTGACAATTACAAAACAGATCAGCAAGCAGCGATCTGTGGGGTCCAAGCACCCTTCGCCAATCACTGTGGACAGTGGCAGCTTTCGCCAAGAAACAACAAACAAAACGGATGAACACACTTTTCAAGTTTTCAATCTCTTTATAACACCATCTGCAAAAACAGACTTTTTCTGGTTTAGGTGCTGAGTAGATCTGCATCATATGTTTCCACTTTCGAACTGCAATCAAAACGAATTATTAACCAACTTTAAAACATTTAATCAGAGGACTCCATCATGGCACTACTTTCACTGTGACACACATGAACTCCTCGGTTGTTGATTAGTCAAGGCTCATTTGAAAATCTTATCGCTGCCTTGACTGATATGTTACCTTATACCACAGTGCTGCCGAATTCTCAAATCTGATTGGTCAGGACTTTTTGATCCACTTCCCGCAAGGTTTATATCAATGCGCTCGTTCTAATACGTCACCGATTCTACAGCAGCAGCTACACAGCGACGCTCCACATAATCGGAGTAAAGAACGTGTATAATCATTGACATGGTGATGCTTCTGCGAGGAGACGTTTATTTAACATTTACGGAAGGGAGTCTTCAGTTTTAGCGGTTTCTAAAAGTCAGAACCAAAGCTGTGACTTTGTTTTCAGGCACAGGACAGTCTTCAATTTCTCAGTAACATCACATTTCTGCTTCTTATTAACTTCGAGAAAAAGAAAAAAAAAAAACAGGAAACAAAAACTCTTTGACGTTCCACAAGATTAAACACGACTATTAATGGAAACTGCTGAAGTACATTAGCAATAAATCACTTCAGGATGCGTTGTTATAGGAAAGGAATCAACTTCAGCTTCATCAAACCATACCGTCATTTATTATTTTCCTATAACAGCACAACCCCAGTAGTTTCACTCTGTACATATCATGGTAGTAAAAACAAATGATGTGCTTTGTAGCTCTACTTGTTGGGACAATTATGGCACAAAAACATAATCTGAAACATCTCCATTATCTCTAGGTTTGATCAGGTGTGAGGCAAGACAAAAGTAAAGTTCCTTTATCAGCATATCTCAGGGAAAAAAAAAAAAAAAAGGTGGCTTTGAGTTGGTGTTAGACTTAAGACATGTGCCATGATGTCACTCTGAAAAGGGGCGTGGCTTGTCTTGATTGACAAGCTGTCAAAATGCAAGGACAGATATGTACTGGTGTTAAAATATGACTTGTAGCGAAAGGCAGATGATGTATTGGTCTTAAGATATGACATTTGGCCACGAAAACATGCTGTTGTTAAGGTCTGCCAAAATAAATATTCCTAGCATCATCATACACTCTATAGTTGATGTCATGGCATCATTAAAGAAAAAACATACGTCTAAGTGTGTGTGCGGTTGACAAACCTGCGATGGAAATAGGAAATCCGCATCTTCGGCTTGCCAGACTTCCACAACGCTGGACATGTGACTCAGTGCTTTAGGTTGAATGAGAAAATAATAATAATAATAACGTTAAAGTCACGTCATGAGTTTTAAACCAAGTCATTATGAGTTTAATGAGAGAAAACAAAACGCAACCTGGACAATATATAGCACAAAACACTCTGCAAGCATCCCGTGACTGCAAAACAAACATATACACTCATATTACACACACACACACACACACACACACACACACACCTTCTCTCTCTCTCTCTGTCTGTAACACACTCATCTTTTCTGAGTCTCACTATTTGGCAATGGAGCAATATAAGATTATATATAGTGCAAACAATGCATACTGATTTCTAAATAATCATAAAAAATATCATTTATGATCAATAAACACACACACACACACTCTCTCTCTCTCTTCAACACACTTATCTTTGCTGAGTCTCACTATTTGGCAATGGGGCATTACATATAGAGAACAAAAACAGTGCAAACAATGCACACTTATTTCTAAATGATCATAAAATTGCACTTATGATCAGTCAACACACTCCCTCTCTCCCTCACACACACACACATACTGATGTGACTCTGCAGTTCTCACTATTTTCCAATAGGTCACTTTCGGCTGCCAAAGGCGTGTTTAATATTAAATATAAAAGCATATTTAAATCCCAATACCCCAAATAGACATCATCTTTATAAATGTACAAATGCCTCATCATGTGGTGTGAGTAAAGGCTTTAAGTTGCAGTGAAATGCTGCATATGAGAAGTTTGAGCTTTTTGTTGCATATTGACACAGGAAATGGAGCAAGAAAAGGAGCTGCGCTGCTGTTAAACCACCTCAAAAATAAACACACACAAACATCAAGCAGACCTGAACACAGATTCAGCATTTAAAAGACAATTTTCTCCAATATTTTTTAAAAATAAATGCGTGTAACTCGTTCGTGGTGTGGCGAGGAGAAGAGAGGAGAAGAGAAGCGCCTTTGGCTGCTTGTCAGATGGAGCTCTTTATTTTTTTCTCCCCTTTCCGACATTGTTTTGATTAAAATAAAAAGAAATAATAACATGTATTGTATTTAAAATGTCTGCGGACCTGTTAGCTGAGCATCCCCACGCTGTAAAAACGGTAATAAGATGTGTAAAACTCCGAGCAGGACGTTAATTCCCGACGCTCCGTGTTGGGACTCCCTCTGCGCCGCCATGCTAACTAAGCTAACAGCGCTAGCACGGCTAACACTGCTTCTCAATGCGCTAACAGCCACACGGCCTCTCTCACTCTCTCTCTCTCTTCTTTTTTTTCTTCCTCCCAAGGTTGCCAGATGAATGATAACCCAGAATACATAAACATGAATACTTTATACACCAAATATTAAGCACGTGAAGGTTTTAACCTCACGTAAACAAAATACGTGCTGTTAATCACACATAGCATACATTTAGCAAAAAAGCTAAAACAGGCTGCTGTTTAACGCATTAAGACGCTGAGAAACTGTCGCACATTACATTTAACTTCAACTTTAACCAGGAATAAATCAAATTGTATGAATTAAACCTGCTCTGTTAAACTTTAAACCTTGTTTCAAAACAGTATGGATTACATTTAGGCCATAATTTAATCCTACCCTGCTGAAAAAAAACCCAACAGAAACCCTCAGAGAATTTGTATTGGTTTTAATTGTTATAATGGGAATTGTAATGGTTTCAGTGGTTATAATGGGTATTGTAATGGTTTTTAATGGTTGTAATGGGAATTGTATTGGTTTTAATAGAAACTCTAATGGTCCCTGTGGGTCTCTACTGGTAATTTGTTGGCTCCTGGTGATGGTATGTTATGTCTAGTGAATACCATTAAGGACCAATAATGGTAATGGTAAAGGTTTTAATGGTTAGCTGATTGTTTGCAATGGTATTTGCAGTGGAAACCATTACAATTTGTGTGATGGTTTCTATTGTTTTTTTTTTTGTTTGTTTTTTGTTTTTTTGTAGTTTTAGTTTTACATTAAAACTCTAGACATTTTGCGCCAACTAGGATTAGATCAGATTAGATTAGCTCTAATCCAGGATTTGTTAATCTGGGATTTATTTTGATTTTTAAACTCTGAGCAAAATTTAAAACAGAGGTTAAAATGTGTAGAATAGTATTTAGCACATGACTAAAATAAGATAGCATACGATACAGTAAACAAAATAAAAATAATTGAGGTAAATTCTACTGACAACACACTACACCTTTGACTTAACCTTTAACCAGGATCAAAACAAAATGTATTGATTAATGTTGTTTATTACACTTTAAACCTTGCTTTAAAAGAATCTGGATTGCATTCAAGTCATAATTTAATCCTAGTTTTAGTTGAACACAAAACTTGGGTGGGTTGAGCTCCAGTTAGATTAGTGCTAATCTTGGATTTGTTAATTCAGAATTTATTTTAATTAAATAAAGGTTAAATGATTAGAATAATTTAGCAAATGACTGAAATATAGGCTAGAATATGCTACAGTAACATAAACAGCAGAATATACTGTATATTCACCAAAAAACTGTATTTCTTAATCCATCAGAAACTTTTAACATTGTTTTGAAATCATCTCAATTGATTTCATTAATTAATTTTTAATTTAATACATATTTTAGTTTTACATTAACTTCAGTGTGGGTTGCACCAACAATGACTTCTTAATAAGAAGTCAGGGTAATCCAAGATTTGTTAATAGGGGATTATTTATACCACAGCGCTGCTGAATTCTTGATTCTGATTGATCATAAGGTGTTGAATTTTCTTTCACGTTTCGTTAGATATCGTGAGGGATCATTGCTACAGTAACAGTTTACACAGGGACTTGTGCAACAGATGTGCCACGTAATCTATGACTAATAATAAGATGATTAGTCATGTGCTGTTATTTAACAGAGGAAAGATGTATAATTATCAATATGGTGAAGCTTTCTGTGAGGAGACGTTTAATTAACATTTATGGAAGGAGTCTCCAGTGTCAGCGCTTTGTAACTTTCAGTACGTTTTCTGTCACAGAAGTTTGTGGTTTCCACTTTCTATGTAATATGAAAATACTTCAAGGTTTTTTTTTTTTTTTTGGAAGTCTTATTGTCTTCAAGAAACAGACAAAAGAGTGGCTGGTGAGGGAATGACTGTTTATAGCTGCTGTAATGTAAGTTCCACTACATTAAATGTAACTATAAACAGGTAAAATGTACAAATTTAGACAAAGTTATTGTACTGTATTTAGATTAAAAATAGTTACAACAGGATGAAACAGGGGTTTTTCTCTGACCTGCCAACCAAGCACTAGGCTTTTCGCTGATGATGGTCTGGGTTGCCAGTTAAAGCTCATTCACGCACAAGTTTGCTATTTATAGTCCAATTGGAATGTAAAAAATGGTCTTTAGTGTAGCTCTTTTTGATTAACACCAGTCCTGGTATAAATTATTTATCTTTTCGTGTCTGTGTATAAAAAAGATAGAACTGTGTATATGACATGATTTCTGTTTATGAATATTTAGTGTGCCTTGGGTTTAAAATTAGCATTGACATCTACAGTCAGGTTGGAAACTGTTAACCTGGCAACCTTGTTGCTGAGTCTGGGCGCCCACTACAGTCCAAAACACAGCAGTTTAACTGTTACTCTTAAACGCTTGAAGCGTCTGTTCCACTCTGAGTGCTTTTTTTTTTAACTCCAAAATAATGTTTAGTCTTTTTACAGCATCCTGCATCACTCAAGAATGACAAACACATGAAGTTGTGCAAGCTTGTACATTTCTAACTCAATCATACACTTTTGGCTCACACTAGCAT
This sequence comes from Pangasius elongatus, assembly GCA_033441825.1. NCBI lineage: Eukaryota > Metazoa > Chordata > Actinopteri > Siluriformes > Pangasiidae > Pangasius > Pangasius elongatus. The sequence continues at coordinate 4,594,630 of JAKKZN010000028.1, forward strand.
TACATCTGAAATATTATCATATGCAATACATGGACCTGTTTGCCTTTCACCACAGGTTATATGTGTGTTTGTATCTTGTATACAAACTACACTAGGGGGCTGTATCAGTGGGGGGAAGGACATTTTTTATTTACAGAACAAAATAACGAATACAGGCACAAAACGTACAAGTGTAGAACAGAAATAACAATAAAATTAAATATTAGAGGCTGACATTGACATTTGTTCAGCAAAAACAGCAAAACATCTGCAAAAGTTTTTACCCAGAATTCATTTCACCATCCACACTTCTGAGTCTAAATCCAAAACTAAGGTCTTGGACTTTTATTTTTTCAAAATCAGAAGCTTAACCTGTTTTTTTTTTTTATTATTAGACCAACACATGAAACGTAATATTAACATGTTATATGTCATGTGATAAACTGTAAGCTATCTACATTAGCCTCGTAGCTCCAGTGCAAAATGTCAGTAACAAAATTTACCATATGCACACAAATTTACCAACGAAACAGAACACACTTTGTATTCACAGCTCACTTTTTTTCTTTGGAAATAGCATGACATTTGTTTATGTTTATTTATATTAACTTATATACATGGATAGCATTTGAACAAATAATATATAACATGTATTTATA
>JAKKZN010000028.1:4595367-4614184 GCA_033441825.1 Pangasius elongatus
CATTTGTTTATGTTTATTTATATTAACTTATATACATGGATAGCATTTGAACAAATAATATATAACATGTATTTATATGGTGTGTGTGTGTGTGTGTGTGTGTGCACGCGTGGTCAATCAAGGTAGTCGAAGTCTTCTGGAATCTCGAAGGCTTTATCCAATCGATTATCATCCAAGCTGAACTTTCTCTTGGCCCATGATTTGATAGCAAACACATTATCTAGAAGAAATAAATTGATTCACTGCATTTGATTCACAATACTGGAATGTTTGCCAAATCTTAGCCAAGTTAATGTTACATGTTACACAAGTGAAAGAATAGTTCAACAGAAACACACTGGATATGAGCAGCGAGAAATCTGTAGCTGAGGTGGACACAATTCGTTTAGAGTCGTATCAGTTCTCTAACCTGTAGTTCCATCAGCTGTCATGTACAGGTAGAGGAGTCGGCCAATTTAATAAATAAATCCCAATTTACTACAAATGGCCTAAAATAGCTAATGTTATTTTTCTAAAATATTGAGCAGTTTATTACTGCAGTCATTTGCTGCTTGATTAAAAAAAAAGTGCATAAGATCGCAGCAGGGCATTCTGATGTTTACAGCAACGTCGACTCAATCCCACATCTAACAAACTACACTGGAGCTACAGTAATGTAATGCAATGGAACAACCCTTAGGGTGGAGATGGAGCTTCTCCCAAAATGGAAATAAGGTCAGGTTGACAAGGGTGTGTTAAAAACAATATTGGAATGCAACTTTAATTTAAGTGTTTGCCAAGCTGAGAGCCTCAGGAGAAACTAAACCTGCGAATCTACACCCACTACTTACTGGCTGTAATTAAACTCACATTGTGAATTACATAACGAGATCGATTTTTTTCCCCTTTCTAATCTACAAGCAACACTTTACAAAGTGAAAAGTTAACAATAAAACATTTCTAACCTTCTTTAAAAATGAAAAACTACAATATCTTGATTTGATAAGCAATACACCTTAAACAATCTCAGGAATAAACAATTGCCTTCAAGGTCACAGCCAATTATTTTTTTCAACATCTGTGTGGAATCATAGCAATTGACTCTTATTCAATATCTTGAATAAAAACAGATGTTTACTATGGCCCTTCAGTTTTCAAGTGCGAATCCACACAACGGCAGCAGTATACGCTCCAAAAACAACTACACAACAACTATAAGTTGTGGACAGATACACATCTGTTGAGGGATATAAAAAGTTTTCCAAGGCTCTGAAGATACCCCGGAGCACTGTTAAGTCCATCATTAAGAAGTGGAAAGTGCATGGCATGACCCACAGTCTGCCAAAATCTGGACGCCTATCAAAGCTAGATGACTGTGAAAGAAGACACTTGGTCAGACAGACCACCTGGAATCAAATGGCAACCTTGAAAGACCTACAGGATTTTATGGCCAATTGATGTGCATCACACAACAATATCAAAGATACTGCACACATCTGTCCTGTATGGGAGGGTGACAAGAAGGAAGCCATTTCTTAAAAAGGTCCATCAGAAGTTTGCACAAAGACACCTGAAGGATCCTGCACCAAACTGGCAGAAGGTTTTGTGGTCAGATGAAACCAAATTAGAACTTTTTGGCATGAATGCCAGCACAGCCCATCACCAAAACAAAAGGATTCTGTATGTGAAGCATGGTGGTGGCAGCATAATGTTGTAGGGATGTTTCTTATCTGCAGGGACTGGGGAAATTGTCAAGATTGAGGGAAGGATGGATGGAGTCAAGCACAGGGAAATTCTGGAGAAGAACCTGATGAAATATGCAAAACGTCTGAAAATGGATCAGAAATTCATACTCCAACATAACAATGACCCCAAGCATAAGGCCATAGCTACCATGATTCCATGGCTTTCTAGAAAAAAGGTGGAATACAGACAGACACAGACACACACACACACACACACACACACACACACACACACAAAGCAGTGTTTGGAAAAAATGATAACACAGCATGTGTGTTTTGAGTCTCTCTAATACACACTAATAAACCTATTGTGACCCAGATCCAGTTGTCATGGTAACTAAGAAATCTTCAAAGTCACTGTTAAACGCTTATCTGTGTAGCTAATAGCGCTTAACAGTATACACTAGGGCTTACATACTATTCTCACACTACTTCTTTCAGTAGTATGGCGATTTGGGACACAGCCCAGGACTATCAGCGTAAATGTTGTGGTGTAGATAAAGAGACGATGAGTGTGTTTCAGTCCCTCTACAGTTAGTGTGTGATTTCACGTCTAGATATGTCCACTGGGAAACCATTTCAATTCCTGAATTAGTTGCGATTTAATCGTTCTGAAAGCAGAGAGACAGAAATCGCAGGATTTTATTTCCTACAGCTGAAACTTACCAGTCCACCTGGACACGGCTTCCTTCGCTGTAACGTTCTCTTTACCTACAGAAACACATCAATGCTCATTTTTAGTATTTATTTTATACTATTAAAATTACATTCACCATATTTTCTGTATTCTCACTGTATTATCTCACACCAGAGTGAGTCGTACCCTTCTTAAATTCTGTCTGCTCAGTGCTCACTAAAATAATAATTAAAAAAAAAAGCTAGCGGCTGTATAAATCCACTGTGTACAGAGTAATAAGAGCAGCTGCACTAAGGAGGATTTTGTGAGGAGGATAATTATTTCTTCATATGTGAACCGGAGTTACGATGCAGCTTAAGCTTCTGTGGCGCAACTGAAATTCTGCACAGGGCTGGTTTTAAAATGTACTCACAGTGTAGGGATTAGAGCAGACTTTACACCTCAAGAATAATAATAACAATAATAATAATAATGATAATAGTAATACTAATAATAGTAATAAAAAGAACAAAAAACAAAAAACAATAAAAAAATAAAGAATGAAAAAGATATATATATATATATATATATATATATATATATTTTTTTTTTTTTTTTTTAAATAACACGTTTTATTTAAAATGTAGCTCAAAGTGCTTTATGGTGTGATGTAAAAAACAGAATTTTTTTTTTGTAAAAGGTAGTCAAAAAATAAAATAGTAAAATAGGCAGATAATAATAATAATAATAATAATAATAATAATAATAACAACAGTGACAGAAAGAAAACAATAACAATACAAAAATGTGTTTAACATTTTAAATATAATGTATAAATAGATATTTATATCATGTTTAAATGTATATTATTTGTAAAAAAAATAGAAATCTTGAATATAATTTTAAATATACTCTAATATTACTCATTATATTATAATAAAACAAATATAATATTATTATTTCCTATTTTCTTGACACAATTTCCAGCTTTAAATGGTCTTTATCTATTGGCAATATAATAATTTTGCTTTTTGTGGAAATAAATGCTTAAAATAATCAAATTAATTGCCAATTCAACAAGACAATTGAAGGACAAAAATTTTTTTATTCCTTTTTATATTTGTTTTATCATAATCTCATAGGGTGAAATAATACATAACTTCGACTGTATTCAAGACTTACTGAGATATAACTTTCTGCAGGTCTAAAGGACTAGCCTTCCACTTTTCCGCTTGACTAAACAACACATGATTAGCTTGTTACGGCTCAGTGTTTTGTTTTGTTTTGTATTGTTTCATTGCAGTAACTGTGCTGATGGTAGTTAGGTGTTCTAGTGTAAAGCTTTAGACGAGGACAAGTCGAGACACGCTGAAGCTCAGATCGATATAGCGCCACCTGTGGAGTGATTCATTGTCTTTGACAGCCAGTAAAACACAATTCGGCTGTGTTAATCCATGTATGAAAGCCTACACCAGCTCCTATAGTTACTTCTAAAGCTGTTTATAAACATTAGTGCCATAAATGCGACATGCCACGGCGATTTGAATTGAAGTGGTCATGTGATGCGTCTGAATTTTTTACTTTGTGATGTCAGATTACAGTTTATTTTACATTAATTTGCATCTGATATCTTTCATTCGCAATAGTTAATAAGATACAGCACAACTGATGCGAGACCTGGTAACTGGGTCATTGTAAAGTGAGTCATTACAGCATAGCATTACAGTAAATGTTATCACTTTCCTTCTAACTGTATGATGAAAAGCTTTGCTGAAAAAAAAAAAGCATGTGTGTGCAAACGTGCCCACTACACAATCGCTCACAGTGAGTGGGTCAAAGTACTGTAGAATAAATTACTCACATTACCATTTATCAATTTCTCCCTGGCTGTTCTTAACCCCTTTTATTATACTTTGTTCACTGCTGAAGACTATGTACATTAGGGCTAGGCAACGTGATGATACACTATCAATACTGTGATCAATTTGTCACTTTCCTGAGATAGCATAAATATCATGAAATTCTGTGTTTTTTTTTTTTTGTTTGATTGTTTAAAATTTGTACTTAAAATGTTAACATTTTTACAGATTTTTAAACAAATTTATTCTCCTCTTCAGTGTTAAATATTGCTATTTCGTTTTTAAAAATAAAAATGTCATTTTTTTATTGCAAATTAATAATTGTTTACGGACATTAAATAAAGTATCATCAAAGTATTGTACTGCTGGGAAATTGTTTGCAAACCTATAAATCATAATACATATCACGTATCGTATAGAAATTGCTCTCTCAGAAGCGTGGTGTGTGTTGACTGTGTATTTAGGTCATTTATGGACATTAGTTTATTATCTATTATCTAAACAACTTAATACCATGAACGTTGCTAGATACATAATCTGACTGACATTTTGGGAAGGTTTTTTTTTTTTGTCTCTTATGTACGTAGAGAAATGTTCTGTGTTAATTTGTTTCATGGTGAAACCAACAGAAAGAGTAAATCGCTCACACATCTGCATGGGAGTTACATGGGTGCGGCTTTTGCAGCTGATATGAGATCATTTGTTTGCCTGACCTCGATTGTGTGGTAAAGGCAGGGTGGTGCAAGGCTTCTGCATACACACGGTTATGTAAGACAAGGTGACAAATCAAAGGAAAAAACAACAAGCATGTTAGTAAGGTGTCCTGCCATTATGAGCCACCATGGCATAGATTCTTCAAGTCTCTGGAAACGAACTGGTGCGATAAACACCATTAAATACCCGTGAAAGTCCTGTGAAAGGGGCGGAGTCATCCTGAACGAGACCAAGTCTACCAGGACGGGAATGTTTCATCGTAGGACAAATTTGATCAGTCAGAAGAGCTGATTGATTTGAAATTACTCATTGTCCTAAGAGGACGAGTGGAGCCAAACCACAGCATGACGGAGCGACAAGTTTTTCCTTTAATCTGTCAACCTGCTGCAGAATCTTTTAGGATTTCGGTTAACTACAGTCAGAGTGTTTATGTGTTGAAGTTGATCTGCGTCCTGTACTCACGCATTTCCTCCACCACTTCTGGATCACACTCTTTATATTTCTCCAGCTCAGCACGTAGTGTTTCTCTCTGACCTCTCAGAGATGTAAGCTCCTTATGAAGAGTCGCTCTCTCCTCCTAAACACAAACACACACACACAGAGACTAGATTGTGAGATAGATGTATTTTGAATAGGGGTATAACGATACACTATGGTCACGATTCGATTTGATGAAGCGAGTATCGTGATTCAATTCATTTCTCAGAATATTTTCAATAAAATTTGAATGAAGCGAAATTATGACTGAAAAGACTCCTTTTTTATTTCTGAGTGTACTTGAATATACTAAGTCTCTGACCAGGGAAAAATGATCAATCGAAACATAATTAGCTCTGTAGCAGCACCTGAGGCAAAATAGAGCTCCAAAGTCGGCTAAAATGCCAGAGTTTCATGACTTTGTTCTCAGGCGCTGTAGATAGCAGCTGCGCGTGGCTGGTGTTGTGTGAAAGCTACTGAAGAGCTCTTTTAACGGTTATATTGTCATGTGACAGTATAACGTATAACGCGTGTCAGTTGTTGTGATCCAGCGCTATCAGGCTTAGCATGCTCTCTATATATTTTAACTCTATGGGTTGTGTAGATTGGGGCCTCTTGTGTTCATACAATGTAACTGCATTAGATGCATAATTAACAGAATGCTGATTTCCATGATGTGAATCACACATTTCCACGATGCACATCGTCACATACTGTGCATCACGATGCATTGTGTAACGATTCATTGTTACACCCTAATACAAAATATTGCAAATGAGAGGATTTAAAGCAAAAAAACAGTTGGAGACTGGAGTTATGGGATTGGAGTATGGGTTGAAGTTACAAACAAAACAACTAAAAAAAAAGCTGATAATGAAGGAACAAATCTGTTTTAACACCACCACAAGATGTCTCACTGATGTAAATTTCTTTGTCTTCTTCATACTATCCTAAGGGTGTGCAAACTTTTGCACAGTAGTTTTATATTCATCACACCTGTCTGATTTTATATATATAAAATCAGACCACTGAAAGTGATGTGTAGCAACAAATCTCAGCTTCACTGGTAATCCTATTAAATAAAAACAAAGGTATTAAACATTTAAAGTGATTGTTATCAGGGATTTGAAAGGCCAAAGCTGAAACTACTTAGAGCTTAAGTAGAGTGAGTCATATGGCAAAGTGTGTTACAGCACGGACATGTCAGATTAGTGAGCGCTAATGGAGCTCAAGCTAACTTAGCAAGGTGACATCTTTGTCTTATTTAGCCGCAGTTTTCCTGTTTTTAAATTCTAAACAATTAAAAATAATGTTTGAATTATTTTTTAAGGTTAAACTTAAAATAAAACTGAAATGACATAAGGCACCATGAATCTAACATTACACTGATTATTAGAAATATATTAATTTAACATTTCTTTTTTTTAATAAAAAAATCATAAAAGTATCATATGCACAAAATAAACTATATACTTAATAAATATTATATTTTACATCATAATATAACATGTAACGTTATTATACATTTTAACATTGTTGTACCATTAAAAAACGTTATTTTAAATATACAACATATAATATTATTATTATTATTATTATTATATTTATATTAATATCTCTCTTTTTTTTTTTTACATACTGGTCCATCAGTGATTATTATTATTTCTGTTATACTGTATTAGCATACACTAAATTATATTATAATGTAGTACAGTATTTTATAGTACAGAATGCAGTATTATACCAGGCTATGCAGTATATAACACTATATTATATTATGGTATGTTCAGTTATAGCTGAATGAGTGCGAGTGTGAGTGTGAGACACCGAGCTCTTACAGTATCTTGTCGTCCCTCTTTGGCTTTTTTAATGGCCTGCTGGAGAGACGCTTGTCGCTGCTTTCCGTCCTCGTTCTGCAGAGAGAGATAAAGGACCTAAATATGGTTTTATGTGTATTATAGTCTACAAACATTCAAAATCTGGCTGTAGAGAATAATAAATATACGTATACAGCTAGATCCAAATATGTGCGCATGTGATCACAATGAAAGAATCCCAAGTAATTTGACTCCGGAGCAGCGAATTCTCAAGTCAGACAGAATTTCATCCAAATCTCTTTAACATTCATGTGGTCTCAACTGAGACTATGTACGGCAAAAACCACAGAAATAAATTACTACCAAAGTCTGGAATTTAATGTCCTCAAAGGTATAAAATCCAGATACGCAGATACACAGAAGAAAATGAATGATGTACTGAGAAGCTGTATAACATCGGGAACACGTAAAATTTGCAGAGTGGTGATTAAATCTCGATGTGGAAACCCTTAAAGGTGCAATAGTTGATTTCTTACTTGTATAAATAACCAGAAAGATATGTAGAACGTGATAAAATAAAAGTTTAAGCCATGGCTTTAGCAGAAGTGTATGAAGTAGCTGAGAAAACCCGGTCCGGAACGCTTGTTTGTGCTTGGACTCTGGGCTCCTGTCAGTCTCTCTACACTATGGCCCACTGTAGCTTCTGGGGATGGAGCTTAGTGAACATGAGGGGGTATGAAGGGGTGGGCTCAAGGAGTAAAAACAATTATTCAAAAGTCAAAGCCACCTACTTAACCATTTGAGACCTAATCTTGCAGAAAAAATAAAATAAAATCTTACCTAGCGCACCTGTAATAAGGAGAAAAATAATTAATAACAATCAATTTAATAACTTATTGTTCTGCAGGAAATTCGTGAATATTCAATATATTGATTAATAAAACATAAAAAAAACACTTCTGGTGTCTGAGCAGAATTAAATGGGGAAATAAATTATATTTTGGCACAATAATGCGGAAAATATGTTAAATTGAACATGAATAAAAATGTACAGTGGATTAAACAGCAGCAGGAAAACTTCAGATCATCCCTCTAGTCTAATTAAGTAGAGCTATAATACATGTGTACAGTGAATAAAATATTTAGTGTTTAGTTAATAAAATGACATCCTCACTTCCATCCTTCGAAATTTATGAAAGTGAATCGTTTTGCTGGATTTGCAACATGTTTCTCACCAGTTTCTCCAGATCCTCCAGTTTGCGTTTACGGGCGTGAAGAGCTTTACTGGGAAAAGCCCAGAAATAATTTGAGGTTCCGACTCTCTCCGAGTCCACCATGTTGTCGTCCACCAGGCTCTGCAGCACGTCTTTCACCGACATGGGGGCTGCACAGGGCACAGCACGGCATTACAGGTGGTGTTATCAGGTGTTTATTATGTTCATGTTGCAAAAAGTTAAATGATTGTTAAACCATAAATGATGAAGCTGAGGTGGACGAGCAAATTTCAGATTGATTTTTGCAGTCCTGGCAACTGTCACACAATGGGTCTTATTTTGGGCGAACTGAATGGAAATGGCTTATACGTATTAGAATTAACACTATAATTCTGCTCACTAGATGTGTCATATAGTTATACACCACGATAACAGGTAAAACATAAATATGACATACATTTTATATCAGTATCTCCCTAGGTCAAACTACATAACCTACCTTATAGTGGAAAAAAAAGAAAAAAAAAAGGTTTCTACAGACATCTATGAGTTTTAGGACTTTACTTACTGATTCCTTTAGCTTTTGGGGCGATTTTTTCAATGTCCTTTAGCTGAAACACATCCTTCTGATGGGGAAAACAAAGTGGTTTCACCAACAACCCCCAAACACACATGTGCTGATAATTATAATCAGTTATCTGTTACTGATTTGATGATACTTTTACTGCTATACTTACTGCTGTTACACTACAAAATAGTTTACAGTGTACAGCCCATGTCCTGTGTATCTACTGCTCTGTTCTGTGTATTTATTGTCCTGCGCTCATCTCACACTGTTGTGTATTGCACTGTATGTGGTCTTGCGTACTGTTCTGTGTTGCATCATGGTCCTGGAGATACCACATTTCGTTCCAATGTATACAAGCTATATAGGGGAATGACAGTAAAGCCCACCTGAACTTGACTTCACTTGATATATTACAATATTTAAAACACACAATATTGTTATTATAAACACTTGAAAATATCCTCTCTAGCCCTGAACTCCAGTCATCACTCCAAAACCACTTGCCTAGGTAGGTGGCATTTTAAGGCAACGTTAACCTGCTCACATTTGTCTTATAATGTCTATTTTTGGACCAATTTCAAGAAGCATCCTTGTTGTAGAAAGGCGTCCTTGACAAGGACACCAATCCCATCATTCTGTTTTGCCAGCTGAGATATCTGTAACTGCATGGCAGGTATGACTGTCTCCCTTCTACTGATGTAAAAGAAGTTTTAATGATTTGGTCATTTTTAAATACAGCTCATGCAATTATGGTGATGAGAAAATTTAATACTGAATAAAAAACACACACATGGTCCATTTTGAAATAATTACGCACCTCTGCTATTACTTTAAACAGTTCTTTCAGTAAAAAGAATGAACCCGGTTACCGTTTCAAAGAATATCTCCATCATACGGCTTCTTTTCTCCTCCAGACTTAGGCCTTTCTTCTTAGACTGTTTGGACGAAACACAGAAAGTGAAAATGTGAGTCGGTATACGAGCACATCATTTACATGGCAAATAAATGCATATGTATATGTAGCTATTGAAATATTCTGTACATAATGTATACGAGGTATTAGGGCAACAGGACGTCTAGAAATTTCATAATAAATCATCATAAAATCATTTTATAATTGAATTTTTTTTTACCAGAAGCCAAAAATTGGTATTTGTGTCTGTTTTGGGCGTATCTGCGTTCAGCATTGAATTTATATGTGATGTCACACTCCACAGTACTGATTAATGGCTCATATGAAAGTAGACACTCGGGGCTTTAAGAAGTGTTTCATATGTATTTCTTTTTTTAACCTAGCCTACCAGGTTCAAATATTACGATTTTATTGTGGCAGTTGTATATGGTGTTTTACTATCAAGAAAGCTTTATTTATTTTGTCTGTCATGATACTCTATACACAGAAACCCAACAGTGTCCTGACTAACCTTATAACAGACTTGTGGCAATAAAACAATTCATTTGTTTACACTGATTGAAAATGTCTGATAAGTCGGTTTCCACTGTGCCGGAGGAATGAAACGCCAGTGTACTGCAAGATAGGGCTAAATTATGATGGACAAGTTAGACGGGACTGTGATGTGAATCCATTCAAGATTCAGGTTGAATCCCCGCCTCGTGCCAAGCATTCCACTGATACGCTTAAGATCCATGTAAGATGAATGAACGGGGAAGTGGAAGCTTATTTACGCACATATCTGCACCTTATTCAAAATACAGTCGTACTGTTTCTGCCACTTTGTATCCCTTTTATCATATTTATAGATTCTTATATTTTCCCTTTCCTACATGTAGTGAAGTGAAGTGAAGTGACTTTCTGGCCAAGTATGGTGACCCATACTCGGAATTTGTGCTCTGCATTTAACCCATCCNGTGGCAGAGAGCGCTGGTCATTCACTCCCCCACCTACAATCCCTGCCGGACCCGAGACTCGAACCCACAACCTTCGGTTTACCTTCAGGTTACAAGTCCGACTCTCAGACCATTATAGAATTATATACTGGTTTATGTAAATCCTATGTCACGGACAGTCGAGAAAAGCATTTTACTGCACGTCGTACTGTGTATGGTTGTATATGTGACCCATAAAATTAGAATTTTATATAAATTGTACATAAGGAATAGATAACAGATATCAAACTGGCAATTCGGTATGCCTGGATAATAGGCATTAGAGATTAGATTTGTCCACATTTAAAGTAAATGTGCAGTATAGGAAAAACAATACATGCATTAGCGAGTTAATTTTAATAAATATAGATACTATTTTATAATAGTATGAGGTAAAAGCTTTCACTTGTTCCCGCCCGGTTTCGAACCGAGGACCTTTCGCGTGTTAGGCGAACGTGATAACCACTACACTACGGGAACTGAGCTGAGCGCGAGACGGCAACTGGCGGTTTTCCAGCTACACCATGACACCAGTGATAGCAGAAATGAGTGTATTTCACCCAAAATAGCCAATGTGTGAACCTAACAATCTCTAATTATCATTATCATTATTATCATTAGTAGAAGTAGTAGTTTCAACAAAGCTAACCGGCTAACAACAACAAACCTTTTCTTCCCCCTTTAACCGAATATAACTACACCATACACCATTTCTAGAAGACCTACCATATTCGTAAATTGAGTTCAACCAAGCTCTTCAGTCAGAAAGTCAGAAATTTTGTTGTTGTTATTGTTGTTGTTGTTCCCGCCAACAGCGAAAAACAGCGTTTGAACAGCGTGGCGATTCCAGTGCGCATGCGCAGTTCCTCTTTCAGCGTCCCTGTACTGTTTGTCAGTCTGATTAAACTTAAGCAGCACTATTATCACTATTCATTTATTTATTTTTATTTTTATTTTTATTTTTTGAAATCATAGCCGCCCAAAAGCAAATATTGCTGTCCATCAGCTCGTTCGTGCGTTATCTGAGTTATGAGTTTATTTTAAAATGCATGCTTTGGCGCCCTCTAGTGGTCGGTGTAGTGCAGTAAGGTTGTTCTGACACAAAATGGCGGTGTGACTCATCACTTTCTCACACTTTCTGCTTACTGAACCTACTGTACAGTGTATGTAACAATAAACAAAAACAACTCCTTTCAGCCATGCTTCATGACAACAGTTTAGTTTATTATTTACTGTAATCACTTGTGTTTGAACTTTGAGAGGCTGGCATCTCGGCTTGGTGTGATAGTGGTGTCATGTCAGTTCAGTCTCGTTTATGTTAAGATTTGACAGCAGTTGCGTGGTCATAAATAGGTCTTTGGAAGCCTTATGTTGTCTTGTGTTGAAGTGTGTACTTTTGTGTTGAAGTGTGGACTTTTTTGATGGCAAGCGACAAATCTAAACAGCATCAATTCTTTCATTTTCCTGGTGAGGGTCACGTTTGTGGTTCTTCCAGGTTCAGAAGGTGAGTCAAGACTTGCCCCGAATTCCAGGTCCTCACCATACGTTCCTGACCCTAAAGGTGAGACATAATCTCTCCAGCGAGTCCTGGGTCTGCCCCTGTGTCTCCAGCCAGTGGGACGTACCTGATAAGGAGCCGAGTAAGGTGCAATCCACCCCAATTGTCTCTACTCTCCTTATTCTAGTACAGAGAGTATAAAAGAGCATCAAGATTACTTGTTCATATCTATCTTCAGCTTGGATCCTGTGTGCTTTGGTTGGAATGACCCACATTATCAAATCTGACTAATTACAAACCTTCGTCAACATGTGGCCTTGATTTTACCTTCCTTTGGTTTAGTACCACACTTCACTCATCCTGCATCATTGAAATGCAACCTTGCAAAGTTTATTCATTCATTCATCATCAGAAAGTGCTTTATTCTGGTCAGGGTAGCAAGTAAATTTGGAGAATATCCCAGAAACTCTGAAGGTGAGGCAGGAATACACCCAGGATAGGACTGTTTAAATGTTTACTTGGGATGTTTAATTTTTAACAACCTTATAACACAATTTTAATAATTAATTCATGTTAATAACTCATTAGTCACTTTTATCTGAGCATCTTTACCTTTTATGGTAGTTTTTATTTATTATTTTTTAATACACACTTTTTTATATTAACTCATTCATTCCTTTTACAATTACTTGGGATTTTTTTTATACAAAAGCACCTCAAGGTATTTAATTGTAATTGAAACCTACATAAATGAAGTTTATCTCAGGTCTGTGCTGGTTTTAATCCAATTTTTTATGCACATGTTTAATGCTTATCATTCTCACCTCATCCACATCCTCCTGGTATTAATAGTGCACTACGTTTCTCAGCATGAACACACTACAAACTAAAAGTACACAATTTACAACTCGGCTGTAGTGTTTGTTGGATTGCATTCTTGTTGCACTCAATGTCTCCTCCAAAACAGCAGTTATGAACAAGATGATAGATTTGTGACTTTATGGCTTCCTGGTAGTGTGATGCTATGAAAGTGTTGTATTTCCTTTACAGTACTACAGTATAACACACACACACACACACACACACACACACACACACACACACACACACGGCTGGAAACAGCTGCTGTAACTCCTCCAGCCTGGTTTGCTTAATGCCTTTACCACTCCCCATTTGCTTTGCACTTTCTTCTTTCTTACACACACACACACATACACACACATACACATATTTGGTCAGGCTGCATACTTCAGCTGCAAGAATCTGTTTTCACACTGAGTGTGACCTGTAGCAACAAGTTCGCTGCTGATTGCATCACATCCGCACACACACAGACACACACACACACACACACAGAGAGAGAGAGAGAGAGAGAGAGAGAGAGAGAGTTTTCCTCCTCTAGGTGAGTCAAAGCTGAAAGAGGAAGCAGGATGTCATGACGGAGGGCTGGTGCTATGGCACTATGTCTGTCTCTGCCCAGAGTAAGGGCCACTACTGCCACAAAGGATTGTGGGAAATGACCCCCGATGTTTTGCTGTTGATCTTGGCACTGACAGCCTGTCTGACTGAGCCTGGTAGGTGTGAAGAGAGTAACAGATTTATCTCACTGTCAAAGATTTCTCTCTCTCTCTCTCTCTCTCTCTCTCTCTCTCTCTCCTTTTATGTCTTTATGTCTCTCTTTCATTTTTTCATAGTAGAACTGAAAAAACAAGATGTGTGAAGAAAGTTTCTATCTATCTATCTATCTATCTATCTATCTATCTATCTATCTATCTATCTATCTACCTATCACATTAATTGTAATTTAGTTGATTGTAATTTAGATAAAGACACTTTAGTTCATCATACTGTACCTAATCATAGTTTAGTGAATGGGAGTTTAGCTCATTGTGATTAATTCTACTTTAAATAATAATCCAAGCTGTGTTTAAACTCCAGAGGATTCCACATGAACGGCTCGTTTTTGTACTACTCCCAATTTTAGAAGTCTAAATATATTTTCTACCAGTAATAAGTGTAAAAGCCTTAACAGCTTTGCGCTAGTGAAGTAAATTGTTAACATTGTCCTTAGCTAGCTTATCCTGAGGGATCATATTTCAAAGTTGCCTAGCAACAGCGTTCTTTGACTACCTGATTGGCTAACATAAGGTGTCTACATTTCACATTGTGAAGGCACCAGTAGTTTACTTAATCATACGTTAGCTAGACATATACAGCACCTATATGTTATTGTGCTGACTAGACTTAGATCACGTTAACAGCCCACTATTGTAATATTCACATCTTCTAGAGATTGAAATTTTCTGATAGTTCCAAGTTGGGACTCAAGGTACGTTCACATATACAGCGAGACCATTTTCATTTTCAATGAGATCTGGCGAATTCCGGCAACATGAGCGACAGCGACCATTGGCACCTAGTTGTGGGCGTGTTCAGTGAGAAAAGTTGAGTTTAGAAAAGTTGCGAAAAGTTTAACTTTATTCGAATTCGGTGTGACTTGGCGCAGCAACTGCCAATGAGAGTGAAGACAGTAGAGAGCATGTGGCTTTAAACGCACTAAGGCCATAAATTAAGCTAAGCTAATTGGTGCTTGCGCTTTCGCCGCAGATAGATGGCCGCAAAGGCAAAGAGCACACACTGCTTCTCCTTCATCTCGTGTGATATAATGTATATATACATTGGTGAATTTTACATACAGACACTCTCCCTCCAGAATGTTGAATTTTAGCGGCAAGAAAACAGGTCTTTTGTCAAAACTGGAATGCTAGTTGTGCCACCCACTGCTTAAGGTTATTATGGCAACCAGTAATAGGAACGCCTACTGGCAACTTCATAGTACAGCGACTTGCAGTGATAAAATCACTGTATGTGTGAGCGTACCTTCAATGTTGCAGTTTCTTATTATGGTGGAACTCATGAAAGTTCAGTTAGCGATTGATGCTAAGTGTAATTTTAACATCGTTACAATTTGTCTGAGTAATTCACCAACACATTTGAGGAAAATTTGGATACTCCTGACATTTCGGTCTCATGTACACTCTCAGTCTGTCTTTACATTGTTTGTATAAAAAACTTGTATAAAAAACAGATTTGCGCTAGTCAGCTAAACCGTTAACCTCGCCATTAGCTAGCTTATGCTCTGCGATCATACTTGTCTAGCTAGTTGCCTAGCAACAGTGTTCTTAAACTACTAAATTGGATGAAAATGACTTGTTCCTGTGAAAGACTTTATGACTACGTGCTAGCTAAATAGCTAGTGAAATAGCTAACTGTAGTGAAAGTTCAAAAGTCAGGTGATTAAACATAGAGAATGTGATCTTAAACATTCAAATATAATTGTTATACCCTTGAAAATAGATTTGAAAATACATATAAATAAATAAATATGTTCTAACAGACGTACATATAGCGGATAATGTTTTAGAAGTCTGTTGATGTGTTCAGCGCAGAACAGTGAGACTGAGTCATGTCTTGAAATTTCACATAGAAATATGACTTGAATCAGACTTTTCTCCTTGTATACCAAAAAAGGCCAAAAAATCTGATTTTAACTGCTTGTGTTTTTCTTAACGGGCGTGAACAGAGTTAAGAGTCTCCGTAAGAAACTTCTTCTCCATTTCTGTTTTTCCCATGTCCTCCCTAAAAGAAACAAGGCTTTCTCTCTTCTTTCTAGCTTCTTTCTTTAGAAACGTTTGGATCCAGTTTAGCAAGTCGATTTTCCCTAACCATATAAAACCTCAACAAATCTCTTTTCTTCTCTTGTTGTTCCTTTTAAAGCTCTTTCAGACATGCTGTTGAATCTTAGACAAGATGACACATGCATATGAGTCACATGATAAGGATCAGGGATTATTAAAACACACACACTGAAATCGCCCAAAAAGACAAAAAAAAAAAAGGCACTCTAATAATTAGTGTGTTGAAAAGTGCTGACTTTGCATTCCTGTAGCCTGTTCAGCAGCTAGCTAACAGGCTAATTAGTGGTTTACGCAGGAACGCCGAGCACACAGGAACTCTAGATATAAGTTACATGTAATGTAATGTAGTTGTAACTCAGTCAAATGCAATATCTAAGAACTGACTTACTGCTCACAGTGCATTATGGGAATCCCATGATCGCCAGGATTACAATGTATAAAGACTTGAACATCCTGTTAGAACAAATCTTATGTATTGTAGCATTTATGATGTAAGTAGAAAATACTTATGTACGATTAATGCACGAGATTAGTGCTAAAGAACGTTAACACATACTACTTCTAGTTCTATTTTACAGATAATGTCAATACTTTATCACTGGTTTGTTCTGCAGCCAGTGTATGCTTGCAGTGCATTATGGGTAATACGAGTAGTCACTTGGCCATCAAGACACTGCATGAACCTTTAATAATAAAAATGATTAGTATGAAATTCTGAGTTTAAACTTTTTAGTCTTAGTCACTTTGCTTAATGCTTTCGTACATTATTACCCACAATGCCGTTCGACTGCCTGCTGACGGTGGTGTAGTGGGATTTAGCATTCTCTTCTGTATCTAAAGAGATGCAGGGGCGCTTTAGTCCTTTGGTCTGTTCAGCTCTCTCACTGCTCATCTGTATACTCAGCTTCCTGTCTGTCCTCTTTTGAATAGTGATGTCTGAACATGCAAAGGTTTCTCTAATGGGTCACAGACATTGGGTGTAGGTGTGTGTGTGTGTGTTTATTTCCTTCTCTGTGGCCTGGTTATCTGGTTATATGATTCAAATCTCTACAATAATAGCATGTATTATGTAGGAGTGTATCACTTTGATGGGGGAAATGTTTGAAAGCAAGATTAGCACCAGGTTTGGTGTAGGATTAAGGGTTTGATAATAAGCCGGTGCGGGTAAAAATAGCTAAAAGAGCAAAATCTGTTCTTGCTGTCTGATTGTCATGAGACAGAAACAGAATTACGTCCATTATGAGCTAAGAAGCTACTTAAAATAAAGTGTGATGTTTTAGAAACTAAGACATACGATGTTATGATTAAAAAAGATTCTCATTCTCATAGTGATTTGATTTTTTAACACTAGTTCTGCTTCATTTTATATTTACTATATACCTGAGTATCCATATCAATGAATATTAAGCTAGTTATTCTCCTTAAACCTGAAATGAAAAATCACTCTCACACAAGAACAGGGGTTCTCAAAGGTTTTGTAATCAAAGACCGCTTTGACTGTAAAATAATCAAAACTATTTAAGTATTAGACTCATTTTTAAAACGTGTAGCCTCTAAGGATTTGATGCGTTCAACATTTGAATGATTCCCACCCATATTCACGAAGCTCCGCCCCCAGGATCTGCGGCAGCCCTTAGACTATAGTGCCTATAAATTGACTAACAGGAGCCACATCCAAACACAAACAGAAGTCAGTTTTCCAGATGGGTTTTCTCAGCAAGTTTATACACATCTGCTAAGGCCACGGCTTAATGCATTTTTTTAAATCATGTTCTTCATATCTTCCATGGTTATTTGTACAAGGAAGGAATAAAAAAATTGACTATTGCACCTTTAAACAATCAGCTCAAACAGGCTAATAATATGAAGACCTCAATTAATAAATATGTATAATAACTTTAATCAAGGTAGATTGTGAGTTTCCGTCACTGTGACTGTAAAAATGGATTTTTTATGTCTATGCTTCACAGACGCCACCTTGTTGTCCTGTTTTCCTTCTATAATATAATCAGAGGATATTTCAAACTTTGTCTCTAGCCAGCTTTGGCCAGCTTTAACCAGTAAGCTGTAGGTTTATTTTACGTGATTTAGATGCTCTATTATGGACAGTAATGTAGACAGAGAAGACAGATGGTTTTGAAAGAGGACTAAAGAAGGCCATCTATGCCAAACTGAACCAAACCGTGTCTGAACAGAGAGATCATCTATCACCTACATGGCTTCAGACTCCGCTATCTAATTAATCTTCTAATATCACAGATGTGAATCATTCAATAGAAAGAACGAAGATCCCAAGGCAAGTGGAAACATCTCTGTGCTTGTAGGTTGCCATGAGTCACTACTACGTGACACTAGAGGCAACCGAAAGAGCAAAAACCTCCATGTTGTGATAGACGATGATCAGTTTATCACATTAGTCAGAACGTGTTTTCCTAAAATGCTCTGGAAGCTCATACAGCCCTATTTCTGTACTATACTAACAAACATTTCACTCTGCAGTTCACTGTAAGAAGGACAATGGAACTAGATTTCCTGAAACAGAAGAACAACACACTGAAGAATGGATCTGTGAGTGACTCTTGAATACCCATAATGCAACAGTGGCTACCATTTTGGTTACTGCACTAATTGTATCCTATTCAACCATTAGTGCAAGCATTTTTTCCCCACTTATATTTATTATACCGCAGTGCTTATAAATGCTCGATTCTGATTGGTCAGAAGGTGTTGATTCATTTTCAACAG
>JAKKZN010000028.1:4633594-4653728 GCA_033441825.1 Pangasius elongatus
CATGTAGAGCGCTGCAGCGCCGGAGTTATACCCTATGTAGTGAAGAGGAGCCATGTTGGATTTGGCATGATGGCCTGATCTTATTATCACAAATTGTAAGAATCACAGTGCATCTAAGTAGTTCCCCGTGTGTGTATTTGAGAGAGTGTGTGTGTGTGTGTATTTGAGTGTGTGTGTGTGTGTGTGTATTTGTGTGTGTGTGTTTATCTTTGATTGCAGCATGCTGATTGTGTTATAAATCCCCTTCACTGTGTTTATCTTGCTGTAGTTGTATTGCTCATAGAGGTGTATACACACACACACAGGATGCTATGTTGCCTTTCTCTCTCATGAAGGGGCCCCCAGCGGAGGGTCGTTTCCAGGGTAACGCCTTTCTCTTTGTGACCTTTCAGTGTCCTCCACTATAGGAAGGCTCTGTATAAAAGACATGTGTAGATCAATGTGTACATATATTTATTTATATATAATTTACTGTACATGTAACCTGGACATTCTTTTTACAATGATGATTAAGATGAGCAAAAAAAGTTAGATTGTAATTAAGTAATTAAATCTAATAATAATAATAATAATAATAATAATAGGAACTTTTAATTTTGCGATTGTGTGTTTGTGCCCTGAGGTGGAGTCTATCCCGTTTGTAAGGATGGCATGTGTTCTTCTCGGAGAGCTGAATCCCGGAATTCTGCAGAACACACACTGGAAAAAGGGAATATGTCAGATTTAAGGGAACCCGTTACATATAGGTTGCATAATTATATTTATTTTCTGATCAAAGTATGATTTCATTGCTTATAATAAATTTAATTTATCCAAGTTTCTAATTACTAGATTGAATTATGTCGAGTGAGTGTGATCAATTCACATAGCACTAACATGATTACGTTATTAACTCCCGCGAGCGACCCAGGTTCAGTCCCGAGCTCGATTTGAGATGGCGCAGGGTCCGATTTCATTCATATTTGTAAATACATAATCAAACGATGTTGTATTTATGAAAACAAATGAATGTAGTTCATTCACGTGGAACCGATGTACGCATCACGTCCAGACTTGAGTCGCGAAAAACTAAAATTTTACAGCTGCACTAAATTGTGATCTTTGTGAACCATGAGAAAGATTAATTTTAACACAGTTTAAAAAAAAAAAAAGGATATCAGAATGTGTGTTGTATGAAATAATATAAAACATGTAGCTAGTGTGTGCTGAAAGAAAGGAAATACTTCGCGCACACAGCTGTATTTAATAACTGTGGAAATAAAAACCGTGGATGGTGAGGGTTTTGAGTGTAATGTTCATCCAGACAGGGAGCAATGAGTCTTGGGATATATCTGCTGGCAAGCAGGTGTGGGTGTGTGTGTGTGTGTGTGTGTGTGTGTGTGTCTCCACATGGCTGTGTGTTTCCGCTTGCCTGCAGCACATCAAAGTCTATCTGCAGAGTGGGAGATAAACACTGCTGCTCTCCTGAGTGTTTCCAGAGCATGCGTGTGTGTGTGTGTGTGTGTGTGTGTGTGCCTGCACATGGCAATGCTTCTTGCCTGCCTGTGAACCATTGTCTTTTTAGTTCAGGTAGCTAAGGGTCGATTCCTATTCATTACACAAACTTCTTTGCCCTTTAATCTTCAGAGGGTGAGAGTGAGAACTTAAGGTTCTGCTAAATTTCCACCACTTTGAGAACAGATGTAATATTTAAGGGCATCTTTACACTTTTCCCCACCTGATACTTCCTGCACAGAGGTTTTGCTATGCTTTTTAGACTAGCTAACAACCTGGGCATCGGATAACGTGATTGGTTTAAGTTTGTCATGCTAGGCCGGGTAACGCATGCTGTTCGAGTGGATCCGCGTGACCAATCAACCAACCTTCACGCTTTACTGTGTAGGATCTTAACATTGCAGTACTTTTAACACTAAAGCACGCTGCTACAAGTTATCATTCAGAAATACAAAACATTCTTCTTATTTCTCACGTAAACATGGCACAATGAGCACAATCGACATATGAATCTGAAATGATTGACACTTCCACATATGTTTTGAGCTCTCTAATATTAACTGATGCACTGAAAGCTCCGCCCCTTCACTTCTGTCTCACATTAGTAATCTCTAGAATTTTTTTTTTCCATTTGACCCAGCATTCTTGCTTTCTTCTCTCACGGTGAATGAAGTTTCTATTTGTCTTGTGTAAGCATATATAGCTAACCTACACAAGTGATTGGTGAAAACATACAGAACTGCAGGGGATCTATTTTAAAAACATAGGAATCTAATGGATCAGTTTTTTTGTGCCACTGCAAAAAAAAAAAAGATTTGTACTTTTCGTTGGTTCTTTTCTAAACAACCAAAAAACCAAAGAGAGACATTTAGATGTGCAGATTATGGTTTTGAACACGACTGGTTTCTCTTCTGATTTCCTGTGAGACTTCACGTTCGCTTCTCTTTGGGTTTCCCAGACGCTGTGTAAACACATCATCTCCTCATAATACCAGCGATAGGGCTCCTTTCAGACCAGATAGTTGTGTGTTACTGCTGTCGAGTGTGTTCACAGAGGGATCCATGCACCATCAGGAAGTTGGAATCAAGTTCTGACTAATCAGAAATATTGTCTGTTCGGTCAGCTCAGTAAAGAAGTAGTTCAGAATGATGGTCTGCGACATGGCGTGGTGATGTTTATTCGCTTTTATTCCCACGAGACGTCTGGAAACATTTGGATTTTCTGACTGCACACACCTACAGTAGTTGTATAAAAAATGACTGTGCGAGCTTTCGGAGTGTTCGCCGACGCAGCGTCTGCTGTGGTTCTGAGCAGAGACACTTGAGCGTTCCCACACTTCTCTCTTCCCCGTTCTGGATCAATCCTGACAATGAGGGCCAGTGTGTGTCCTTCAGACGTTTCAGAATGCCCGTCTTACCTTTTCCCGTCGCGCTCAAAGAGGCTCCTGTTCTCCCGACAGAGAAAGAGAGAGAAGTGTGTGTGAAGTTCGAGTATCGTTGGTTTATTTTAGGAGGTATAGACAGAGATGGGCGCCTAGGAGCGAAGATACGCACGCACGCACACACACACACACACACACACACACACACCCTCTGATACTGTACTGCTACACATTTTGTACACATTCCATGCATATATTGATCATACTAATGATGAACCCTGTTAGCTTTAGATTTATGGGAATAGCTATATAGGTGTGTGTGTGTGTGTGTGTGTGTGTGTGTGTGTGTTTCTGCAATGCTGTTTTATGGAAGAACCAGCTCATTTGTGATCTCCAAGGAGACAAACATGGTTACAGTTTCATACTGTGAAATGATTTTGGAACTCGTGGCCATTTTTCAAAATGGCCGACGCACCAAGCTACCAATCAAGTCTAGGGCAGCCATTTCTGCTCATTAATCTGTTCCCCTGAAGGATGTCCGAGCGAACGGTCATTTCCACTCCATTACAGACATCACAGCCCTGTAGATATTCAAGTGGTGTGCCCCGAAACAAACGGCTCTCTTAGAAGTTTAGTTCCTATCGGACCACATTTGTCTCATGCGTTCCTGGTTGTGACGACAATATAAAATGAATTTTAAACTAAAGTAACATGCCAAATCACCCGAGCAGCACATCAGCTTATTGAACATCCCATTCCAGGTTTATTCCTTCTTTTGCCGTTATATCTGTTGCAGTTCGGGGAAGAACCACATCTTGGTGTGACAGTCAGGTGTCCACATACTTACAGTATATAGATTTTACAGTAGATTGTATACATATTGGCTTACTAACCTTAAAACAACCCAGACAGGCCACGCCCACAAGTGGCAGCGTAGAGATCTCAACGTAGTGTACGCACACGAGATACACAAGACTCTTCGCTTGCTGTAATAATAGCTTGTACATTATTTTTTCCAAAATACTGTTTTTTTTTAAATATTCGTAACACACATTTGTATCTTTGTTAATCGTAATTCTCAGAAAGGGGCCCAGGGACACCCACAGGTCTGTGATTTCTTTTTAAGTTGGGTAATTTTTTATCTATCTATCTATCCATCTATCTATCTATCTCGCTAGCTAGCTATGTATTTATTTTCTTATATTTACTACTGAGTCTTTGTAGCTGATTTGACTTGCCCCTTGATTTTTGAATGGCTTCCAAACTTCAGTAACTCGAAACATACAAATATAAACCCTAACCAAGCTCTATGACTCCGAATATATAATAATATATATAATGTTGCTTTTATATTTATCCAAATTAAGAGACCATCCAGAAAATGACCATCCTTATCCTGCCTACTTAACCGTACTCTACTTATTTTGGTGTTATTATGACTTATATAAACGTATATATTATGACTTATATAAACTTTTATCTTGCTCTCTACCTAGACGGCGTTTTCTGTAACTGTATCGTGCGTATTGACTATTATTAGTATATCTTATATAACTGTACATGACTGATTATGAGCACTGATGTACATGTCTCCAGTTCATCTGCTGTTAAACGTGTTTGTGTGAAGAAGGGTTTAACTTTCTGAGGTTGCTTCCTCTTCGTAGTGCCTAATTAGGAATGTCCACGAAGCACGCACACACACACAACTCGAGAGTGTGTTTCCTGTCGAAAGGAGTCACACAGTGTTTTAAGAAGAAGGACAATCTGATAACAATGTGCCTGGTTAATACCCCCACTGTGTTTGCCTCCAAAATCCAGGACACAAAGAGAGGAGTGTGCTGTATTGTCCTTTTCCTTTGGATCGCTCCCTTTCTCTCACTCTCTCGCTCTCTCGCTCTCTCTAGTCCCCCCCCCCTCCTTCTCTTGTTCATTTGGTTCCACATATTTTCTGTGTAACCCAAGCCTGTTCTTTATCTCCTGATTGGGTGGCTGTAATTCAAACCTTGACTTGGTAGCATTATGCGTGGTTATCTTCAGAGGTTCACATGAGGATCTGGAATCAGCATGAGGTGCAGAGGTGTTGCACAGAAAGTCGCGCTGAAGAACANAAATTCAAGTTACTTTCCAGCGAGAAAGCACTGCAGGACTTACCTACTGCCATGATGAATGGTGTCTTGTTTGAAAAGCAGCGTGAGCTTCCTTGGAGGGAATCCCGTGATTCTGTTCGCATATCATGATTTGCAAGTTACAACTAAACTTGTGTGTAACAAGTCGCTCATGTCGCTTGTAGGAGTTTATCCTACAGTAAACCTAGCAACTCTTTTACTTTCTCTCTCTCACACACACACACACCCACATTCTCTCTCTGTATCTCTCTCTCTCTCTCTCTCTCTCTCTCTCTCTCTCTCTCTCTCTCTCTCTCTCTCTCTCTGTCCCCGATTGGCTGCTGGTTCCTGGCTACCACAGTGTAGTCAGACTTCTTTCGTACCTAATGTTGGAGCTTGTTGTTAGACGTGTCTGAGCTGGTGTATGACGTGTACAAATTTCCTGCCAATCCCAACCCTTTATACAATTCCTGAGCATTTCCGTTACATGCTTGTCATGGTGGCATTTTAGCACTCTTCAGACACGCCAACGTTCTCTACTACTATCTCTAGCTTTCTTTTTCTTCCTGACACCTCTATAAACGTTTAACAACAGGATAAAATGAAATCACAGTTAAGTTTTTTTCTATTTTTTCAAGTTGAGCAGTACATAGGAGCTAACTGGAGCTAGGAGCTAAAGTATTGAGTGGGGAATTAAAGAAACATTGGAGCACATGCGTCATACAGTTGGTCTGAGGAATCTTTCTAGCTAATCGTTTGGGTTTATCACTTCACATAATTCACATAATTCGATGAGACTTTCTCAACTTTGTCGCTGGCTGTTGTCACTGAAACCACAGCTCCGTGTCACACTTTGTTGCTTGCTAGTGCGCCAACGCTCCTGTTTTCTTTCTCGTCGTATAGTGTCACATTGGACTCTCTTATGTTCTTACCCTCCCTTACTTTGTTTACACACACGATGTCTCCTGATTGGCTGCCGTCTCCTGGTCGTCACAGTGTAGTCAGACTTCTTTCATGACGAAGTTGCGGCTTGATGATGTATGTCTGAGCTGACTCCAACAAAAAAAAAAACGCACTGTCGCTTTAACTCGCTAATGTCATGTGATTTCCTGCTTACGTGGGTTACTAGCCATCTTCAAATAACACTGATAAGAGCTAAAAAAAAAAAAATGGGTAGGATGCACCCGACTGTCTACCAGAATATCATGCCGCTAAAATGGCTGCCGTACTCCTTTCTTACTTCAAGTTGTCTCAGTTCATTTGTCAATTGTCACCCCTTTGACCCACAAACCCATTGAATCTGTTTTTGATGACATTTCAGTCTTGTTTTCCGTCATAGCTAAATAAACACTGAAGACTTTACAGTAGCGTCTAGTGAAAATAAATCTCCATCAGTCACCCCGACAGTATTTACAGACTTTCTGCGGCAGTGATCGCTGCGTGAAAACGTCACGCCGCGATGTTTTCTTTCTCCCAGCCAGCATGTGAATGCAGCATAAAGCAAGCAGACGGATGGAGAGATGGAAGTACTCGTAATCCCACGCCCACCTGCTCCTGCACCTCGCTTCTATTTGGACACAGCTGAGATGTGTTCTGATGAAAATATTCAGCCATTTGGCCCAGGTCTCTCAAATCTGAGCGAATGATTCAACTGTTAGTGTTTGACGAACACAAGAAACAGTCCGACGGATCTCGGTTACAACTTCATTGCTTGTCAGGAGCGAGTTGAATTGATATGAAAAAAAAAATCCACTTTGACGAAAACAGCAATTAAGTGAAACGTGGGAATAATATGCCTAGTTATGCGCTCAGTGTTTTTGTTTTTTTTTGGGTGAAATCCTCTGACGGTATCGCGATGTCAAAAGCTAATATTTAAGCTATTCATCGAAAGGATAAACTGTGTGTGTAAATCCCAGAGATGGGCGTGTCTTCACGGCTTGTGGCGCCACAAGTTCATTAGTAGGTCACATGACCGTAACACGCATGTAGGGTCTGCTTGTGCTGTTAACCCCCAGAGAGAAAGAGAAGCATCGTTTCTCTGTAACATCCTTTTAAAGCTCATCTATGCAAAATTACCTGTGGGAGGAGCATATTCTCTTTGCCTTGTCAATCACAGGGACAGTAGCCAATCGCTGGCATCTGTGAGCTCATGTATGTAGAAGAGGGTAGATAGCGGTTTCCTCTTAGTGTGTTACGCCGCCCAGAGACGCAGCAGCTTCAAAAGATGTGGTTGCTTTCTCAAACCCGGGTTCGTACTCATAAAACTCTTTCATTCGTTGGTTCTGTGGAAAAAGGTAAACCTTTGGCATGCTAGAAATAAATGCTATTTCATGCTATCTAATTCATTTTAATGCCGGTGCCGTTTTCTGATAAGGTCACAGTCATAAAGCGGAAAGAAATGGCCATCTTGTTTTATGAAGACTTGTAGATGCTCGCTGCAGTAGGACAAATCGATGATGAGATGGTTATGTAAATAATTTTGTGTAACACACCAGCATGTGTGAAGGCACCCTTAAAGACATCACATGCGTTTGGATATTTACAGGTTGCTAAAAGAAAAACCTTTTTAGTTTACGGTTCTGATCCTGGATGTCTGATATTCCGCGATTGTCTCATGCGTTGCCTCAATCCGCAGCAAGATGTGATGTGCAGGAAGAGCGTTTCCTTACACCTCAAACAACTCGGGGCAGGACGTAGATACGCGGCTCGGGCTCTCTCCCACAAACAGAAACATCTGGAAGCACTCAGACGGTGGGTAGAGACAGAGAGAGAGAGCGAGAGAGAGAGGTGTAAACGTGTCTAGAGAGTAAAGCAGGATCAGATGTGCTGCAGCGCTCGCAGTCGTGCCAAAGAGACGAAAGGTCGCAAGTTTGATCATGTTTGCTCAACAATTGTTGCTGCTCTCCGAGGTCTCGTTCTCACGATCTTACATTTTTTTCCCTCTGTTTTTGTCTTCCTCGATGATCCAAGAGCCTTGTTTTATTAGTCACATCTATGGGTTTCTGGGTCAAGGTTCCACATTCAGTGTCATAGGTTCAGTAATGTTATATTAGCATTATCACTTTATCACCGTACGCTAATCTACTTTATACCACAGCACTACTGAATCCCGGACTCTGATTGGTCAGAACGGCAGGTTTACATTTAAGCGCTGGTTATACGTTATTGTTTCTATAGTAACAGTTTATTCAGAGCGACTATCATGGTGGACGATGTTCGTAATCTAGGACCTGAAATAAACAGAGTTCTGTAAGGAACTGTTTAACGTTTCTGGAAGGAGTCTCCGGTGTTAAAGCTGTAACTGCACGTTATCAGACACGGCACAGTCTTTTGAGCTTTGTGGTTTCTCAAACAAGAGAAAGAAAGAAGAAACTCTGGGGTAAGGAACAGCTGTTTATAGCTGCTATGACGTTTTGTGGACGTTCCACAATATTACCCGTAACTATATGCGGATAAGAAGTACAGTTCTTGAATACGGCAAAATTGTAACGTTTCCAGGCCAACAGATGACCGTTGTGGCTACAGACGATTAGGAGGGAAGATTTTGGTCTGTGGAGCTTCGACTTTGTGGTGGCGACCCTTTTATCACAGCTACGTAGCTGATTATCATATCAGTGAACAAAGAATCTAACAGGCTTGCTTGCTAGGTAGCAAACATGCCTAATTCAGGCTGCTTTAGCGAACCTACGTAGCTCGCCTACAACCTGAAGAAACTAGCTAGGCAGCTAAGTCATGTTCTTACTGAGGAGGTCTTAACTTAGCTAGCTAAATCCATCATAATTCAAGGTTACCTGAGCCTTTTTGATTACGAACACTAAATCGTATGGAACAATTACTCGATGTTCAGTCATGTGAGAATGAAATACAAAAGTTCCATTGAAATGAATCTGAATTTCTCTCGTGAGAAGTTTGCGTCTGCCGTGAGGTTACGCTCGTTGACGTTACGTGTTAAAAGTGCCTGATTTATCTTTTGCCTGAATAGAATGCAGTGTGTGATTGTTTTTTTTTTTTGGCCTCGAGATGGACACACTCCTTCAGATTTGCTCAGGACTTGTAGAACACAGGTGTGTGTGTATGTCTTGTGTGCGTTTGCAGGTGTGTGTGCGCTCCACTTTCTCAGAAACAGTTTCCCGGTTGTTTAAGTCAGAATCTTTTTGCTGAGAAAAAACTGATGACACTTTTTTTGTGGTCTGAGTTCCTCGAGAGAGAGAGTCTTCCTGCAAGGCATGTGTTCTTATTTCTCTCCCTCGCTGACAGCTGTGACTTCTCGGGTCATGCCAAATGCTGTGTGTGTGTGTGTGTGTGTGTGTGTGTGTGTGTGTGTGTGTGTGTGTGTGTGTGTAAGCTACAGTTATGTGGACAGTGAGATGAGCTCATCAGTTCAGTGCTCTTTAACCCAATGACATGCTGATTAAACCCAGAGCTGTGTGTTTTCTCACCACTATAACACTTTGTTTATGTGTGTGCGTATGCGCGTGTGTGCGTATGCGCGTGTGTGCGTATGCGTGTGTGCGTGCTAGGCTGCTGTAGGCTCATCGTTGTTGTTTTTTGGATTCGAGTTTCATATCAGTAAACTGCTTCTTTCTCTGTCTCTCTTTCGGTCTCTCTCTGTCTCTCTCTGTCTATGTGTGTCTGCCTCTTTATGTTTTTCTCTCTCTCTTTCTGTCTCTGACTTTTTCTCTTTTTTCTCTTTTTCTCTTGTCTACATCTCACTCTTTCTGTGCTTGCTTTCTCACTCTGAGTCTCTCTCATCATATTTATGATATTTCCCTCTTTCTGCCTCTTTCACTGGTTTCTCACTCTCACAAGATTCCTCTCTCTCTCTCTCTCTCTCTCTCTCTCTCTCTTTCTCTCCACACTCTTCCTCTGTCGTATAAATATTAGCATCTGAGCTGACGCCAGAGCAGCTCTCTCTCTCTCTCTCTCTCTCTCTCTCTCTCATGCACACACGCGGGCACACATGCTCTCACTCGTAACTGTTAGCTTCACACGCGTCCCAGCATTAACATGTACTAAAGCACACGCCCTGTTCACTAATCATAACCACATAACCACCACCATGAGCTCAGCGTGGGCGCAGCACCATATAGGCTACTCTGTGGTTATGTATTTATATAGCCTGTCAGCTTTTTTGCACCTAAAAAGGAATTGAAAGTGTCTGAAGCTTGAGAGTTCATGACTACTTGCTGTCCTTCCTGCACCTTCTCTTCAATGTGTGTGTTACTGTGTTCACGTTTCCGATCCCTGACCTCTAATAAATCTGTCCTCGTCTTCCTCACAGGTCAGAGGAGAGTGCGGGTTTAGCAGTGAGGCTCGCACCGTGGCCTGACGCTGGAATCGTAAGTTCTTTACACTCACAGATTGATACGGATATATATAAACATAGAACCCGTCTTTATTACACATGTGTTCTGTGTGTGTTTGTTTGTGTGTGTGTGTGTATGTGTGTGTGGAGGTGGCCTGAATAATTCATGGCACGTCACTGTTTGCTGAATTAAGTGTAAACTGATAGCATGGGCGGAGGTGCTGTCATTGATGAATTTTTAAAGAGGGAGAGGGAGAGAGATGGTGTGACTGGCGTACAGGAAAGAGGGAGAGAGAGAGAGATATTTTATTATCAGCGTGTGTCTAACTGCATGTGTAAGTGCTTCTGTGGCCTGGTGTTGGTTCCTTTCACCCACTTTAAGCTCATTCACTAATAACTTAAGCTGGCGTAGATGCTCGCCGTTTGTTCATTCAGTTTTTCAGAAGTGGAGTGTGAAACAGGTATACACACACACACACACACACACACACACACACACACACACACACACACACACACACACACACTATCATGGCTACAGAGAACAGATGTGATTAGTCTTATTTGTGATGACTGTAGAGTTTCACTAGAGGGCAGTGTTGTGGAAAATACATGGTATAGTACCATGTTTCCTGTCGAGAGAGACAGTTCTATAGACATCATGCTTAGTGTGTATCTGTTAATGTGTTATATACGTTACACTCCATTCCTGTATTCAGATTACCAAAATTCACAATTATTCATTAATAATTCACATTTAAGATATTTATTACACCCTCTGTTTATCTGTTTGAGCTGTTTATTCTACCCATAGAGCTTTCTGACTGTCTGTCTCGTGAGCTGTCTCGTGAGCTGTCTCTCTGTCTCGTGAGCTGTCTCTCTGTCTCGTGAGCTGTCTCGTGAGCTGTCTCTCTGTCTCTTTAGCTGTCTATTGAGCTGTCTGTCTATTGATCTGTCTGACAGTCTATTGATCTGTCTTTTTATCTATTGACATGTCTGTCTGTCTGTCTGTCTGTCTGTCTGTCTGTCTGTCTATAGAGCTGTCTGATTTGTCTGTCTATTGATCTGTTTATCTGTCCATAGATCTTGGTCTGTTGATATTTTTGTGTGTTGTCTCTGTCTGTATGTCTTTAGACCTGTCTGTATGTATGTTCTGTACGTCTGGCCATGAAGTCTTTCTGTCTATAGACCGGTCTGTTTTTAAAACTGTCTGTTTATTTGCCCATAGAGCTTCCTGACTGCTGGTCTGTTGGTCTGTCTGTCTTGATCTGTCTGTCAGGTACTAGTGCCCTCTGTCTGTAGAGTTGTCTGTCTGTTGACTTTGTCTGTCTATAGAGCTGTCTGACTGTTGATCTGTAATGTCTGTCCATGGAGCTGTCTGTCTGACCCTCTGTAGAGCCGCCTGACCCTCTGTGTATANACACACACACACACACACACAGTTTTAATGGTGTATGAATTTAAAACAGTCTACGCACCCGACACAGTCTACTTTCCAGTATAATGCGTTTGTCGTCTACGTCACAGTTCTTATTTTTCCAGCTGTAGGCCCCCTTTTGTGGTCGAATATCACTCATGCACTCCAGCTGTGTGTGTTCTGCTGCTTTTGTTTACTCGCCGTAGCGTTGATTAGTGTGTGGTGTTGCATTCGGCTGCGTTGCTGGTAAAAGAACATGTACACAGTGTGGAACAATGGATGTTGTGTAGAAAGACCTCTGGCCAAAACAATGATATGAAATGATATCAGTGTTGTTTTTTTCTTCCTTTCTTTTTTTTTGCCTTAATTTTTACCACTTGCTGTATAAGAAATAACGTCACTGAGCAGGATAGGCATTTCTACTTGTTTTATTCAGTATGCACTGATACCATGTCTTTGGGAAAGAGTGTGTGCATGTTTCAGTGCTCGCAGAAGCAAACTGCTCTCATGCTGTGACAGTTTATCAGTTTGCTTGTATTATTGGAAGATGCTGTAGCCCCTCCTCTTGATATCACAGTATAGTTTGCTAGTTGTGAAAAATGTCCAGATTGCTGTCATTCCATGTCTTGTGATCATGAGTGCGGCAGCGTACAGTAGCAGACTCCATGCTTGTAAACAGATGATGCGATTAAATTATGGACCGTTAACACGTGTTCCACTGGCACGATATCCTCAATCACTTGCATCACTCCCACTCCACTCGTCCCTACCAGTGGAGGTCATCTCCTGAATACTAACTATTCATTCACATCAGGGTACACTTCCTGTTTACACCATGTACATATGTAGGTATGGTAGAGGTTGTAAAAGTTCAGAAATAGTACACTGTTTCCACTGAAACATAATATTTCAGAATAAAAGTCCTTTGTCAGCTGTGCAAGCAGATTGCTTTTCTGCAGTAAATATATATATATATATATACACACACATACACATGCAATCTTCTGTCATCGCAAAGTCTTGCTAACTTGCCTTGTTGTTTCCCTGACTGTCTAATTTGTTTAGATTATTCAAACCCTTGCCTTATTTTCATC
Organism: Pangasius elongatus; assembly: GCA_033441825.1. Lineage (NCBI taxonomy): Eukaryota > Metazoa > Chordata > Actinopteri > Siluriformes > Pangasiidae > Pangasius > Pangasius elongatus. Next base: position 4,646,391 of record JAKKZN010000028.1, read on the forward strand.
TGAACAACATTTTTTGCTCTCTAACTTTGTGGCTTCTGTAGCAAGAGCTAGCAATGCTAACAGTGGTACGAATAATCATAAATTTCTTAAATAAGTGCCTGTAGTGGCAGGGAATGAGAATCCTTTATACAGAGTGTGTGTGTGTGTGTGTGTGTGTGTGTGTGTGTGTGTGTGTGTGTGTGTGTAAGCAGTAGCCTGGATTTTACTGAGTTTTGTTGTAGCTTTTCAGCATGATGATGCTGAATGCGTCTAAAAGCCTCTCTCTCTCTCCGAGACACTTATCTCTGCAGATCGATAGAAAGGCATGGTGCTGACACTGTGGAAAGCAATATTCATAAATAATGAACACCTCAGCCTTTCACCTCGTCTCTCATTCCTTCTGTTGAAAGAGATTAAAAACCACCAAAACTGAGACTGCTCATATGCTTGGACTTTAACCTTGTGGCAAATAACCATTGACCTTCAAAACCAGAGTTTGATCAGACTTAATAAGCATGAAGTACATTTAAACTGTAATGATGACTCCTAATGTGTGCCTGGTCACATGGTGTGGGATTTAATTCCATAAATGGGGCTTTGCGGTCTTGATGTAGCTCAGTTTTATCTTATTTTATTGCATGTGTCCAACTGAAAGCTGTTCATCAGAATATCTGAGATCCGAGATAGTGTCCATACGATGAGTGTATGGAAATCTCACGAAAATGGAAAGACCATTTTGCTTTTGCATTCCCCTCACAGTGTGTTGATATTTCTGAAAAAAATTAGCACTGCTTTTGATGATTAGATAATCGGATAATAGATTAGATGATAATTTGATAATCACCCCAGGCAGCCCTCTTCCCAACTCTGTTTTTTTTTTTTGGTCTCGTTTTTATTTTCCAGCTCGAACACCGTCACTCTGTCCCACTCATTCTCCATTTCTCTAAGTCCTCACCTTGAGAGGCGCTACCTGCCGTCGATTCCCGGCGAGTCTGGCCTTTGCACTACCATGCATGTCCTGCTTGACGCTCGGCTGAGCAAAACTGACTGGCTGCATACTGAGTAGGCAGGATACACAGAGCGAGAGGGACTCTCCTGGGAGAACTTGAGGATTATCCTGTGGCATTACAGTGGTTATGGGGTGTAGAATTCACTATTGGTGCACAGTTTGCTCTTTCCGACCGGAATTCTTTAAACTTTTGAGTTGGAAAGAGCCGATAGTCTGTTATAATATATAATAATAATTATAATAACACTATTATACGACATATCAGAAATTCATTTACCAGCCCAGTGGGCAAATGAAGGCTCCAGTGTACTTACCCAGACTCATGTTTTGGTTGCTTAAAGGTAGCTAATCTAATTGAACCCAGAAGTGTGAGAAATAGGGGTGTTTGAAGTTTTCACTGTGAGAAAACAGTTGTCGAAACATACCATGGCTTCACAGTATGACGTTAACAACTAACCATTTAAAAACATACGAAACAATGGTTAAAAACGGAAGGATGAATTTATTATGGAAAAAGTGGTTTTGCACCCCTCATTGTTGTTCTTGTATAGAAAGACGTTTTGAGAACAACTTTTCCATAAAATCTCACTGTCGGTATTTATCACAATTTTGTTATGAGCTGAAAGAGAGCATGGCTGCAAGGAAAGGCTGGTAATAAATTTTGAACTAGCTCAACAGTTTGCAGCACTGATTAGGGAAAAAATAGTCCTGTTTAGTTCTGTGATCTTACACTGTGACTAACTATGACTCATAACAACCTTAATGAAAAAATATAGCTGCAAGCAGTGATTAAGGGGCCAAGAACATTCTGGCCCCACCCTTAGAGACGGAGGAAGACCAGAAGCCTTTGGGACCATCAGTGTTTGATGGCAGTAACAACAACAATAAAACATAAAATCGCAGTAGGGTCTATGCACCATTGGTGATTGGCCTCCTAACTAGTTAGCAAGTGAAGTGCTTTTAATACAGGCTAATGAATATAATTGAGTCTTGGTCTAACGTTTTAGCTATGAGTCAGAATCCGCATCATTTTATTTTGCCAACTATGGGATGTAGTCTTCTCTCTGTGCATAATTTTTTTTTTTTTTCAGAACGGCCAGAAGGTATCCTTGACTACTGTGTGTGGTTGGTTTGGCAACTAGGAGAGCAAGCTGTAGTGTCATGCCACCAGGAAGTATATGAACCAAGCAGAACGTGTTAGATGTAATGTATGTATCAAATAAAATTGCTTTGTAAAAGTCAATATGAAGCTTTTCTCAGGTTGGTGGACCATTTTGGCATACATCCAGGCTTCTGGACCTACATGTCCACCAAACCTGATAGCCTGGGCTAGTGACTTGCTAACTGCTGTACCATACTATTCATCACATGCAAAAGTACAGTCAGTCTTTTAGTGTTTCATAAGATGACTTTAAAAAAAAATATTCTACTGGTGAAAAATACAACCCATCATTATCAGATTTCTTATTGAGTTCTAATAGTCGTCACCTTGACTGGGGAATTGAATGGTTCAAATTTCAGTCCTCATTAAATCTAATAATTAGTAATCTCTTCGTAATGTTGAATCATCTTGAATCAAATGTCAGTTTTAATAAAAAAAAATTCTGTGAGCACCAATAAATGACCCAGATATTTGAATAGTAAATTCATGTACACTGACGGAGTCCTTGAATTTTTTTTTTTTTTGTTACTGTTAAATGGGTCACTGTTTGCTTGAGAACCCTTGCTTTAGGGTGTCCTTACATTGGACGTATCTGAAGGTGGAGAAGGTAGTCGCATAAATCTATTCACAAGACACCTGGTGAACTTTGTCTGGCTGGACTCTTAATTCTATCCCGAATCACTCATTTACCCCATACAGCTCTGTGTAAATTCATATTAGTAGAGCATGAGGTCCTGCTGTTTTTCTTTATCATGCAAGGTGATCTGTCTGGTTATTATTCTAAGCCTATTTATAGCAACCTGGCCTGTTGCCTGGAGCCGAAGTGCCTGATATGGGCCCCGAAACGAAACCCTATTGCACACAGCAGCAACCCCCTCCTTCATCGCCCAATGGGGCAAAGTCTTCATCAGCGTCTCCATATCAGCCCTGATTGCGATTTGCTGATGAATTGGATGATTTGCATATCTCCCACAAGGCTCCAGGGAGTCCCTAACTGCGGGCTAATCAGGTTGGAGTGCCGAGATCACTGCTTTGAGGAGTGATGGGGATATTGAGCGAGATTTGGAGGTAGGAAGAAAGAAAGTAAGAGGCGAGGAGAATGAATACGATATCTGAGAGTACTAGTGTTTTTTCTTAGTTTACTTGTTGGACTCATCTTATTTGTGCCTTTTTTATCTGCAATAATGGCACTTGAGCAGCCTTTCAGCAGACTGTTGAGTGGTTCTATTTCCTCTCAAGCAATTTCATGGCACTTTTGTCATTTTTTTTCCCCCATTTAGGATAATATGTTAGTTTGAATCCTCTGGATTGTATTGATCCACCACGAGTGTGTGGATTGCATCCACGCTTTTTAGTGCATGTATCTTCAGCCTTTGGGGAACGCAGCTTATAACCTTCACCGAATTTATGGTTGACATTCACCTGACCATCTAATCAGTATGATTGCTGAACCAATATAACTTGCCTGGAATTTGAGACTTGTTCAGACAAAAAATAGCAATGTAAAAGGTACTGAAATTGCAGTAATGTGAACAGCGATCACCGCAATAATCATTTTCACAGTTCGGAGGCGTCTTTCTGAGATTTCCAACAACGTTAACGCCAGACTCCTGCAGGCAGCGGTGGAGAAGAAGCAATATCCTTGATTGTGACTCACTGGGGCCAGCTCATGGCCAGACACCAGAGTGAGGAGAGTGAGAGAAGGAGAGCGAGGGAGGACAGGGTGGGAGGGGCTTGCACAGAGGCTGTATGACAAGATGCTTGGAAGAGCCGAGTGTATTGGGGAAGAGAGGGAGAGAGAGAGAGAGATGGAGAGAGAGCCAGGATGCAAGACAGATGAGAGGGGACGGTGAAGAGCATTGCTAGCGCCTGAGAAATAAGTGGAGGGAGGGTGGAAGTGGAAGTGGTGCTTTTCTTTCTTTTTTTGTGGAAGCAGCACTTAGTGGCTGCTGGTTTAGAGATCAGCTTCCCGCTACAATTGTATATTCAGACCGTACCTTGCTACGTAGGTGCTTCGGGTTTCTGCAGGACTTGTTCCGATCTTGGCATTGATGAAGCTGTTAGAAAGTTGCAGAAGAGTTCATGGGAATGCAGGAAGATATGATGCTGCATGCCAACCACTGCAATCACGTAACCACTAAACGGAGAAATGTTTCAAGCTTGCCTTGGCTCTGTGATGTGGGGGTTGCTTCTAAATTTAACCTTTGACTCCTTTGGAAGTCATTTCTGAAGTGACAATCCATTGTTGTGAACACATGGTTCAAAGCTCACCATTTTTTAACTCTTGGAAGTTTCTAACGCAACTTCCACCTTGCCAAAAGAAGTGGGAGATCTTGAGACCTTCATCCTGTGGGGTTTTGGATTATATATCTCTATTTTGGCCTGTCACTTTGACTCCTCATGAGTGAGTCAATGTGTGGCTGTGGCTGTAGCATCATCTCCTCGCTAATGAAGAGGCTCGGTCGAACGGCCTGCTGCTCGGACCTGCTGTCCTGCAGTCAAACTTCTGAACATCTGCAGCGTCTGGCTATTGGCTGCCCACCACAGCGTAAGGTAAATCTGTCAGGTTTTGTGGGGGATACTTTCAAATTGACAGTAGGCACATTCTGGTGGTTTTGTGTGGTTGTTCTAACTGGTGATACTTCCCCGATCCAGTTTATAACATTAGCATATTAACACATTTATTTTCTCAGAATGGGACAACACAAAGGTTAAGCACTTTCCCAAATGCTAGATAGGCCAGTCATATAGATGATTCTGCACCATTTACCACTTACCAAGAAGTATTTCTCTGGCGTTCTACCACTGACGATCCCAAATCCATTATGCTACACTGAGTATCAGGTGTACCAAGCACTAAGACTAATATATTGATTTGCGACTCTGCTTTTATTTGCTTTGTCAGACTGGCCTTTAGACCTTCAGTTTGTGGTTTAAGATGATTTCGCATTGTGGCAGAGACCTCTCTGATTCTACCAAGCATAGCTGACAATGCAATGGCTTTTCCTGATGTTATTTAGCCATTGGCCAGATCTGAGATAATATCTAAGTGTACTGCAGTAATTGATTTTGTAATGGAACCAGGTGATGGCCGTCTTGCTGCCTTGACAACCACAGCATCTGCTTTGACTTGGATTGCATTCTGAATAGGTGCTGTTTATAAAAGATGTTCTCCTCTTCTTCCTCCTACTCTTCTGGTTGTCAGAAGCCTTATTTTGTTGCTCTATAATAGGCTAAATGGAGATAAATGAAAGAAGTCTTTGCGTCTGTGGACTTGCTGAGCCATTTTCCGACTTGCAGATTAGAAGGCTTGTAATGTTTTATGTTCCATTTAACACAAAGCTTTTCAGGATCTCACATAATACTTGTGAAGAGGTCACGGTGGCTTGACATTTTGGTTTTGCTGAGCAGTGGCGTCCTGCGTTGCTCACTCCGCCGTATTCTGACTCCCTATTCACAGGCAAATAATGCTTCTGGGTCGTGCTAGAAATCTCTAATTGTTTTTGAGACCTTATTGTTAAAGTTTTCCATCCTTCTATGGTATAGCATGAATCTGATAGAGATTATGATAAACGATATTCAGTTATTTTGAATTTAATAATTTATTGAAATTGCAAAGTAGTCTTATTAAAAGTTATTAGTTTCTTATTAGTTTTTTTTTTTTTTTATTTTTGAATCCACCAAAGAAATATTTCTTTACATTTATTAAATCAAAATTAGACTACATATTGTTCAGATGTAGACTACAATAGCACAGTAGAGGCCTCAGAATATTCAACATGTGGTGATTTCTACAAGGGGTGTGTGAAGACAAAACCATATTCACAAGCTTACAAGCTCAGGTAGTCTCGTATTAACATTTGCATCCAAGTGCTCCACTACTGCAGGTGGAGCTAGTAATTGTTTCATGACAATTTTCATGACTACAGGAAGAAGATAGATTCCTCAGTCAGCCAATATAGAATAAATTAGCGTGAGTATGCCTAGTTTGTAATGAGGCTCCATATGCGTACCAAAGCCTCCTCGCACCATCCATTTCTCTGCAGTTATGCCATGTTGTTCATGGATGCCAGGCAGGAAGTAATTTGAGGCCTTAAGTTTAGACTACCTGGCCTAATGAACTTTATTTTTGCATTCGCATTTTCGCAAGTTGGAAAATTGTTAGCGCAGACAGTTCACCAATCTCATACTGAGTATCGGTATTGCACAGATGTTAGCCTGAGACACTGGATCGAGATGTGATTGGCCATACTTTCCACTTCAGCCTTCAACTTCCACAGAGCCGTTTGGTCACTGTGAGGACGTGTGTACCAGATCAGTATCGGGTATCGTCTATGATATCGAAAATGGAAAAACGGGATTGCATATTCCTACTTTTCTATAACGAAGGTTTTAAGTTTCCTTCCTGAGCCCTAGCTGGAGACTGAATCTTTGAATAGCACCGGGATCGATTAATATCCTCTTCAATGAAATGTACACTCAAGGGCACGAGAAAGCATTTGCAACATATTGATAGGATTACAGGGATAGAAGAGGACCTAACTTTGGATCCTATAGCCTGAGCTGTGCGATCAAAAGTGTATAGTTACAAATTCATGACCTGAAGCTAATAACTTATTTTTCAGAGTGATTCCTATGACCATGCTCTAACGCTGCAGTAATTCAGCTACTGCCCTTTTGTCACGTCACTCTATTGGAGAGCTGTCAATTGGCATCAGGACCAAATTCGGCAGAAAGCGTTTTACTTGAATGAAGTCTCATTTTCCACTTGGAGAGGAGTGTGTGTCCTTCCGGGCATGATGAATGGAGTTTGGTTAGTGCGCTGTTTGGAGGGCTACTTCTCTTGTTTTTCCCCCTGTGGGAGGACACTGAGCAGCCTAGCGTGTCGGCTCCTCCGCTAGCTGCCTAAATTCTCTGTGTGTATCATCCATCATGGCTGCATCTTCCTGTCGTTCGGTATATCCTTCCCGGATGCAACGTGGGAAAACCAATCTTCACAGGCAGATTGGTTTTTAAACACTGACCCAAGATGGTAATTAGTTTCCGAAAATCGTCCTTAAATGCCGTAATGAGTCTTCCGTTGAGTTCCACAAGCATGGAAAGTGAGCAGGACAAATCTCAAGGCCGCGGCAAACTCGTGCAATTTTCTCTTTCCTTAAAATAAACAAAACACTTTAAACGTCACATT
>JAKKZN010000028.1:4662368-4679758 GCA_033441825.1 Pangasius elongatus
GTGTGTGTGTGTGTGTGTGTGTGTGTGTGTGTGTGTGTGTGTGTGTGTGTGTGTGTGTGTGTGTGTGTGTGTAAGACCATGCTCAGATTCACACAAGCTTTAGAAATGTCCTTGGGCTTTATGAGCTAGCAACAAGCACCACAGAATCACACACACACACATTTTTGATTGATTTATTTTTGAATAAAGCAGAATTGACATGATTTTGTTTGTTATTTGCAGGTGTGTGTGTTGATCATCGGTTATATGATATCTAAAGGAACAGGGCCGGTAGTGTCCCAAACCGCCTGTCGCGTATATATAGGAGGATGCCTTCTGCTCTGTGCCTGTATTCAGAGACGTGACGAGTAGCTTTAATTCGTTTCACTCTGAAGGACGACTTGGATGTCAGATTTATGCGCCGTGTGAAAACACACTCAGAGCTCTTTGTGCATCTGTGTAAAGATTTCTCTCTGAAGCAGCTTGTGTATAAATGATTCATATTCACCTGAAATTTTAAACACTCTCTTTCCTCCCACTGCAGTCCACAAGGACGCAGCTATGTGTGTGTGCGTGTGTGCACGCACACTGATGTAATATCCTTGAGGCAGCGAACGACTCAGCACACACAAATGTCCCAATAACTCACTTTAAAGTGTGTGTGTGTGTGTGTGTGTGTGCTGGGCTGTGTATTGCCGTTATTATACTTATACTTAGATTTAAAATAAATATCTTACCCAGAACTTGCATGTCCGATGTCATGTCTCATTGAGCTCTGTAATGATAATTACATCTAATCTAGCCTTTAAACACATTTGAGTTTAATGATTATAGTTTTCCATCACATAGCATTATGGTATTTTTTTGGTTGCTAGCATAATAGTGCACAGGCTAAGACACTAACTAGCATTGTATCAAACAGACAAAATGATGAGTAGTTATTGTGAACTGATAAAAGTCAAATAGATTAAATTCTGACTAGCGTTGTAGTAAACTGGTGAAAACGCTAACACTATGCTAAACAGGCTGAAGTTCCTAGCGCTTTAGTAAACTAGCAAAAAAAAAAAAAAAAAAAGCTAACTGCCATTATAGCTAGTAGTATAGACTGTTCTATAGAATAAACAGGATTAATATGGTGCCGTGAAGCATTTATTTATTTATTTATCTTAAGCACACAAGGCTCTTCCTCATTTTAAATCCCCAGCATTTTTCGCATTCTCGCCCATTAGCCCTGGTTAGCGGGTTAAATCTGTCCTGTGAACATAAGGCGCATACTTCAGGGCCGGGAGATTAGCGAGAAGGTTCACGTAGGACAGCTAAAAATGAACATGTTTCCAAATGTCTTTGCTCCATTAAGCCTGAGCTGAGCTGTGTGGCACTTTCACTGTTAGGACATTTTTTTTCTTTTAGTCCAAATGCTTTTTTCTCCTCCATGCAGTGTAATTTACAAGTGATGCGAAAACACATGCTGGAATGAAGCTCAGCGGTTGAGTGTAATGGTTTCCATCCCAGTAATTGTTGGGATTTCTCTCCCTATGGTGCAATAAGCTCATGAGTTTTTGTGAAGTTAAAAAGGATAAAAGACCTACATTTGTTTTGTCCTGCTGTCGGAAAGCAGCTTGTCGAACTGGATGCCTGTCACACATTTTGACACCCGTGCCCAAAGAGTGACTTCTCAATAAAACCTTAAATTGCCAGACTTGACGTGACCGGAGTGGCGTATTGGAGCGCAGATGCTGGAGAGATGTCTCTCTGAGAGCAGCGGGGAACAAAGCAAAGCCAAGAGATGCTTTTACGAGCTTTCAGTATCGGATGATGCGAGCATGGCTGGAAATGTGACTGCGCTCAGACGATAACCACTCTTTACAACCGTGGTGAGCTGAAAAGCATCTCAGAATAAACAACCTTGAGGTGGATGGGCTACCAGAGCAGAAGGCCATGTCAGGTTCCTCTCCTTTCAGCCAAGAACAGGAATCTGAGGCTACAGTGGGCACAGACACACCAAAACTGTCTCGCCTCGTCTTTTTCCCCAATCTTTCTTAAGGAACCTAAAGCATTAGGCTTTGTTACGATACAAATGCAAACATACTTCTTATACATAACATACATCTAGTGATATAGTGAACATGCTAACCTAGAAGCCGGTATCGAAATGAGGAGGCTAGCACACTACTTACCATAGTACACATGCTAACTCATGACCTAGCATTAGTTAATAGGCTAACGCCACACACTAGCTTGAACTTGAACATTAGTCTGTTTTTTTTTTTGTGCTGTTAAGAGCATAGCTGATTCACCGAGTTTTAAATTTAGCATGACTCGAGTAACACACACCATATGTTTTGTATACGGCTTGATTTGTCAGCTCATGGCGTGTGATTTGGGACGCCCAGGGGACTATTTTTGGATGCTTTTATCAGCTTTTTGGTGTGGAAACTTATGGTCTTGTTTATACACTTTTCATGGAAGACTCTATCTTGTTATCTTGCCATTAATTATTCAATCTTATGCCACATCAGTTTGGCCAAGAGAAATGAATGAAAATAAAGCCCTCTGACTGCTGATGGTCTGGCTGAAGTGACTCGGTGCTAAGTGGTGAGTCACTGAGCTGAGTCATGAGCTGGAAATGGAAGTACGGAAGGAGTAAGTCATCAGGACTGTAGGCAGTGTTTGGATAACACGCCATATGGGAGCATGCATGTTGTTTTGTCAGTTTACAGTGTGATTTGTGGTTGCCTGTGGCAGATTCAGGGATGAGTTTTGTGCCCAATTGATCTACTTTTCATTCTAAATATGGTGGCTAACTCTATTTAGTGTTTATATATATATATATATATATATATATATATATATATATATATGCACCATGCTATTAAATATTATCCTGGACCCAGTAATTCATATTTCTTATTCGCACTTTTATTTGAATCTGTTATATACCATTTATTTTGTTTAGAATAAAGTCATGGAAGGCATAATTATTATTTGGCGTCTTGATTAATTTCTTCACTCAAGGTTGTTTTTGAGATTTAGAGATTTTTAGAATGTATTAGTGTACTCTCACTACAAAACAGGAAGCTCAGTTGGCCATCTGATGTTTAGGGCCTGGCCAAATTCCTTGCTATTGGTCAGGGCTCGAGCTGGGGCAGAAACCAAGTGTCCGAATTCCCGGGGTGGGGGGTGAGAAGAGCTTTAGAAAGAAGAGCAGCTGCCAGGCGCAATGCTGACATCACACCCTGGGATATTTTAAAAGAGGCTGAGAGCTTGCGGATCGAGCTTGCTGTGGCCACACAGATCAGCCAGTTGGGAAGTCTCCATGTTAGTCCATGAAGTGAATCTCTAAGGTACTTGAGTGGGCACTGGTTGACGGTATATATTCGGGATAGCCCTTGGGTTGTCAAAGTCATCGTCAAGAAGATCCAGGGACTCCTTTCTAGCCCTCGGTATCATCTAAATCAGTCTTAGTGTTATTTTTAAGATTGTTATAAGATAAGATTCCTTTACTTCATCGGGATATGAGCTACTAGTTCCCCAGACTACTTGGCGATGCGCCGCCGTTGCCCCATCCCATACTTTTCATCCGTCTGCAATTGCAAGAAGAAGAAAATGCCCAAGTCCTTACCCAAGGAGAAGGCTCCCCAGACTCTACCAGAGAGCCTGGCACTGGAGCTTTTGGATCCCAAGGAAGTGGCCAGGGAGCCTTCACAGAAAGTGTTGAAGATATTCAGCATTAATATCATCACACAGGGCCTGCCTTTCTGCCACAGACGGGTGAGTGAGTCTCGGATTGGGTGGTGTGTTGGTTAGGTCACGGTGGCAGCCATTTTGTCGTTTGAATATCCAGTGATCGACGGACATCCTCCTTGAAATGGCTTTTCTGCTGGGATAACAGCTTTATTAACTAGCATGGAATTTAAAATTCCACTAAATTGGAATTTAATCTTATATTTGAGCAAATATGTACCTGTATGAATTCTGTATAAGATCATGCCCTTTCTAAAGATCCCTGTTAATCTCAAATTATAATCATCGTCATCATACATATTACATCTGTATAATCAGCTGATGGCACTTTTCTTTCCATTTCATACTCAAACAGTAATAATGCTTATTGTTATAGAAATGAAGCACCTGGAATGGAAAGCTGAACAATCAACAGCTCGTATTTCTAATATTTCTTGAATTATGATTCATGCTTCCACCTCCAGTCTCCCTGTTCCTGTCAGGAACAATGACAGCAATTGGTACGGCGGAGGCAGCAGACTGAATATAGCAGCGCGTTATAAGTTGTCACCATGTGCTGCACTGCTGTCATTTAAATGGCACTTGTAAAGTCCTCCACAGACAGTTCGGCGAAGTCAGATGTTGGCGTTTATGTGGGAGCCGTCTGCTCTAACGATGCTCATACATGAATGAACAGGTCGAGTCAGGATACCTCGGTCCGTTCTGTTTCGAGATTATGCTTTATGTTGTGGATCGCATGCTAGCACTGAATAGCCGTCACATGCACTGCTCCTCGTTTAGCAGCATCTAAGATGCAAACAGATGACCTTAAAAAGCCAGGGCTCTATTTTTAGGCTCGGTGAGGATGACGTAAAATACATGGATCTATAAGAATGTATGGACGTGCCAACGCTGTAGAGTCCTCATAAAGCAAAAAAATTCCAGTTTGGATGAGCCGTTAACCATTTATGATTTGTCGCAATGTTATATCACGATGACTGGCACCATGATCGCCGTGGCAATTTGTTCTTTTAGGTGTAGAAAGAGAGTGAAAGCATGTCCGTCATGTTCGGACAGCTTGATCATGGCGTACTTATGCCCTTTTGAGAAATCTCTACTGTCCTCTGGGACTCGTTCGAGAACGAGCTTTATATAGTTTCGCGAGATGTGGCGAGGCCGCACGCGATTGGCAAACAAAAATAAAGCGTGGTACTCATGCTGTTCTCGTGTCTAAACTGAATTAGTAACCACTATATCTCCATATCATGGTTCTGCTATTGTGCTTTGTTCTGTTTTATAGGCAATGGTTCGTATTAAAATGGACGTTTACAAGAAGTGCATGCCCCAAATAATGAAAGCAAGTAATACCTGGACAGCGAGAGAGAGAGAGAGAGAAAGAGATAGTGTAAAAGAGTAATAAAGTAACTGTATATATAATGGCAGCTGCACTACCCAAAGAGACAAGCATGAGGACGGAGGGATTGGAAACAGATTGCTCGGATGGATGATTTGCGAGACAGCCAGCGCCCCTCATACACTATATCTGTGTTATGGCTTGTCAGAGAGTCCATTATTTTAGGATCAGGAAATCTTTGTTTTATGTATGTCATTGTCAAGAAACATATTTAGGACATGCTATGGTTTACAATGGTCTTGAATTAGAAACTTGGAAGACGTGTTATTATAGAGACGAAAATGTCCTTGACGTTACATGGTTTGTTTTGGCAACAGCATTCCAAGAAACTGGCTGAAAATTGACAGATTTATCTGTACTATTGTTTGTAGAAAAACTGTCAAAGTAATGTAAATCTGCTTTCAGCTAAACACCAGAATACACTCAGGCATGAAGGGACATTCTCTAAGAACCTCATGCTACTAACTGGTTAACCTTTATTCATAATCTGCACTCTTGAGCTGAACATTGTCTACATCTTCTAAAGTTTTAAAAAAATTAAAATAAAAAAAGTGATGCAGCCTAATATGAAGTTGAGCGGCTATCACGGTGAAGTTGATTATCTTCTTTTTTTAATCAGTTTATAGTTACATTTAATGTAGTGGATTGTCCACAAACCAAGTTAGTTCCTGTTAGTACTTACGGTACGGCATTTCTAAACATTGCTTCCTCACCAACCTCATGTTTTTCTGACTTGAAGTTAATAAAGCAAAAGCAGAAAAACACCAAGAAACTGGAAAAGCATAAACTCATCTTGTCTTGAAGACTTTTCTGTAGTGGCTCGTTACAAATCTGACACTGGAGACTCCTTCCATGATGCTCCCCTCCCTCACATTCTACCCCAAATTCTTGATGTTCCAGCACAAATGGTTTAATAGTGTTTACATTTAGCAGCTAAGGGAGATTCTTCCACATTTACAGCAGAACCTAAAATATAACCTGAATCTCCGAGTCGAGTCTCAGGGAAAGATTTCTGTGGAGGTTTGTCTACAGCGTGAATCTCCCAGTGTGCCGACATTCTGAACACCGAGCATTGCTCTTCTTCACACAGAGGAGAATACATTATTGTAAAATGGCCTTTTTATTTATCCCCAGTAGGCATACTTAAAATTCAAGATATGACTTCAGTGCAAATATTGAGGAAAAAATATCCTTTCCTTGTTCAGTAGTTTAGCTTATGTTGAAAACCCAAGTTCTTTGTGCGGTCTGCTTTGTTCTTGCCGTCCAAGACCAGGCGCAGACTAAGATATGAGAGTCTCCAGTTGGATTAAGATGTTTGTGCCTTCTCCAGACTTTTCCATGCTGTTGGCTCGGGCTTACAGACGAGATTTTGCTTAAGGGAGCTTCCTCTCAGACTACCATGAAAGTGTTGACTAACTTCAGAGGCAGCAGCTGGCTCCACTGAATGGAATAGTTTGGATTTCTCTTGGTCTCTGTGGACCAATAGAAGTGGGATCCCCAGTGCTTCTGCACCACAAGTTCATTCCTCAGAATCCACTGAGCTTAAAGGAGAAGTTCCTGTCTCGCTTGCAGCTCAAACAAAAACGCCGACCAGCTCGGGGCTTCTCAAAGATGATTCATTTGCTGCTTCTCAAAATTTGCCATCATTTTTTAGGTTGTGTCATTAATTTAAGGGCACTTCCGGACTACATTTGATCATTCAAGTTGAGTCCACACTCGGGTCTGATTCTGGACTTGTTCTGGGGGGGAGGGGCTCATAATCGAAAGTTTGTGCGCGCACTGAAGACCTAACAGTAGATTGGTTGCGCAATTCCATACAGGTGCATCCCAGTTTGCAAAATGGTAGGCACTAGGTTCATCCATTCAGTGTTTATTATTTGTCTTTGGTACCAGCACTCAAGTGGCAGAGCAGCCCTTTTGGATACATACCGGCAAACGAGGAGCCACTCTCATATAGAAGATTTTTAGCTGTGCAGGCTGGCACTAGACATGTCTCACAATGCCTTCATTAATTATTGATTAAAAGGAGCTAATTACAGAACTGCAGTACTATGAATGTCTGGTTTTATATATCAGTAAGAAGTTCTGCATAGACTGCATTGACCATAATAACACTTCCCGCCATCCCGAAACTTGAAACAGGAGGTAACGCGGATCAATCACATTACTCGGCATGACAGCTTCCACACCTCATGTTGCCTGCGCCATGGTTCGGTTGAATCGAACACCAGACCACCATTTTCGAGAGGACCAGGGATCAGTTCTCTGGTTCGAAAACAGATTTCACACTTCACCAAATGTACCAAACCCTTGGAGCGAACGCCCCCAAATTTGGGGAAAAAACCTTTGTGAAAAAAGGCTGTAAGGTCACGTAGGTCATGAGTCTAGTGGTGATAATTCAAGGTTTTGGATTTGTTGTGATCTTCAAATCATTTAGCAACACGTTCGAGATCAGCTTCATCAGTTCAGAACTAAATGGCAAAGGGCCCAGCTGAGGACTCATCGCTAATTAATAAAATTAGCTTCACCACTTAGATCATTTTGCTGGCCATCTGAGAGTTCAGAACCAAGTGGCGAAGGCAGTTTCAAATTATACAACATCCTCAGTCACCTTCGCCACCACTTGAAAAATGGCCTTATCATTTCGAAATTCAAGATAGAAGATATATTTTCATATCTCAGACCTGCCTCCAAATATTTATGACCCAAATCTACATTCAGTGTTATCTTCCAAATTATTGTCCACAGCCCTCTCTGCGTTCCATTCAGGCGGAGGCAGCCGAGGTAGGCACCATTCTTTTCAGCGGTACTTTATCAGTCGAGATAAAGTTGGTTCTGTTAAGAAGGAGAATCATTATTTTGGATACGTTTGAAGGTATGCGACCTTCACTTTCTTCTCTGGGTGAGAATTTTATTTGGTTTTGTGCAAAATGGTGGACAGAGCAGACACTCTCACTGAGGAGTCAGGTAAAATACGATTTTCCGACGTGACGTCCTTTTTAATGAGACCAAAATCCAGCATCCAGTTAATTTTTAATACTGAGTAAGAATTGCTTTATTTGGGGAAACGTCAGTTAGCTTACTTCCTTTAGAATAAAAAAATAAACAAGCAAGCAGGCTTATCTCTGTAGCATCTGTGCTTGGCTTCAAATTTAAGATATGGCCAGAACCGTTTCCCAGTGTGTATTGGAACATCTCGTCGTTGCTGAATGTGCTCATCAGGAATGGACAACAGGTTTCACAGCACTGCCCTAGAGACCATATTGGTTTCCTCTCCCACCCTTCGCTGTCATGCCATTTGGGTAAAACGATCCCGTCCTGCCCATCTCAGCTATGCCACACGCACAGTTACCATCCAGAGCCATTTGCACCTTCAGCTCCCCACCTTCCACTAATCCTGACCCTGAAGCAGGTGAAATTCAAATGGAAGGTTTTAGGAATGCACAGTAGTAGCACTCAGACTAGACTTCCACTCATGTATGTAATTACTGGCTTAACAGTTAGTAATGATGTTGGACTTTTCTGTTTGTTTGCGTACCTGTTTCATGTAATTAGTCAGCTTTTGTGATCCTGAATTATAAACGCCACTTAATTTCGAATGGTGTTTACATAATTTTGAATTTGCAAAAATTTGTCAAAAAAATTCAAAAAATGTCAAAATTTGTCAAAAGAAAATTAATTAATTAATTTAAAAAAAATATTTTTTTTTTGGTAGTTGGTTCAGACCTCCACAATTTGATATATGTAATATAGAAATGTCTACAAATATTGCTTTTTTTTGTCATATCTCACCACATGTAATGCTAAGCACTTTTTTAACTGATGTTTTAAACTTTGGTAATTACACCAGCAAAGTGTATTTCAGTGGTAAACTGTATTAAGATACAGGAGTTTGAACAAATAGTTCCATTCATGACTAAATAAAATAACTAGAAAGGTATTATTATTAACTAAATGTGCAGCATTGGATTAAGAGGAGCATAATAAATTGTGCGTGGAAACACATTTGGTCATCTGGAACATAATTTCATCACTTAGTTAAAAATAAGAGGTAACTAAAAATAAAATAAAAGCAGGTTTTAATAAAATGTTTTTTTTGAAAAGCTGTTTAGTGATTAAATCAAGATGATGAAACGGTATGTCTTAATAACGTAATAACTTTAATTAAGACTTTTATTTATACCGCTGAATGAAATTCATTTCATTTTTATGTATTTAAATTAGCCACTAAGACGTGACATCATTTGTCACGTCTTTTAGACTTTATTTTTTAATAGTTTAGCTTTAATATGCAGGGATTTTTTGGAGCAGATGGAATTTAAATAAAGGCCTTGAGAAGATGCCAGTAAAAGAAGATGGATTTGTTATGAAATGCGTCCGACTTAATATGCTTTTTTTTTTTTTTTTTTCCAGGACTTTAATAAATGAATTCCTGCCTTATCGTTGTTTTCTCCTCACCCTGTACTCTTTCCATGGCAGGTCTTATAAAGCCTGCTGCCTCCTTCTCTAGGAATTGTAGCTATGCACAAATAAATTCCTGACATTGCATCTCCACATTTTCAAAGCTTAAGTGTCTCCTGAGAACAGAAGCACACTGGTTTGTCTACGTGGAGTTTTTTTTTTTTTTTTAAATGGTAGACTCCGAGCACTGATAAACAAACGGGGTTTGTGAGTATGCATACTGCTGCGAGTTGTTTGTATGCGCTTTTGTTAGTTTGGAGTGCTGTTTGTGTTCTCCACCCACGCGGAGAGAACGGGGTGTGTGTGCAAGCACTGGCGTGCAGTAATTGGGAGTCAGGATGGTGTACTTGTGCATGGATATTTCTGCCATGTGCAACCTGAGACGTCTCAAAGGTCTGGTGCTGATCATGTTGGATCGGTATGTCGATGATGTGTCTGCTGTGACATTTCATAGCGGTTTTAGGTAAAGACATCCACGCTAACTTAAGATGCTAAATGCGTTCTTAAGAGATGCTACATTCGTTCTTGAGAACCGTTCAGGCTCTGAGAAGTAAGATGAAAATTCTGGATGTTTATCTGCATTTGTTCCGCTGGCGTCAGTGTCATATTCATCCTGAAGCTTCCTGACGCAATAATAAAAAAAAAAGACTAATAAATTTACAATCAAAGCCTGCCTAATGATTCAAAAAGCAGTTCTCCCTGGGGTTCCTTGAGTGCTCCCGAGGGGTTACGGCTGCTATATTTAGGCTCCAGATTCTACTCGGAAGTGTCATCCTCATCATGAAGAGAAGGCAAAGTGCCTGAGGTGGTTGTGAAATATTTCCGAAGCGCTTAAGAGCTAAAGTTTTTGCGCAGTGATGCAATTGACTGTAAGGCGCTATGAAGCTTGTGATAGATTTCAAATATTTGCAATGTTTACCACTTATCAGGATGCGTAGAAGAGAATTTTTTTTTTTGGGCTAACCAGCTAGTCAAAAAGGTTTCTGACAAACAGTCAGAAGAAAGCATCCTATAATGTCTCTAGAATTAAAATGTCAAGACTGTGATGTCCAGAAGGAGGGGTGGCGGGGTGACGTGTTCTTACGTGGGGAACAAGGCTCAATGTCAGCAGGCCGTGTTTGTGTAAAAAAAAATAAATAAATAAAAAATCCCCTGACGGTGCAGGGTCAACTAGCAAGCTGTTAGAAAGGTGTGTTTTCGCTTCCCCAGCCAGCTATACAGCTCACAAGCGGTGAAAACAACCTGGCTTGGGTTATGGATTGATGGCTCCATCTCTTCACTCTCAGATCTTCATACTTGGCAGGAAGCAAGGCCTTGTATTTTCTCGTATTTTTCTCTGTCTGGGCCTTCCTGTCTTAAAGAAGGATAAGAAGATTTAGCCTTCTGATCTGAGACTTCCTGCTTGAAAGGCTTGTGTGTACTGTACATCACACTGTTTTAAAAAAACTAGACATGCATCGATGCTGCTACTGGAATCGGATATGATACTATGCTTATTTACTCGGACTTATAAAAAAAATTTGCTCCAAATCTACGTGTGTGAAGTAAGACTGAAGTAAGACATTTCCTGCTTAGTTATGGTAATTAAAGCAAAGCAGACTGCAAACTGTGCTCTATGGAAAATATGGAGAGGAGCAACCAAAGCATCTTCCAACAACACAAGTAACCTGAAAAAACATCTTTCATGGAGCGGAATTGTGAACAGAGGGCAGCTGACCTCAGTGTGCAGAGCGTTATCACCAAGTGTAGTTATTAAAAATAAGTGCAAGGCCAATTGTTGAATGTCAGAGCAGTTCATTTCAGCGAGCACTGAGACATTCTGCTTCAGGTCCACACTTTGCTTGCAAGTCACGCACCTTGCAATGTGGAGTTCGTGGATTTGGAATTTGGATTCTCTTATCTGTGACCTTGACATACCCACTCAAGCACAACAAAATACATGGACGCCATTTTAGATTTCCTGTGGATGTCCTAATCTTGTCTTTTCTAACCGAGATGGTGTCCTTTGTTCACCTCGGGATGCTTTCTAAACAGCTGATATGTTCTTTTACCTCCCCGCTCTAGCCATATTGAGCGCTCTCTGCCCCTGGGAGTGGGGTGACAGGATTCCATCACGCTCGGGCTCCAAATAACGTCGGGCTAAAGCATCTGTGTGAATCTATTCTGAGCTGAACCATTCCAGAGTCTGGACGTCGGCGGGAGCGATCAGACCTAAGTTCATTTGTAGAAGATGATGTAAATGAAGCAATCCTTGTTTATTCAACAGTCTGAAATGAGATGCATGGGATTTGAGACCTTCACCTCATGTAACACGTAAGCAATCCAGTGCAGTTGATGACCGTGCAGCCTGTTCCATGTGCTCCCTGTGCCACACTAACAGCATAGCTGACCTTAAAGGCTGGGGTCAGAATCTTATCCAGATGCTTATCAAGTTCAGGGGGCTGAATGTGATGTAGATGCAAACGATCCATTCAAGCCCTGCCTCTCTCGTGCGTTTTAGAGATGCTGACATTTTCCAAAGCACTGAGGACACTCGATGGCCTTTTGTGCTGATACTGGGCCAGGATCCCCCTAAACCCTGGTGTAAACAGTTGTGAAGAGAAAGTGAAACTGCTCATTGCAGAATTAGACAGTTGCTGCCAAGTGGAGCACCTGCTGTGAAGCTGCCAAAAGGCGTTGACATTTCTTACAGCGCTGCTAGTGTAGGCGAGAGGCTTCCTCCTCTCTTAGGCATGTGTCACAGGTTCAGAGCATCGCCTCACAGCCAGAAGGAGTAATTGAAGAAGATACCACTGGGCTCAAAATACTCTTGCTTTTTAATCTGCAGGGAGGGATGGCATTAAGGAATGACTCAGCGAATGTGAAGCATCTTGTCAGCACCTCATTTTTCATTGCAGTTTACAGGGTAAGATGTTGGGAAAATAACGCAGGAACGCTGGTTTCTAATAAAGTTCATTCATCCAGGTTACGGAATTGTTTAACAGAAGTAAGTGACTGCGTTTGTAAGCGATTTTCTTGGATACACTCATCATTAAGCATTTTGGTTTGATTTCTGGAGATCTTACTTCTGAAGCTCATTGTGCAAGGTGAACAGTCCATCAGAATTCAGGACTATGCTTGAAAATTAGAAGAGTCCGTTGGACCGGATTTAACCTTGACATTTGTCCATTCCCATTTGTATCTGTTCTTCTGAATTCTTTGGAATGGCCCAATATTTATAAGATAACTAACATGTAAGCAATACAACACTTAGGGATGTCCAGTTATAGGAAAATAATAAATGATGGGTGGCGTGATGAGGCCTGTCACTAACCCAGATTGGATTATATTTCTATGACAGCATGTCAGCAAGTGTTTTATTCCTCTTATACCATAGCTATTTGCCAGTTATTACCTTTTTTTCCATATAATTATTAATGAACAACACATCATGGTTTTTAAAAGTTTATTGTTACATGTAATGTTGTGGACCGTCTACAAGACAAGTTAGTTCCTGTTATGACTTGGAAACAAAAAAACAGATTGTCATGCCACCGTGAAACAGGAAAGCTGACACTGGAGAGTCCGTCTATAAAGGTTAGGTGAACCACTTCTAGCAGAAAACCTCACACTGTCTATGTTTATATGCTTTCTTTGTTAAACAACCCATTTTAAAAATCCAATCATTATTAGACCTGGATTATGTCGAGCATCCGCAGTGCAAGTCGCTGTGAATGAGCTGTTACTACAGAAAAGATAGCATATTAGAACAAGCTGCTGGCCAAAGACACTGTGTTATACAATGCGATTAATTTACTTAGTTAATTAGTTAACCTGTGGTGTCAAGGCTAAATATTGACTCGCATAAATTTTTACCAGTGTGGCGGTTTTAAATAAATAAATAAATAAATAAATGAAACAACACCTGTGCCTCTGAAATCACAAGTTATCAGCAACGCCAAAGCCAATATCGATTAGCAAAGGCACCCCATGGGACATGGTGACACTTGAGGTCATTGGACAGCCAGCAGTTACACTCGTGTGGTTTCCCGTTTTGCAGTGAATGCACATGTTCCGAATAGCTATTGTGGCTGCTAAGGCTTGAGCAGATTTCTGCCTCTTGGCTGCCTCGAGGCCATCACACACTCTGAATCCCTCAGCACTTCTCTAGCACATAAATCATTCCTATTTGCCTCTCAGCAGATATGAACCTAACTGGACTAAACGAGACCCCGTTGTTTGTTGAGCTGCCTTGTCTGGGATGTAAGCCCTTTTTTTTTTCCTCCTCTGCACTCGATTTATATCTATGTCTGCCTGAAACCTGACCCACCCAGACCATTTTTGGATGCGTTGCATGTCTCTGCAAGCTGCCAGACTATTAAACCATTATAAGTTCTTCATTACTCAGTTAGGGATGAATGACAGTGTTTATTTATCAAATGCTCGTTACCAAGTAACTAGTGCTGGTGTCGGGCCCCGCGGGGAACATTTAACAGTTTAGCTTATTGCTACGAGGCTCAGCCTGGCACAATCAATCTTGCCTATTGATCAGTGGTGTCTGGGTCTGTCTCAGGGTTCTTGCCTGTTGCCACTCGATTTTTCTCATCAGATTGATTTTCTCATTGGTGTGCTCGGCTGTTCGCCCCAAGTGGCAGTCCTTCTGTTCTGACCTCACTCATATTTGCCGCAGGTCAAATCTGGCTGTTTGGAAACAAATAATTATGACTGCCTAATCTTCATTTCAAGCCAAAGGTATAGCTCTTGGTTACTTGTTGGAAAAGATGTTCAGATAATCACATGAACTGAAAATCGCTCAAGCAAGGATTTCACGTTGACGACAGATGTGGGTATCATGCTACCATATTTATCAGTTAGGAATGCTTGCAGACCAGCAAGTACGGATGATATAAGGACAATACTGTTCAGCTGCCAAACTTGATATTGAAGCAAACTCTAAGCCAGTTTATAAATGATGTGCACTCACCATACTCACAAGATTTCTGGTTTTATTTAAGCTAGTTGGAATGTAATGAAGTTGGTGTGACTCAGTCCTGTCCTTCCTACATCAGTTTGCTGTGAAAGATTTTGGCAGTTTGGTAGTTCCCAAATGGGGCAACAAAAAAGTGTTCATGCTTTCTTAAGCCAAGAGAGCAAAATTTGTCTGAGTAGGTGAGATGGTATACTCTTTACCTTGTCAATCAGAATGACGCAAGGCAATCGTGGGCGTCCGTGAGCTCATGTATGCGGATGAAGGGTGATGGCACTTTCTTCTGAGTGTGGCCCTGTGCTGTCTCAGCATAAGCAGGAGTTCAAAAACATGCAGAGGTTGGCTTCACGTGTATCAGAGAATGCATGTGTTTGCCTTCACCTACACTGGGTGGTAGCTGTCGTGTGATAGGGAAGAGATACCTAGTGGGTGAGAATTGCCAAGACCAAATTGGGGGGGGGGGGATTCTGGCAGATAGAAAATCATTCATCCATCCTAATCTTCATTTCCTGCATTGGGATACCTCACTTTCTTACTTGAGGGGATGATGCTCCCTAAACACCTGAACCTTAAAATCTTCCAAGTTGGGGTTTCATACTAAGGATGGTTATCAAGCTGTATTATTTATTGATTGAGTGCTTGCAGTTCAGCAAGTAAGGAAGATTTGAGGGCATTTTGGACATCAATGATGAGAAGGAACCAAATTCAAACATTGGCGATATTGGAGCAGACTCGAAGCCAAGTTATAAATGCACTAAAATTCTAGCCATTTCTTCTGTCTGGCTTACTAATGGAGGCGAGTGGCACCAAGCTATTTGGGATGTAATGAAAGGGGTGCAAGTCTGTATTTCTATTCCTACCTCATTTCTCTTTGTGACAGCTTCATGGAAAGATTTAACTGTTTGGAAACCGCTAATGACTATGTTTTAATCCTAATTTAGCGTACTCTTGTGGTACATCTCTTGCTTATTTGCTGGGCCGGATGCTTCCTTATATGGTTGGGATGGCGAATACCCAAGGAGGGATATCAAGTTACTGTGACAATATATCATATTTATTGGTCAGGAATTGGTTTAGATTAGCAAGGATGGAAGATGTGATGGGGAACTATTCAGATACCAAAGCTGGTTTTGCTGTCTTTTTCCTGTCTTGTGCTGAGTGGTAATGAGAGAGTTGCTGATGTAATTTCATGGATGAATCCTGATTTGCCTACATCTCCTCACTGAGGCTTCCAGGAAAGTTGTGGTAGTTTGGAAACCTCTAATCGCCGTGTCCTCGCTAATCTCTATTTAGCACAGCCTTGTGGTGCATCTCTTGCTTATTTGTTGGGATGGATAGCGTGAACTGTAATTCCCCCAAGATTGGGATCTCATTTTAAGGACGACTGTCATGCTGCCATATTTATCTGTTAGGAGTGGTTATAGACCAGTAAAGTCTGGAAGATATGATGGGAGGTTTTGTAGACGCCAAAGAGAAAGAAGCTTCTAATCTGGAGAGTTTATAAATAATGACTCACAGTAACTGTGTCCTCTGTCTTCTGTCATGCTCTGGAGATAGATGTGAGACTTAGTCCCACAATTTCTACCTCACTTCTTGCTCCAGTATCATGGAAACTTCTGGGTGTTTGGAAACACTAGCCACTTATCACCATGTCCCAATCTTCATGACCAGCCTTAGGCCTTAGTTAGGCCTTAGCTAGCCTTAGTTATATCTCTTGCTTACTTTTTGGGACGATGCTACCGAAAACTAGCTAGAAGTTGTCATGGATACATACCTGACTTTTAAGCAAAGTCAAATCTGCTCAGGTTATAAGTGGTAACTTCACACTAACTTTTTTTTTTTCTTCTTCTTCTTTTTCTTTTTTCTTTTCCTTACCCTGATTTGTAATGATCTAGTTGACGTATAAAGCAATGACTCAGTCTGCATGGTTCATTAAATCCATACAGCATCTCGCTGTGTGTGGTCAGGCGCAGGCAAAGCATTGAGAGAGGGAGCCAATTCTCAGACCGTTACGTCAAATGCCGACATCGGATCCACAGAGCTGGCAGGCTTTGCCTACAGCCTCCCGCTGATGATTTAATGAAATCCAGCCTTGGTCAAATTCTGTGGCTTCACTTTATAGTGGTTGGGTTTAACGTCTGGTAAGGGAAGCTGGTCTAAGATCAGTAATGGCTAGTTTTGTGTCTATTTGTGGGAAGAGGTTGATATTTTGTCTTTGTTGATAATGCAGTGAAAGTGCGTCTCACTGAGTCGACTTGCATTCCTGTGTCCAGTGCATAGGTGTTTTGAATGCTCTGATATTAACTGATACCCCTGGGAGCGTCTCCCCCCAGTCACCCATTAGTAATCTCTTATCCCGTGCTCTCGACTCACCTCGAGAACGTACATTACCTTGATATAGTTCATTAAGGTAATATAAAGCCTATCAGTGTATTCTTCACTTAGCTGCCATCAGTTAGCTGTATTTATTAGAGATGCCAGCAAAATTTCTCCTTTGAAAAAACTTTCTGAAAGAGGAATAGAGAATCTCAGTCAAATCGAGGAATTCTTAAGTGTCCGGTCCAACACTTGAGAAATAATTAGAATTTTTCGAAAATCTTTAAAAATGCTGTTTGCTGTTTTGCAGACGGGTTCAAACAGTGTGATCAAGCTTGTCGTAGAAACTTGAATGTACGTATAGACAGGCTTTTACAGTAGCTACAGGCGTTTGGGAGGGGAAAAACTGCCCCTCGTGGGTTTTAAGACAGTGTTGACACTAGAAAAGGTCACATGCACACTTTTGTATGAACTGCTGTAACATCTTTCTCCTAGAATTAGAAGGAAGAATTGTGCGTGACAGACGAGCAG
>JAKKZN010000028.1:4689614-4702114 GCA_033441825.1 Pangasius elongatus
AGCTCTGACTCCTGTCTCTTCCTCAGCGCCACTGTCTCTAAACCATACAGCATGGCCGCTCTCACCACTGTCTCGTAAAGTGATTTCAGATATAAATTCTGACTCCACTGTAACACCTAAAAGACTGTATTTTGAGAAAGTATGTCTGTGTGTGTGTGCGCTCATGTTTTTAGCACATTGTGAGGACCTAAAAGGACTAAAGGTCCTCGTAAAGTTAGGTTGGGGTGAACCTGAAGAATGTGAGGTGACAGATTGCTCACTTTCAGAAGAGATTAAACCATACTAGGAGAAAAAGTCAGTAAAACACACCGTGATCCTTATGCATGGCAGAGAACTTAACGACGTCTTATTTTCTTATATGTTGTATACACAACCCCTCCCCTCTGGCCCTGTACTGAAGAAACAACTCTCATTACAGGGAGGTCGTCATTTTCATCTAACTAGCATTAGTTTGCTAATGTAAGCAATGCTTGCCGTCCTGTAACATAGCTAGCTAGCTAACATGGCTACGGGAGAGTCCTCTGCACTGCAGCGCTGCTTGTTGAGGATGTAGTCGTGTGTATTCGTGCAGTCGATTGTCAGAATAAATAAAAATGAAGACACGTCTTTCACCTAACTCACTTTCACCCAAATTTAGTTTTTACGAGATAGTTGGTGTGTGTGTGCGTGTCACATCCCCCCACTCTACAGTTGTACATATTGGAGGGGTTTACAATTGGATTTCACCTCACACCCAAGTGATAATCTGAGAAGATTGGACGTGTCTTGCGGTCCTCGGGAATCAGTAGGGGGCGAGTTGACCTGCAAATGGTCTCGATTATTCTCTAGGCGTAACTGTGTGTTTTTCAAAGGAAAGAAGCAAACCTGTAATTTGCTTCTCAGTTAAAACTCTCCCTCTCTCTCTCTGGTAAACGTAGTCATTTTCAGCCACGAATAAAACACGCACGAGTTTCCGTCTCACCTCGAGTGTCGATCAGACGAGACGTGTTGGCTGCGTGAGTACTTAGCCCTGCAGCTTGAACGCTGCTGTACTGCAGGCTGTAATCTTCTCTTGATAACGTTTGCTACGTTACATTCAGAGCTCCAGCGCAGCGTTTAGAGTTAGAAGGACGTTGTGGACGTTGTGTGCGTTTCAGACCCGGCTTTTACTTTCATCTCGGGGGCTTGACAGAGTAAACAAAACCCTACATGCTCATCATCTCTCTCCCTCACACACACACACACACACACACACACTGAAAAGTGAACGCACCTTGAGTGATTTAACCTTGTGAAGGGAATCTTCCAGAGGAGCGCAGGTTCAGTTTGACAAGACCTGGGTGTGATGTGATAGAAGCTACAAACACGACACACACTCCTCCTTTCCTCATCATCTGCTCGGGTCTGACGATCACGCTGAGGGTTTTTTTTTTGTTTTTGTTTTGTTTATTTTTAATATTTAATTTACTGTGGTTTAGAGCCTTGCATTGTGCATCCACATTAATACAAAGGACAAAGTGTGTTAAAAGTACACCTCAAAGTTTTGTATTATGAGAAAGAAAGTGTGTGTGTGTGTGTGTGTGTGTGTGTGTGTGTGTGTGTGTGTGTGTGTAGAGGACGTATTTTTAAAAAAGGCTAAATGTTCTAATAATAATAATAATAATAGTAATAAAATATTTCACAAAAACAGAAGAGAAACCATTTGTTTTTGGTTACTCAGGTGAAGGTCTGGGTGTGGTTTGGGTGTAGGCGTCACAAGAATTAGTTACAGTAAGCATAGGAATGTGTGTAAAAAGTGTGTGTGTGTGTGTAGGCGGTGTTTGTTTAGCCTGCAACAGAAAGATCACTACAGAGCGTTATGATCAGTAAGACAAGCAGATAAGATCTGTACTCTACACATTCAGCGCTTCCTCGTTTGACGTCTATTTGTTAAGGGTTTAGCGCAACCCAAAGGACCAGGGTGTGTGTGTGTGTGTGTGTGTGTGTGTTGCATTAGCAAGATGAAAGTGATTAAAATGGTGTTGATTCAGTACACACGGGAAACTGTACGCTTGGGTGAAAAGGATCAAGCGATCAAAAACGCCATGTTTTTATTCAGTTTTAGTAGAGGTATACTTTAAGTCTTTTAGATTGTGTCGAGATAAGTGCGTGCGTGTGNGTGTGTGTGTGTGTGTGTGCTTGGTTTTAACTGAAGCCTCTTCAGAACTTTACAGCAACAGCATTATTCTTATGAGCCATCAGAATTAGCGCTGAACTGTTAAATAGCTAATGAAACATTTTCGCCCGTTATCCCACCATCCGGTTTACCAAAACTGGACACGTGAAGATTGTAAAAAACGACGGGAGAAGATTTTAGCTGTCCATTAGTAGTTAGAGCCGTGTTCGTGGCTGACAGGAGTGAAACCTGATGTGCTCTTGTGCTCTTGTAGCCCATCCGCTTCACATTTCAGTGCACCTGAGATGCTTTTCAGCTCGAACCAGTCTGGTTATTCTTCTTTGACCTTGCACGCTGTTTTTTGTTTTTCGCACCATTCTGTACACTGTACACTCTCGACACTGTGTGTGTGTGTGTGTGTGTGTGTGTGTGTGTTAGTTAGTGCACAATTTTAAATTCTATTATAAAAACAGTGTAAATGAGCAAAGTGATTAAAAAAAACACTTAAAACTTAGGAATGAATGGTGCTTATGTAAACCTCGCTTGCTTCCATGCTGTGCACAGAGGCAGGTTTGCGTTACCATCTGGTCGAGTAAAACAGTAACAGCTGATAAGGAAAGTGCGCCACGTTGTCAAGTAAACACAATAACATTACAGCTCAATATTAGCACATATTCATTTAGCGCAGCGACAACATTGCAGTGTGTTAGGATTAGTTCATTGAACCCATTCGCTCCCTTGCAGTTTGTCAGATAAATGTTTGCTTCTGATACCGATCCATGATCCATGGTCGCGGTCTTGAGTTCTCTCTCTCTTTTTCCCCCCCCCCTCAACAATGCCGATTAATCTCCCTCCAGTCGTTCTCACAGGGATGATCTGACGTTGTGCCGGCATCGATTCCTCGTTCCACACCGGCAGCTTTAAGGAGGAACGGTGCGTGTTTTTTTTACTGGCTGAGAGTTGGCTCCAGCGTCGTGTTGGTGGAAAAACACTAACGGAGTCCAGCTTCCTTCCACCTCCATCCTGCAGCCAAGCGAACAAAGGGCTTGATGTAGGTGTGTTAATTGTAGGAACACAGTAAAGCCCCTTCCAGTCAATTACACTGGTTAATTAATAAACACAGAACTTCGCAGCTTTTTTGTTTTTTTTGTTTTTTTTTTTTGCATGGAAAGCCGTAGCTGAGCGATTAGGGCTACGTTTTAATTAAAGTGCACTCTGTGTCCGGCCTCCAGAGACGCGTTCGGTTTTTAAACTCGCTGCACGATTGTTTCAGAGATCAGAGGATGAAGGGCGCTTTAAGAAGAAGACGACGTCGCCTCCTCCCGCACTCCCTCCGATCCTCATTAGAGAGCAAATGCTAGCTCTGAGCTCTGCACCAAGCTTTGTGTTTCTCCGCATGGCTGTGTTTTTGATTGTCTCAGCGCTTTGGCGGAGAGGAGAAGCTCCAGTGGCTGATTGCCCAAATATTCATGTCCCTGATTGTCCTCCGTTCACTAACGTATGGTTGAAAAAAATGAAAAAAACGCTGATGGCTCTTTCCATGAACTTTGCATTCATTATTCTTTAAAAATGTTGCAATGACGCAAAAAAAAAAGGGTGTTAATTACGAGGTGGTGTGATGAAGAAGAGTTACTGTTATCTCGAGCTTTTCTAATAACGCCACTTCCTGCCACGTTTTATTCCTCTTCTTTATTCCACAGTTATTATCGAAGAAAGTGGGCGTGTCTCTTTTTTTTCGCAGATCTTGTTAGCTAGTTTGTTATATACACTAACCTGACAGGATTCCTAAGAAATTATATTCGTAAATGCTTATGGACTGCACTGACGATGCTAGCTAGCATCCGCTAAATTTAGCATACGCTAAATTCTAAAACCTTGTCTTTTAGTGAAGTTATCAAACGGCTTTTGACAGCAACGAGCTAGCCGAACATTGTAAGGATGCCGGTTTGAGCGCCAGCGTGAGATCTGGGAAGTTGTGCATGGGACGGAGGTGGTTGGGAATTTTCCCAGGGTGGCGTGTTCTTGCAGGCTGCAGTCTTTCATGCATCATTCTTTTTCCCCACGTTTGTATTGTAGTCATCCTTTTATCACGTGTGCGTAAACAATATCTATATCTCCCCAGTACAGATCTTTCTTTTCATGTCTTTGTGTGCTTGCTATCTGTAAAACCCTTTTAAAACACAACGTTCAGGCATTTTTCAGCTTCTCTGATCTTTACAGGCCCGAGGTTGTGTTTTAGGAGCTGTGGAAGAGGAATAATGATAATAAAGGGAGAGCTTGATACTCCATAAAGCCGGCTCTGGTCTTTATTGTGCGTGTTCAAACATCGCGTCGAGGCGGCGTACAATAAAACCCATCTATCTAACTTATGAGTACCAGCTTAATCAAAAGCTTTCTATTGACACTGGTCTACTTCAGCTTTACGTCATAATGATCAGATTTGGGTCAGAATTCAAGTCAGAGATAAGCAGGAAGGATGTCTTGAGCTTCCAGGAATGAACACCAAAGCGCTAAACGTTCCACGTTAATGGCTGTGCTGCATTAAAATGGTGATGTCACAGTGCAGAGCTCGGGGTATGAGTGTATTCTGTGCCAGAATGTGTCCAGGTGGAAACGCCATTGGATGCTTTCGGTTACTCCACGTGCCCAGAACCATCCGGCTCTACAGTGGAAAACAAGCCTCAGTTACGCGAGCACACTTCCGTGGCTTGTGTTTACAGCCAGCTTCCGAATGTTTATTCCACACAGCTGTCAGATTCTCCAAGCCGATTGGTCAGAAGGATTAGTTTTCTATAACAGCAGCTTAGACAGAGACTTGTTTGGCGGATCCTCGACGTAACCCAAGTCTAAAAATAAATGGACTGAACAGTTATTTAACAAAGTAAAATGTGTACATGTTGCTATGGCGATGTAACAATTGTTTATTCAACAGTTATAGAAGGAGTCTCCAGTGTCTGAACTATGAGGTTTTTCAGTAACATGACAAACTTCAGCCGTTGTAGCCCATCTGCCTCAAAGTGCGATGTGTTGCGATGCTTTTCTGCGCACCACTGTTGTAAAGAGTGCTTATTTGAGTTCGGATGTTTGAGTTACTCCTCAGAACAGACAGAGAAAAGAGAGGCTGGTGAGGGAACGACTGATTCTAGCTGCTGTAACGTCAGATGATCAACTTATTTTGCAAACTTTTTGTAAATGGAACAGTAATTGCTGGCGTAACATCACACCACCATGCTGTTTTTTTTTTTTATACTTAAAATGCTAAGTATAATGAAGCATTCTTAAAGCGTACCCACAGCTGCAGTTTTAAAACACTGTGTACGAGTCCGTCTTTGTCTCCGAGCTCCGTTAGAAAGTCTGTTTAAGTAAGTTACCGTGTCAGACAGATTCCAAATAAACTCCGTCTCCCCACCCCGAGTTTGTTCCTTCACTCCACTCATCCTGACCTGCTTCACGCTCTGATTCTGCTTAATTGCATTGTGTTAGCCTGTGTCATCTTTTATTTGCTTTCAGAAGCAACAGGATATTAAAATCTGTCTGGACCATAAACTGGCCGGATGGCAGGAAAAAAAAACAGTGCGGCTGTTTGTGAAGGTACAGTCCCAGAATAGTAATTAACCCACATCCCCACATCCAGTGTAGGCTAATGTCTAGGCAGATGGAGAGAGAGAGAGAGAGAGAGAGAGAGAGAACTGGACGGATACACAAGCAGATGATGAGGAAAATCTGAACATTATCTGGACAAGCGTGAATAAGCATTGTTTGGAGGTTTATGATATTTGCCAGATAAATGAAGGAGTTTGTAGTGTATTCTCCCTCTCTCTGCGTGTCAGGTAACAGTTACATCTCTGACTCCTAAAATAAACCTTATGTTTGAGAAATGGAATAACATGCATACTTTAATAGAGACCCTTGGGACACTCATTACTGAAGCGCACATGGATGAATCAGCAGCAGCAGCATCCAACTGATGCTTTAGTGAAGAGCATATAAAAAAGAACCTGATAAGTAATACTATAGCAGTTCTAAAGTCCCTCTAGATTCACAGCATCAGGCCACAGATATGCCTCTGCATCCCTCTGGCCATTCAACCCTCTCAGTGTTGCCAAGCAACCAGGAGCGGGGAAGGAGGTCATCAGGGCTGTTTTTGCCACCCCCGCTGAGGGGAATGCGTAAGGGACAGTAAAGATTGGAGAGCGACTCTCTCTGTAATCCTTCCGAAGGTCCACAATGGAACGTCCAGTGGCAGTCATCGAGTTTGCCAGTGGTAACCAGTAAAAGTTTCTCAGCCAATGGAATTTCCCCTGTACCAGGTTCCAAGTGGCAGTCATTGGAAGGTTCCCAGTAGCAGTCAGCAGATTGTTCCCAGTGGCAATCAGTAGAAGGTTCTCCCAGTAGCAGTCAGTGGACAGTTCCCAACAGCAGTTGGTGGAAGCCTCCCAGTGGTAATCAGTGGACAGTTCCCAGTAGCAGTCAGTGAAAGCTTCCCAATGGCAGCAGATTCTTCAGTAAAAGTTTCCAAATGGCGTTCATTGTTAGCCCAATTAATATACAATCTCAGTGAAAGGAAGTGAGAATTAGCCTCAGCCCCATCTGGTCCATTCCCCAAAATGGATATCACTGGAAGACTATCTCCAGCAGAAATGGGTGAATATTCCATTAAAGGGAAAATAAATCAACAGATGTGGTGTTTACTTTCTAATCAGTGTTTGAGCAAGTTTTCTTGTTACAGCACCATTCACATAACATATAGCTCAGTGTGCTTTAATCATATTAAAAGAAGACAACAGTCATGTTCTTGTCATGGGTGATGAGATCATGGTGTATTGTACAGCAAAGTACTAGCGTATGCTAGTGTATGGAAGGGAGTTTCACTCGAGCAAAGGGCCTGTACACATGCTTCTCTCAAAGAGATCTCTGGTCTCTGCTTCATCGCTCCGAGTTGTTTTTGTTCCTTGTTGGGAGGTTCGCCTCTGTTGGAGGTCTTATTTGTTTCCTGAATGGCTAATATGCCAAGCTCATGGCTGGAACGAGGCTGCTGAGAGGGGGGCCTTGTTTCTAAACTCTTCCAGGGCGGGCCGCCTGACTGTGCAGCCTGCACTTCCTCATTTCCATACAGCTGCTCCAGAGCAACAGTCCCTGCCGACTTCGCAGGCTGCTTTCATGAGTATCAGCAAAGGATCTTTCCTGAGAACAAGGGTGACCCAGCGGGCCACTGATGGGCGCAGCTTGTGAATGGGTGGCATCTGTTTAAGTCGTGTAGGTTAACACACAAAGCCTACAGTTTCTAACAAACACCAGTACAATTTATGCATATCATTATCCTAATCTTTAAACTAATGACTTAAATCATTGGGAAGACAATTGGACCAGTGTGAAAGGAGAACATTCTAGAAACATGAGCAATTACATGAACTGGATTAGTGTGTAACTAATGGGACAGATGCTTCAGGCTTAAAAGCTACACATGACATCACCACAGCTGTTAGCTTGCTTGCAGATTTGCCTCTTGGATGTACTTACACAAATGAATGGTTTACCTAGCATTCGCTAGCTTCATAACAAACCTGGATTGTGATTGTAGAGTAAGTAAGTAGAGTAGGTAAGGTTTCTGTACTACTGATTTGTGTAACTTTTTGGTTTCCATCCACCTGTTTTGAATTTACACAGAATAAATGTTCCCTTCACTGAGAGACGAATGGAAATGGACTGAGTTACGTCCTAAATTGCATACAACCACACAATTTAGTGTGACAAGCTAGTACACTACCTGTGCTAACCCATTCAGCTCACTATTCAATATGGAAGTGCAATTTGGGATGAAGCCATGGGAAGTGTTGGGTCATCAACTAACCAGCACCAATTGGTAAAGTCAATGTGAGACGCATGGTGTACTACTTCAGCTCAGTGTTTAGTACAGCAGTAGATAGTTTAGCATGTAGTTGTAAACGTTTTGGTGTGGCCAAAGAGAAGACATGATAAAGGAGGGGGATGGAAACAGTGCTTTCGGAAAAATACATGATGTCATCAGTATGTTCCAGTCCTTTCATAACGGTGTGCGCTCGCTATCTTGTTGCACTTAAGAATATTTTCCACATCAGATTGGAACAACCATTTGTTTTTCCATTTTCATCAAGATATTTTCCGTGCCTTGGATCGTTTCGCAGACGTACACCACAGCATCTTCGCCATCGGAGGAATTTTCATTAGTCTGTTCCTGCCGCAGCGTTGCCTACAGATCTGACGAGATCTGAGAATCCTCGTCTGGAAAATTGACTGTAATTGCAGCACTTCGCTCTCTTCTACCTCTACCTCTATCACTCTCACCTGGTTCCTCTCTCCCTCGTTCTCTGTTTCTCTCTATTTCTCTTCCCCTTCTCTGTCTTTCCCTCCCATTCACTCTCTCTGATTTTCTTTAGAGCGTAGCTGTGAATCTAAACTCCACTAAGAGCCGTAATTACGACGGCGTTTAAATTTAACACACCCGCACGATGGCTTCAACTTAACTACCTGAACACGGTGCACTTTTAACTCCACAACAAAAGCGTGCACAGCTTTATAGGGATGAGTATCGGGACGGTTTTGATTTAGAAACTCTTTCGGGAGTTTGCAAATTATACCCAAAACACCTCAATGAATTTAAATACCAGTGAGATCAAAGCCTCATTTTCAGCAGATCCCAGAAAAAAAACATGCCGAGGACGGTTGCGTTCCTCTAATCAGTTATGCAATACCTATTCAAGGTGCACTTATCCTGGGCGCTTTAGAACATCTGTAAAAGGTTTTTGTTCTTATTTGANGGCTGATTTAATTACTGAAAGCTGTAACTCTGCTAGAAATGAAATAATCTGTACGCTTGAAGTGTGCAGGATGAGGTTATTTGCAGGCTGACTATCAAAAAAAAAAAAGGGGGGGTAGTAATAAACAGGAAGTAAACAGGTAAAAGAAGCCTACTTTGTTGTTTCTGTTGCATGAAGAGTTGCATGCTTCAACAGAGATAAGGATTTTGCCGCTTCAAAAGTAAGTTCATTTGAAAACTAGCGTAAACGATACCATGCTCACAACTTGCGTCTAAAACTGTCTGCAATTTTAACTGTCATTTTAACATCCAGAGGAGTAGACTCACCTCCAGTGAGGCTTTTAATTAGGTGTTTAACTGAGCCATGTTTGCCTTGCAAAATATGTGTTTTTACTGCATTTGATGAGATCTTCACACACACTTCATGATACCCAGGGTTGCCAGGTCTGGTCAACAAATTTCCAGCCCAACTACATCTCAACAATCGCACGGAAAGACCTGAAACTAGCTCGCAATGTTTGGGGGACACTCTTTTCCTTCTTTTTCACAGCCTTTCCATGGAGAACAGTTCACCGTGGTGTGCACGCATTTCTAATTTGCAGTATCTGCAATACACCTTTTGGCTCTCACCTGTTAGGGACATTATCCGCTCCATAATCATCCTTTTGCCAATCTTTGCAATATATTTTAAAACAGAAATGTTTCTGTACATCGTAGATACACTGTTTGCACTTGCACTTTCCCTTTGTTTGCAAAAATCGAGTAGATTTAATGCTGATTATTTGCTTTAAAACAACATCTTGGTGGCCATGAACTATACTTTAAACTATCCCTGCTTTATCCATCCATGACTAGCCCAATTTGGCATACAAACACAGCTCTGGGTATTGTGCAGGTACTGAATGCTTATTTTAGGTTGGACAGTTGCATCCTGTCCCTACTTCGTGCTCCACCTACACAAAGCAGCTGATAAATTTGAACCTGATCTGTTCGCTGTATTCACACCCACCGTTAAGTCAAAATTTCTCATTAATGTATCCTGTATTATTTTTAGAGTTCTCATAATGTCTATGGACAAATAAGGAGACCATTTATGAATATATGATGCATATTGTGTAATTTTTAAAAAGTTTGATTTAAATGGAATGATGCAGCCGCCTAGTTTTATGAAATTTCCTTCACTTAGATTAACTGTGCTTGTATGGAAACTCACTCAGCTCTTCTTAAACATATTTCTCACTGCACTAGTGTTGATTCTCGCCAATTCCTACACGTCATATGGAGATGAACTTTTCAAATTATGCACATACTGACCAGTCTTCGGTTTGGACGAGTAAGCATAAGCACATAAGGAGAGACTCAGCACCATGTAGAGCAGTGTATTGAAAGAGAACGTAGCAGCCGTTTAAAGATATACAGACATTAGGTTCAGTAAGGTCACGATTCGTTCCTGTCATGAGGAGCATTAGAAGGCAACACGGTGTGTTTGTCGCTCGCTCGCTGTCATTAGTGACTCCTTGTGTTTCCTGGCACTCGAAGACGATGACGAATCCGCGTTTGGCGTCGTCGATTGACGAGCCGACACGCCAGACGAGGAAGGACAATATCTTGGCTCGTGTCTTCGACTGTGACGAGAATATTAGAGGGTAGAGATTTGGCGTTCTCACAGTTCGTGGTTTGGGCGGGTGTTTATGAGAAACAACAGAGAGACACTATGAACCTGTTCCAGGAGCAGCAGCTGCACTGTCGTAGCACATCAGGCATGGAGCTCAGGGTGTGTTGCAGAGACTCAGTACATCCAGAGCAGCAGGGAGCTTCCTTCATCCTTCATCAGCATATCTAATCGTGTGTATGTGATGTGTGTGTGTGTGTGTGTGAGAGATGCAGCTGTTTTGCCAATCTCACAGATGAGTGCAGGTGCAATATAGCATTTCAGCGCTAGGCTGTACAAAACACAGCAACTATAAACAAAAAAAGAAAGAAACAGAGGAGTTAAGCAGTTGGTTGGAATGAACTTTCCACCAGCTTTGGAAGGAATAAAACACCCCAGTCTACATCCTGAAGTTTAATACCTCTTATAACACAACATAAGTGCTGACACTGGAGACTCCTTCCATCACTCTCCTCATAGAAAACCTAACCATATCAACAATTGCACGCTTTTCTTAAAATCTGATTGTGGGCCGTCCGTCATACAAATCCCTGTGAATGAGCTGTTACTATAGAAACGATAACGTGTTAGTAATATAAACCCGTGCTCACGCATTCGACATTGTTATGGTATGAATTCAGATAACGTTGTCTTAATTGCGTTTACGATAAAAGTTCCATGTGATAGCTACAAGTCGAACAAGTTAGTTACGAGTTTGCGACGAGTTTAACGACTTAGCTACGAGTTTATCAAGTTGGTTCCTGTTATCCGTTACGTTATAGCAGCTATCAACAGTCATTCCCTCACTGGCTTTTCTTTTCTCCGTCTTGAAGTTAGGAAAAAAACGCAGCATGTCGTTTTGGTGAAAAAGCGTAAACTCGTCTGTCCTGACAACTTTCCCCATGTCTGAAAACGTGACACTGATACTGGAGACTCCTTCCACAGTTGTTAAATAAAATGTCCATCTGCTCTCAGAAAACGTCACTACATCAACGGTTACACGTTTTAAAATTTTTGTTTATGTGAAGCGTCCGCCCTACACGTCCCTGCGAATGAGTTGTTACTATAGAAACGATAACACATTTTATAACAGAATATTAATCTCCACCTTCTGTCCAGAATTCGAGCATCCGACGTGGCTGTGGTATTAATTCAAATAAGGTTGTCTTCATTGCGTAAGTCCAAGCCAAGACATTCCACATCAGCGCCTCTAAACACGAGCGCTTTTGGCATCGCCCAAAACGTCTGTATTATTTAAAAGAACCAATCTGTCCTTTATCAATAATATATAACTGATACAGGAGTTAAGTGCTCATGAATAATTCAAGACTCCTGGGACATGAGGGACGGAAAGACGTCCAGGTTTTACACCTTCAGTCTGTTTTTCCACTGTGTGTGTGTGTGTTCATTTGTTTTACTCAGTATTCACTAGAGAACTACATGGCAGCCGTTTTTAGGCTCCGCCCCAAACTCAACGTCTCTTTTAAGATGTTATCATGTCACATGTTTCCTGCATGTGTGTGTGTTGCCGCAGTGGGACATTTTGTTGCCTCGAGGCAGGAAGCGAGGACGAATCCAAGTGTTGAATTATTTAAACGTTAACAACCTCAGTCTCCCTCTCACACACACACACACACACACACTCACACACTCACACACGTTCATTTTAGTTATTATAGAAGCTTATATGGAACGATACGGTTAGTGGTATATTTCATGATTAACAATATACATCAGAATTTAATTTTTTTTTTTTTGGTAGACACTTTAATATGTAAGGAGAGAGAAATAAGACCGATTCAGTATATATATGGAAATATATTAAGCGTGCAATCTCCTGGACTGATATCTTCGAACTACATTACTATGGCAATGCTAGATAGCTAAATAGCTAGCTTTCCTCGATTTTTAATCTTACT
>JAKKZN010000028.1:4719406-4724406 GCA_033441825.1 Pangasius elongatus
ACATTTACATCGTGTCTGATTAACCTGTTCATGGGTGCAATTCCAAGGTTCAAGTTAGACATTTTATTTTTAAAAAACACAAATATACAAAGCTACAAATCATTTGCGAAGTTGGATGTGGGTTTCGTATCGAGCTAACTTTTCAACGTAATCAACCGAGATTGTCTAAAATTGTCTAACGAGCCGATTAGCATTACGTAATGATAAGTACAGTTGTGCTGAAGTCACATGATCAAATTTGTCAAAGTTATTTGCTGACTGAATGTAACTTGTTGACCCTTCGGATGCCGGTCAGGTGACTAAAATTAGGAAAGCCTTTGCTAGCAGGAGGAAATTGGCAGTGGAATTTTTCAGACAGAAATATTGCCACCCTTGCGTGCTTACTTGTTGAATTTTTTGAGCTGAATTGGGATCGAATTTATTTTACAGTTCAATGCATCATTTCATTCATTCATTTCTTAGGGTACACTGGAGTATTGTGAAGGAATAATTGTGCATAATAATTTCCCTAAATATTGTCAGTGGGTCTGTGTCAGATGTTTGGTTTGTACTGGAGCGAGCACAAGTCTAATGTCATGAACAATTAATGAAAGTGTGTAGCCTGGAGATTAGACTCACGCCTACAGCATTTTTAGCATTCAGCTAGGCATGCTAAACTGGATCCGTTAAGCTTCCTTTACTTGTTAGCTTCAGGGCAAAAAAAAAAAAAAAAGCAAAAAAATGTGGCACCAAAAATGTCCAGGCTGAATAACATTAGATACACATTTGCTGCTTTATATTTGAATTAACTTTATACTTTAAACATGTGGTGAAATGAACGGTGTTCATTAGCTTTTCGAATGTGTGTTTGATGAAACTCACGTGAAGCTAGTGCGAACGGTCGTTAATGATGGAGGGATACAGCCCTGACTCTGACCTCCGCCTCGATGGTAGTTTTATTCACCTCGCTTTGTCAGCTGCAGGTTTCTCTGGAATCGCGGTTTTGCGTTCTCTGTCCGGGCGGCACCGAAAACCTCCAGTGACCCGATGGAGCTCAGTGGTGTGTCACACCTCATTCCTGTCAAGCCTGAACACCTCACACCTGCGTGACACACGTCCCAAACGTCTGAGCGCACTGCCAAGAGCTGGTCTCACTTCCTCGGGATCAACCGGATAAAAGCTGGATCAGCGTTTAATGGACGATTGTTAATGCGTTATTTACAGCCGAGACGGATCCATTGTTTAGATTTAGGTCATTGGGTAGTGTCTGAGTTTGCTTACTACGTCTCTCGAAATCTGCTGCATCCGTTAGATAGCGTTTAGCCAACGTTCGGTCAAAGCATTTTAGGAAATGGGGCAGGGCTTGGGGCCGGGGAATAGGAACAGGATTCAGGTTGAGTGTTTATTCGTGTAATCTCGGATAGAGATGCGTAGAAATTCAGGAACGTGTGCTGTATCACCTACACCGAGGGAGAGCGAGTGTACACACTGTTCACTCTCCTCTCTTAACAAACACCTGATGTTACACTTACATGGCACCAGTGGCTTATAAAAAGCTAATGTTGGCGCAAAGAACTGGTCCTGTGAAGGAAATAATGTTCTTGTTACGCGTTTGATAAAAACGTACAAATAATTAATGCAGATTTAAGCAGATAAGCTTTAAAAATCCTGATAATTCTCTCAAATTGGATCTGAATGATAATAGCTAAATCATCCAAAATCAGAAATGACTTCTCTTTCAGTGTTTTTGTTTTGGCTTTGGCTTTTTTTCTTCGGATGTACTGCAGGATTTGTTTTAGCAGTACAGTGTTGTGATATCGGGACCTGTAGCACACATTTGCTTGATGAATCTGACTGTAGATGTGAATATGTAATGTAAAAAAGTAGGCATGTACCAGTTGGTGTGTGTGTGTGTGTGTGTTTTCTGATGGAGGTCATCCCGAAAGCTGGTACCGGTGCTCTCACACACCTTAATATCTCTAACAGAGACACACACACACACACACACACACGCATGAATGTAGAGGACAGAGATAAGATGTGATCTTTTTCTATATATGCAGAGTTTTTGCGTAAATCACTGTTGTGCTCCTGTAACATATGCTGTGTGTGTGTGTGTGTGTGTGTGTGTGTGTGTGTGTGTGTGTGTGTGTGTGTGTGTAGAGTTGGAGCGGGCCAGAGAAGCTCTTGGCACTGGACGAGTTGATTGACAGCTGTGAGCCGACGCAGGTGAAGCACATGATGCAGGTGATCGAGCCACAGTTCCAGAGAGACTTCATCTCCCTACTGCCCAAAGAGGTACACACACACACACACACACACACACACACACACACACACACACACAAACTATACACACACTATATACACACTCTATATGATGACTCTCTGACATATTTTTTCATGATTACTCAAGCACAATTATAATCTTACTATTGAAATAAAAGTCTGATGCACGCATGACAATAATTTCATTACCATCACTAATTTAATAATCAGCCATTTCAATGAATTTATATTACTGAGCGTGAAATTATATACTGCCGCAGATCTGCCATCTGTCTGAAGTCAACAGGTGCCCTGTTTTCAATGCGGTGAAAGTATTGGCACCCACCTCCATTCCTCGTGCTCAGCAGTTCACTGTCTGAGGCAGGCGAGCGACAGGGACGGCGTTATTATTAATATAATCTGTACCTCTGCTTGGCTTTATTTGTTTTAGTTTACACACATTCACAGTATTTTTAGCTAACACATAACAAGTACGTACTCAGTTCACTAATAAAATCCGTCTCACACACTCTGGCACCATGATAGGTGCTACAACAGAACCGCTTTCCCTCTAACATGATGTAAGACACGGGCCATCTGTCTGCTCACACACACACACACACACACATACACCTGTGGCTTTTTTATTCACAGTTCATATGTGCAAAAGAAAAAGTAGTATATACACACACACACACTGCCTTCATTGTGTTCGCTTGTACGCTGGAGTGGAAACTGACGTTTCTTTTTTATTGTACTACCTGGCTTACTACAGGTCTTTCCTGATTTTCATCACCTGACACACACACACACACACACACACACACACACAAGCCAGTTATTCTACATGTAGAGAAGGGAAATGCTGGAGGCTAATAAGAGCTTAATACATCCTGCTTTTTAATACACTCTATTATTTCTACCAGCCGTTAGAGTAGATTGCACAACCGTAAAGAATCCTCTCTCTCTCTCTCTGTCTCTCTCTTTCTCTCTGTCTGTCTCTCTGTAGTTGGCTCTGTATGTTCTGTCCTTCTTGGAGCCGAAGGATTTGCTCCAGGCCGCTCAGACGTGTCGATACTGGCGAATCCTCGCGGAGGACAACCTGCTGTGGAGAGAAAAATGCAGAGAAGAAGGTAAATAAATATCAGTTACAGAGCAGAGGCCACGGTTGAGCCTTCTGTTCTGTTTGGGTCGAACATGAAATCCGGGAACGTAAACTGTCATTAGGAGCAGCGTAAAAATATACAATAAGCTTTTGAGCATTAGTGACGTAACAGTTAGCTAATAGAGATCAAGAGGCGTTTAAATAATATGTGCGAGTGTACATTCAGGAACTAAAATAGATGCTAAACATTAGGTTTGGTTTATATGTGATGGTATAGTTGTGTTAATTATGTAATGTGTGTGTGTGTGTGTGTGTGTCAGGTATCGACGAGCCGTTACACATCAAGAGGAGGAAGGTAGTGAAGCCGGGGTTCAGTCACAGCCCGTGGAAGAGCGCTTACATCAGACAACACCGCATCGACACAAACTGGAGGAGAGGAGAGATCAAGTCACCTAAGGTAC
Source organism: Pangasius elongatus (assembly GCA_033441825.1). Taxonomy (NCBI): domain Eukaryota; kingdom Metazoa; phylum Chordata; class Actinopteri; order Siluriformes; family Pangasiidae; genus Pangasius; species Pangasius elongatus. The sequence goes on from JAKKZN010000028.1 coordinate 4,723,220, forward strand.
ACACACACTCCTCCTCCTCTTTCCATTCTCTCTCCACCTCTCTCACCTTTTTTTTCCTGTCTCTTCTTTTCTGTCTTGCTGTCTCGCTTGCTTTCTCCATCTGGTGTGTGGGTGGGTGTGTGTGTGTGTGCGTGCGTGCGCGCGTGCCCGTGTGTGCCCGTGTGTGCCCGTGTGTGTGTGTGCGCGCGCGCGAGTGTGAGACCATGACTGCAAATTCTCTCTGATGTTAGAAAGATGCTGTGTCATTCGCTGCCTCAGCAGATCCAGCTCTCACACACACACACACACACACAAGCACGCGCGCGCGCACACACTGCTGCTGCGGAATCACACCCTCCCACTTTCATCTTTTATCTCTGTATGATGCTCTAGCTCCACTCTTCCTTAGTCTCAGTACATTACTGTGCATGATATGTATAATGATCATATTAATAAAAGTAATAATAATTCAAATAAATGCATATTAGCTGTATTAATTTCTTCTCTCTCTCTCTCTCTCCCCCTCTCTCTCTCTCTCTCTCTCTCTCATATACACACACACACACACACACACTGAGCAGGTGTTGAAAGGACATGATGATCACGTCATCACGTGTCTGCAGTTTTGTGGGAATCGTATCGTTAGCGGTTCGGACGATAACACGCTCAAAGTGTGGTCTGCAGTCACGGGAAAGGTGAGCTCGCTACGCTTTTCTGTTTTACGTTTTCCTCACTGATTTCGTTTACAGTTAATGATGATGATCATGTTGTTGTGGTCATAAAAAAAAAGGCCCACTGTCTTTATTAATACTCTTGTTTTTATTTTTACCTTCCGTTTTCACGCTTCATTCATCCATTTAATTAACGCAGTGTGTTCATCCATCTCTTTCTCTCTCTCTCTCTCTCTCTCTCTCTCTCTCACCATCCCTCTCTCTGATCCTCTCTCTCTCTCTCTCTCTCTCTCACCATCCCTCTCTCTGATCCTCTCTCTCTCTCTCTCTCTCTCTCTCTCTCGCCGTGCCTTTCTCTGACTCTCTCTCTCTTTTCATCCCTCCATCTCCTTATTGTTTATTGATTTGTTGCAGTGTGTGTTGCCGAGCCTTTTATTCTCTTATTCCTTTTAGATTAAAGTGAGGAAACCTTTTGGAAATTTAAAAAAACTTTTTGGCCAGCTGATGATGTCATAACAGACTTTACAGCAGCGGACC
>JAKKZN010000028.1:4726906-4729847 GCA_033441825.1 Pangasius elongatus
TGTGTGTGTGTGTGTAACCTGACACCAAACATGACTCATCATAGTGATTTTCCATTGAACAGAAACCAATCAGAACTCGGAACTATCTGGATCCTGTATCAGCGTCACGTCATAATGTTAACCGTAAAAGTAAAGTTTTTGAAGTAAATTTGTTTTACAGTAAAATAGGTGACGAGTTTTTCTTTGTGGAGTCTAGGAAAAGGAACGGCAATTAAAATGCTGTCAATTTTCTTTTTAAATAATCAGACACATGACATTTTAAGTTAATGTATGTGCGTGTGTGCGTGCGCGTGTGCGTGCGTGCGCGTGCGTGCGCGTGTGTGTGCGTGCGCGTGTGTGTGTGTGCACATGTGTGGTTTTGCTATGTCTCTTTGACCTTTGACTACGAGATATAGCAAGTTGGTTTTAATGGAAATGCATGATGCGCCCAAACATGAGGGTGCCAATACTTTATCTTTACTGCAAATACAGAGAGAGTGTTAAAGAAAAATCTCGAATGGCGTTCTACACAGGTGCGTGTAGGGCACTAGGTAGGGTGTACAGTTCTACGTTATACCCTATGTAGGGTGCAAACAAAGTGAACAGGAAGCCATTTTGTATTCAGCCTAATTACAAGATGGCGGAATTTCCTCACAGGTGAAGTCGAGGAAAAGAGCAATGAGAAACCATTACTGTGGGAAATGTCTAAAAGATGAATGGAAAGTTTTAGCTCCACCCCTCTGTCCTGGGTCTGCTCGTATGGGACTGGGGCATGAAGGGTGCTTGGGCTCGCGTGGTGGCAGATCCACGCTACCTGCTGGAAAAGAACCATAAATGAATGGATTGCCACTTTTTAGTGAGTGTAGCAAGAACTTGGTGTGTGTCCACTCAGATATTTAAGAGAAGGCGTGGCATTCATGCGTCAGTCTCAATTTTCTGTCATTTACCTATTACTTTTTCACAAAGAATTTTTTTTAAGGTTTCTCCTTAATTAAAGGGCAAGAATATCTGTAAAAGTCTTTAAGTATGCAATCTTTAATGGGTACTTGGTTTATGCGCACGATGAAGAGATTTTCTGTCATCATTTATGAGGCACTTGCTATACAATGGACACCACATGCATAATTAATCAGGTGCTCATTAATATTCATGAGGTGGGCTTTAATGGATGCTGTGATGCTTAATGATACTGAAGAAAGTCAACACTGTGATTGTTCTGTCTGTCTGTCTGTCAGTCTTCCTGTCTGTCTGTCAGTCTGTCTTCCTGTCTGTCTGTCTTCCTGTCTGTCTGTCTTCCTGTCTGTCAGTCAGTCTGTCTCAGTCTCTCGCTGTAACCCCGACCCCCCACCGTGTCCAGCACATGGTTAGCTTTTAACGCTAATTGGGTTGTTTAGTTAATTAGCGGCCGTGTTGTTTAGTGAGCCTGCAGTTCAGTGACAGAGTTTAATAAAGCGAATGAGACACAGCCATCTTGATCACTTCTGAGGTTAAACTGCAGGGACAGCTGCCGTTTCCTCAGATTAACGACACGTTGATGTTGATCATAACAGAGAAAACGCAATTACTGTTCTTATTTTTTTCATTTTTTTCCCTATGTTTTATTGTCCTTCATCCAAAGGTTCTGTTCTGGGTCATAAAGCAGCGGATGATGACGAGGCCCCTCTCTCTCTCTCTCTCTCTCTCTCTCTCTCTCTCTCTCTCATCTCGCACTTTGTGACTCGGGGAAATGAAATTGAATTTATTGGTTTTAATTAAATCTGGAGGGACCGTTCCTCTCGCTCTTATGGCCTGGCGTGAGAGATTTCTGTTATTGCTGCAATCGATATCCAGTCTATCATGGCTGAAGATGAAGAGCGTGTTTGCTCGGGCAGTTACTGCCGGCTGCGTGCGTGTTAGAGAGGCTCGGAGTCTCAGCCGCTTGTGCATGACTTATTTATGAGAGAAAAGTCAAAATAATGCTTTAAGATGAGTTTCGTGACACACACGAGGAAGTGAAGCTTCTATACACGTCAGTTAACGTTTCTTTTCTTTCCTGTTTCCTTTTTCTCTTTTACTAATTCATTTGTGTAGAAAATACCTCATTTACGTTTGTTATTTTTATGTTGCATAATTGTTTATAATCGTGTGTGATGCACTGATTTCAGCTTCGATGATGAAAGATTTGCACGCTTCAGTGCTCCTTTTTACTTCAGAGATTATTTCATTTCACGCCTCCTGGCAGATCTCTGCTGATTTTGTCTCATGTGTGAAGATTAAGAAGATGAGCAGTTCCACAATTGTCCTGGAGGTGTTAAGCATTTGACTGACATCTCGTTGGAGCCTCACAGACTAACCCCGGAGTGGGCGGAGCAAACGCCTGAGTTTGGGCAGAAGTGGGATAAAATGCAGAAAGCTTGAACACTCAGTGGAGCGATGCAGAAAAATCAGTTTTTTCCTGAGCTCCGTGTTATCGGGCTGCAGCGCCGTAGCGAGATCTTCAGCGACTGTATAATTTGTCACAGGATTATTAGCTGGGTGATGAGTGACGGCTCGTGTTTGTCTCAGCTGTCTGTGTGCCAGTGCATTCATTCTTTTAATATGTGAAGCACAGCAGCAATGAAGTTTAAAAAAAAAAAATTAAAGACAAACAACTCCTCTACATGTTTATCACCATGTTATGATATCAGTATGTCAGATTTTCACCTAATCATTGAAATCTGTGTGTGTGTCTGTGTGTGTGTGTGTGTGTGTGTGTGTGACTGCGCAGTGTTTGCGGACGTTAGTTGGGCACACGGGCGGCGTTTGGTCCTCTCAGATGAGAGACAACATCATCATCAGCGGCTCGACAGATCGAACTCTGAAAGTGTGGAACGCAGAGACGGGAGAGTGTATTCACACACTGTACGGACACACATCCACCGTGCGCTGCATGCACCTCCACGAAAAGAGGTACACACACACACACACACACACACACACACAC
>JAKKZN010000028.1:4785971-4799529 GCA_033441825.1 Pangasius elongatus
AACACACACTCATTATAAACACACACTCATTACAGTCGTAACAAAGCCATTACTTCAGGGCTGAATATTTAAACAGGTAAATATTTAACAAGGTGTCAGTTCTTTCATCCCTCTCTCGCTTTCAGCTCACTGCGAGTATGGAGGGTTTTTCATTAGGACACGCACATCTAGTTGCTTTTTTTCACTTGTTATGGTCCTTTAGATTATGAGATCCAGAGGCAGATTGAGGTACTGGAGAGTGGAGGGACAGTTCTGAACGAGACGAGAGCTTTTGACAGCAAAACCGGGTAAAGAAAGCAAATTATAATGCAACACACACCAGTAATTAATTAAAAAAAATCAAATCTCAGGGTTCACACTAGGTGCTTGAATTTGCCTTGAGACATTTTAAGTGCTAGCATCGACACACACAGTGAAGGTGTTTCATAAACTGCTAACAGGGTGTCAAGTTTCAAAGGCTTTCTGTTACGACACATCTAAATTTAATCTCTCTTTCTTCCTTCATAGAACGACAGTGCCAATGAGAGATAAAGAGGGTTTACAGGACTACAGGTGAGTACTGGAGAGGTGTGTGTGTGTGTGTGTGTGTGTGTGTGTGTGTGTGTGTGTGTGTGTGTGTGTGTGTGTGTTACAGTGACAGGAAGCCAAAACAGAGGAATCCTTATAGCAGAGAATTAAAATAATAACGAATGAGTTGGACGATATGATGATATTAATATCCTGATAAATGATGTCACAATATGGTGGATATTTTTATAAGATTAAAAAACAAATTAATTAATTAAATAAAAAAAAAAAACAAACTGGCTGGCAGCTGATGTGATGTTAAAAATTTGTAATTAATATTGAAATTCTTTTAAGGATTCTTTTTTTTTTTTTTTAATTGTTTTTGTGTCAAATATATTTCAAATAAATAAAAAGCATTTTATATTTTTATTACTTTATATGAGATTTATATCCTGACTTATATATTGATTATTTTGTGTATAAATGCTCATTTTATTTAAATATTTAACAAATCTAAAAACAGATCTCTTTAGAGACGAATATAGTGTTTTCACACTTATATTTAGATGATTAAAATGATTTATTTTCTGTCTCTTTCTTTCCCTGTCTTTGTCTGACCTCTCGCTGTCTCTTTCTCCCTCAGGTTCATGCCAGAGCCCAATCTTCCTCCTCTGTTTGTTTATGAGGGTGTGGCCTCGGTGCCGGATGGCTTTGACCCCGCCCATGTGGTGGTGATTGACAGACTGAAGGCCCAGTTACCTGAGCTGCCCGGAGTGAAGAGGACGAGACTAATGGAGGAGTACGGCATCCTGCCCGAGCACAGCTTCACTCTGGTGGTGAGACGAGCAGTCCGACAGACAGGGACAGTAATACAGAGAGACAGGGACTTCAAAGAGATGCCTCTGAAATTCGGGTTCAAAGAGAATAATAAAATATAACCGGCAAGATTTCTAACAGATCAACAAGCAGAGCGTCTGCGTTAATTACCGTATGCTTTTTAAAGCAATGTCTCGAGGAAAAAGCATTCTGAAGCTCATCTGCAAACATTTTCTTTTTCCAGAATGAAGATGGACTGATGGATTTTTTCGAGAGCGTCGTTCAGAAGACAAAAATGGAGCCGAGGAAGCTGATTGGCTGGGTGATAAAGGAGCTGATGGGTAACCTGAACCAGCAAAACCTAAAGGTTACACAGAGGTCAGTAAGCTCTTAAAGGGGAGTATATAGAGCAGGTGTAGTAAAAAATTAACTTCCAGAGAAACACGATGTTTGGCTTCTTTTTCCTCACGTCACTGTTGTCATAGCAACTACTAGCAATGGCAACAGACAAGTCATTGATGCTATATGTTCATATATGATAAACTGTGTGAAGTGAAATAGTTTAAATCTGGGTGAGAAATCCCGTGTATGGAATCTGTCTGCATCACACATCACTCATTTCCTGAAAAAATCTCTGTGATGCTACATTTAGTATTTAAGTGTGTGCGTCTCTCACCTCTCTCACCTCTGTCTCTCAGCCCTGTGTCTCCCGAGGCTCTTGCTCAACTGCTGAATATTCTTGAATCTGGTTTCATCTCATCCTCTGCCACTAAAGTGGTGAGTCTTTCCTCTTGGAAAACAGGAAGCTGTAAAGCAGATGCCACGAAATTGAACACTAATGTTTTACATTTAACCCAAAGTGGCCACCTAATCTGTGTCTGTGGTGTTGGTGCTTTCTTGCGTTAAAAGCACACTTGTTGCACATGTCACAGGTATTCCAGGAAATGTGGAAGGCTCCGGAAAAGTGTGTGGAGCAGCTGGTGAAGGAACTGGATTTAGGGCTTATCAGTGACCGAGAGGAACTCGTAAAGATCTGCCAGAGAGTGATGGATGCTCATCCTGATCTGGTGAGGCTTACATGAGCTTACCTGAGACTGAGACTGTAATAACAACTGATCTGGATTACACACCTAAGGCTCACTNTAAATTCACACCTGAGACTCACTGTAATAACACGTCATCGTTACACACCTGAGACTCACTATAATAACACACCTGATCTTAAATTCACACCTGAGACTCACTATAATAACACGTGTCATTGTTACACACCTGAGACTCAATGCAATAACACACCTGATCTTAAATTCACACCTGAGACTCACTGTAATAACACGTGTCATCGTTACACACCTGAGACTCACTGTAATAACACACCTGATCTTAAATTCACACCTGAGACTCACTGTAATAACACGTGTCATCGTTACACACCTGAAACTCACGGTAATAACATGTCATCATTACGCACCTGATCTTAAATTCACACCTGACAATCTTTTCGCAGTGCACCGTCCACTACATGCTAGAAAAACGTCAGCGTGTGTGATGTTGAATTTTTTGTCACTGACTCACTTAATTAAAGACGATAACTAAACTCTGTGGTGGTGTTTCTGCCGTGCAGGTGCAGGTGATCAGAGCGGGCAATAAGAAGGTGCTAAATAAGCTGATGGGTGTTGTTCAGAAGGAATCCAAAGGCCGAGCCGATCCAGTCCAGCTCAGGAACATCCTGGAGGAAATGACGTCGTGATTAAAACGCAGAGTGCCTCAATACTCGCTAGAGCTGATATTTGGTTTTGTTATACAATCAAACCTGGAACGCTTTAGTATTTTTCTGCTCTAGAACCTCACAGAAGCCTCAGTGATGAACGTGAAAGGTTGAATCAGGCGTGCTGGAGAAGAAAAAAGGACTAATGTTGTTAAAGATGTTACCTGCATCTAGCAGTAGGCAGGTACTCCACAAGTCAACATCATTTACATGTTCATAGTTGTTTAATTTCATGCTCCTGTTGAAGCTCTCTCAAGATAAATCTATTATTTTGTATAAATGGCTTTAATGAGGTCATGTGGAAATGAGTGTATTGATATTTAAATAAAGATCAAGTGATGCACCTGTTTGTCTTTTTTTTTTATCCTTATTTTTGTGTCACACGTGTCACTGTGATTAGCTCCTGGCCTTTACAGGCTCTTAATGCCTTATAATTAAGCGCTGGGTGCACCTGTAACCGCACCGCGTTCATAATGTTATGAAGGGCATGAGAATTAGAAGAGGAACGAGAACTAAAGCGCTGAAGTGTAGGGCTCTAAATGACATTTCAGCTTTGCTCCAAAATCCAAGATGCACACAGTGAAAGGCTGGCAGACGAAACACGAGCTCTACATGCTAACTTCGCATTTTGTTTCATTAGATAAAAAAATTTCTGGGCATCTGGCAGCAGGGGGGGGGGGGGGGGCTAAAACTTTGAGCAGAGCAACAGATGGGCTAAACTCAGCGATTGTACATCTATAAGGTGACACGATGATGCTGATTTTTCCACCTGCAAGAAAATACACATCATGATCACACTAAATTACACAGTGCTGTCTAGTGGCCTACTTTCAGGATTACACCATGAACAAATTCATTCAACATGGAGTACTACCATCATTTAATAATAATAACTATTATAATCATCATCACCAGCATTTCTAAACGTAAGGTGGCACTATAAGCTCGTACCATACAATGCTGCAAACACTTCAGTGTTCTATATTAGACATATTTCTCTGTATAGCCTACACTCTGATGTGATATAGGAGGTAGTAAAAATGTGTGTCCTTCTTTATAAACTGTTTACGTACAATCATGCTGCTGATATGAAGTGTTTCTGCCTCCAAATTTGACATTATACAATAAATAGATATAATTTAGAAAGATGCTGTCATTCGCTGCCTCCATCTCACACACACACACACACACACACACACACACACTCCTTTCACCCACTTCCTCTAATCACACACAGCAACAAGCGAGAATCATTTAGGAAAAATAATTTATTTCTGCATAGCCGAGCATAATCAACAGAACCTGATATATATTTTTAAACCCATAGAAATGTCTCTGGAATAAAACTAGACCTCTGTGATACTGTAAATTAAAGAAAATTAGAAAGAGAAATAGTATTAAAGGCACACATCATCCAGAAATCATCCAATCATAGCTAAAGAAGCTCATGCTAAGCAGTTAGCATAAAGCTAACTAACTAACGCCTATTTGAGTTGAGGCATCCGTTTGCTAGCACGCAGCAAATCACAAATCAAAATGCTAATCATGAGTGGCATGTACTTCAACACAATCAGCATATGCTGCTGTGATTTCCATTCCCCAAGTACTAGCATGACTAGCATTTTGTGTAGTTAGCATGCTAGCATGTGTTTCATTCTGACTACATTACACTGATGGCTAGAGTACGCCTTGATTGCTAGCATAAAACAGAAGAACACTCTCCCAATCAAATGCTAATCATTGTGTGCATTGATATATGAATGCTGATACTGTTAACACAAATTTCCCCCAACAACTAGCATAATTAGCTTTTTTTTTTTTTTTTAAATATAAGACAGCTCCTGTTGTTAGCACGACTACATTTGTGTAATTATAACTGACCACAAGTCCATTTTTGATTAGCTCACAACAGATGCAGATAATAAAAGTGGTGTAATAGAGGTCAGTTAGCATCAGTAGTCTATCGCAGAGCGACCCAAGCAGTGCTGATTTCAGATCCCTAAACACTTTCAAGTCATGAGGTGGCTCGTGTTGTTAGCATGACTGCGTAATGCTAACTAACCCCATGTTTCCATTCATGATTAGCATTCTGGGTCAATTTCAAGATTTGAATATTTCCTACAGTCTCTCTAGTACACTATACAATCCAAGTGCAATCTAAGAATATTAAATAAAAGTAAAGAGCACTTGCTTTTTTTTTTTTTTATTAATCATTTTTATTATTTAGGACCTCATCATGAAAATAAGCACATTTATCTCTCTACTAAATATCACATTTCTGCACTTCTATTATATTTCTCTCATGGATAAAATCTCATTATTAATTAGCATCAGTTTCCACATCATGACACTAAACATGTCCTGATTAACAGATCTACATCACAATAGTTTCAAAAAAATTTTTATTATTTCATCCAAGGTGACTCGACTTACTTTATAAATATTCCATAAATAAATTTTGACGTCTTATTTTTGTTTATTTATGTCACATTGCACAATTTTACCTACCAAATTACCAAAAATAACCTTCATTTAAAAAAGTGATTTGTATTATTAATACAGGGGCTTTTTTTTTTTTTTAAATATGATGAAAAATATATTATGATCTTATTATTAAATTACTGTTATATGCACATCTAAAGAGACACGAGAAAAAATATGGCAATAATATATCTACAAAAACATTTAAATACCCATGCCCACTAAAAATAAACTCTAACAGTTAGAATGAATATATTACACCATTTTTTTATTCTTTGCTAAAATAAAAACTAACATTCATATTGTTGCTGTTATTATACATCCCCCTTGATTAATAAATTGAAGTGATGAACTTGTACACAAGGCACAGACTTTACAGACTCGAACCTGATCTTCTGATTGGCTGAGGAACATTGGGTGGACGTAGGTGCATCTTCTCATCGTTGTAGTCATATTGCACAGTCATTTCTACATCCTGGTGATCTTGTAGAGGCAAGATTATGACACAAAATGCCACAGAACATACAACATTCCTGCACACCGCTAAGGCTTCTGGGAAAAATTATTTAGCAGATGAACTCTTTAAAGCTGTAAAAAGAGATTTTTTTTTATCGAGTAGCACTGAAAACCGGAAAAATAAGCATCTCAAATGCTTTTTTGGAGATGATGGAAGATGAGAAATGATTTATGATCAACAGGCATTGATTTCCTCCTGAGAGCATGAGGCTTCCCCAGAGAAACTGGAAGAATTAAGAATTACAGTTCTGCATCTAGAGGCGTTCAACATGGCAAGATGGCAGGTTGATGGAGAAAACATGCAGCTCTGCTTCTCCGAAGGGAAATAAATCCAGGATTGTAGTTGTGTCTTCGTCTAGCAAGTCTCCAGAGATGGACGTTTAAAAAAAAAATGAAAATGTTGAGTAAACACAGCTCTAGGTGAAAGAAGAGGTGAAAGAAGATGGAGACCTTTCTTGTCTAGTAGTCCTAGTGTTCAAAATAATAAGATCTGGAGATGATCTGGAATCTAAATTATGTTTAAAAAAAAAATGTCCAAATCAAGGAATAAAACCAAGCTCACAAACATGAGCCGATGATTTTACAGATCTTCATGTATTTAAATATCAGGAAATTAACTGTAGTACTTCAGAGCTGGAGTAAATAGAATAAATCTGGAAATGAAATGAAGGTTGTGGAAGCATTTTAAGAAGATGATTTTGTCATGGAGAAATGTTGAGATGACAGGATAAACCTAGCTCTATTCCTCCACCGGGAGACGAGCGAGAACGTAAGAAGCATCCTTACTCATCTTTCAGCAGAAGGAATGGAGAAATGGAGAGCTCTACGCCATCTCCGGGAGCCGGGATTAAGAGATATCCGCTTCATATTGATGAGAGTGTTTGTAAATTCAGCTCTACTCCTCCATGGGCATATATGAGAGGATGGAGTGCTCCTGTGTGATGGCAGCCAGTTCTTTAAGGAACTCGGTGAAGACGACGGTGGCGTAAACCTCCGTCCTGCTCGGAGGGACCACGGTCTTGGGTTGGATGGATCGGTTCTTCATGTTCTTTCCAGCACTCTGCGAATCTGACATTAACATAAATCATTCAGGATCCATCAGTTAACCTTATCGGTCAATTTATCTTACACTACATCTCTGTCAACAAACTACAGAAGGTAGTAAAAAGAGGAAAGCCTGAGGTCCTGCTTTTATCAGTAACTTGTAAAGAAAAGGTAGAGTGATGAACCTTGCACTACGAGTGAACTCTCTCTGGCCAGAAGACACTGCTGTGCCGCCAGAAGAAGTTCAGGAAAATCCTTCTGCCTCGCTGTCAGCTGCTCGATCTGATTCTTCACCGAGGCTAAGACCTGCAGAGTCCAAACAAACCAAACCACCACGCATGAGAATATGTGAAGGAGGAGAGTGTAGCATGGCATGCTGACACACTCACAGCGGGATTACCTTCTCCTTTTTATCTGTCTACTCATCTACAGTGTGACAGAAGATCAGGCCATAGAAAGAAACTGTGTCTTTAGAAAAAAAGAAAGAAAGATTGAATAACAGGATTGGGAGGAAAGAGAGTAAAATGTAAAAACGTAGAGTGAGAAAAAAAAAAGAGCCTGGAAGGTGAGACAAAAGGGGAAAAAACACTGGATGAAAGAAAATTAAAATAATAATAAAAAAAATGTAAAAATGTAAAGAAAGATGAAAGTGGAAGAAAGGAAACTGGAAAGATGGAACAAAAGGGTAAAAGTGTACAGAAAGAAAAAAAAAAGAGTTGTCAAAGAAAGAAAGAAAGAATGAAAGAAAGAAATAGAGAGCCTGGAAGAAAAACAATGGATGAAAGAAAATTAATATAAAAATAGTTTTTTTATTAAAAAATTAACAATAGCAATTTTAAATAAAGAGAAAATCAGAATTGAATGAAAGAAGAAAGATGAGAAGAAAGATAAAAAGGATGAGGAAAAAGAAATGATGGACAGTGGAATAAAAGTGCAAACAAGTACAGAAAAATGGATCTATGGAAGAAAAAAAGAAAGAAAGATTAAAATGTAAAAATGTAAAGAAGAAAGGAAGGAGGGAGAGATGAAGGAAAAAGAGATGAACGTGATGAAAGTGTAAAAATGTAAAAATTCCACATTCTCCATCACGTGAATAATTAACACTGAGAACTACAGACCTTCACACTGTTTAGCTTCTAGAGGCTTTTATAAATATTTATCTTTATATAAATATAATCCTTCCTTCATCTCTCCATCACTTTCAGCTCAGTGCACTTTCCTTCAGGAGATGTTCATCTACGTTCTCCTTCTCATGTAAAGCACAGAACTGAGGCTGTGATACACACACACGAGGCTCGGAGCTCGGGAACCCCAATCCCACATCATCCCTGCTCTCCTCACAGTGTGACCTTTAACCCCCGGCTGTGTTTCACATCCAATCCTGCAGAATAATAATGCAATTGTTTGGTCTGATCCGCCTTCAGCTCCTCTCTGGCTTCTGATGCGTGTGTGTGTGTGTGTGTGTGTGTGTGTGTGTGTGTGTGTGTGTGTGTGTGTGTGGGTGTGAGTGTGATCAAGCAGCTGCTGCTTTATTGGATTTACATGTTTACAAGCTGCACTGTGTTACATTATGGATGAGGTGGAGCGAGCTCGGTGTAAAATCAGCAAGGCCGCCGCTCCGGCGAGACAGAAACACGGTGTTTCAGGCTGTTCAGAGTCTCTGTAGAATCGAGACCCGACAGCTTTTCCGAAATCCGAAGGGAAAGTGAAATTGTGCTAACATTCACGCGGAGATGCTAGCTATTCAGTTTCTTTTGCAAACATTAGCTCTGTAAGGTGGGTTCCACTGAAGAACCCATGTCTTTGATCGCTGTAATTTCTTCGGTTGTCTGTATGTGGTGTGTGTGGAGTAAGAGGTGCATACTTGGAGCACAGTGAAGCATGGTGATGGTAGAATCATGTTGCATGGACCTGATTTATCTAACTGTGTGACTTGGTTGTACGAGAACTCATCTAGGGGTTTCACAGTAACATGGCTAAATACTCGGGCAAGCAGAAATTTCACTTTTTATTTATTTATGAATAATTTTGCAAACTATATAGATCCCGCCCACCCCCCAACACACACACACACACTAAGTTATTTTGAGTAGATTCATCATTTGAACTCCTAGATATTGCTTTGAATCCTCTAGATGTACATAAGGTACGCAGGCGAGGATGTAAACAATGACGATTGTGTAGATGTTATATTTTCAGCCTCAAAACTAAACCCCGGCCAAAGCGAAGCTCCTGACTGGTCAACTGCTGTAAAGAGGGCCGTTGAAAATTACAATTCTTTAATGAGACAGTTTCACACTTTAACACTTTAACAAAAAGAGGAACAACAGCATACTGAAAGCTATATATTTAAGTATTCTGTGGAAAAAAAAATATATATATATAAACAGATGAATAAATGCAATAAAATGATTGAAGAAAATAATAAACAGGTACTTTAACCCTTTTCTGTGTTCATCACGATGTAAAGCCATTTCCTCTTTACTGTATTTAGCTATAATTAGCTGCCAACATGGAGGAAGAAAGAAAAAGAAAGAAAGAAACGTGAAAAAGTAACAAGGAAGGCGTGAGAGACGAAAGAAAAACGAAAAAGAAATGATGGACAGTGGTATTAATGTGTAAAAGTGTAAAGAAAGAGAAAAAAACAGTTGCATGGACAAGAAAGAAAGAAAGAAAGAAAGAAAGAAAGAAAGAAGTGTAAAAAAGAAACAAGGAAGGAGTGAGAAACAATTTTAAATTTAAAAAAAAAAACATGTGGACAAGAAAGAAGGAAAGAGAGAAACCTGGGCAATAACGCTGATATTGACAGAATGTCTAAGACTTCAGACTTTTTGTTTCTCAGTAATGTATGAGGATAATGGCGGAGTCTGATGAAGGTCGGCTGCTGCTTGGTGGTCAGCTGGTGTCTGGACGAGACGAGGGGTTTTGTGAAGGTGTGTGTGTGTTACCTGGTACAGCGAGCGAACGCTGGGCTGGAACACCATGTTGGTGTTTAACAGGAAGGAGCGCAGCAGCGGCTGTGGGTAGGCAGCGAGCTGCGCGATGATTCCCGTCAACAGAAGATTGATATGCAGAGAGTTCTCCAGCATGTTCTCAAGCCGAGACAGCAGCACGCTCACAAACGGGCCTGCAACACATTTCACACACACACCACAAAATTTCAAACACCAAGCATGTGTCTTTGTGTAACTTCGTTAATCCACTACATTCAGGGTCAAAGGGTAAGTTTCATTCGTAGCCTAACGCTTTATTAACCCACTGATCATTAACACAGTGTATAACTCGGCAAAACTGTGTTTTGGATCGTCTATGACATTAAAATAAACAGTTCTTTATTATAAGACTTTCACACCTACTTTATTTCATCCAAATCAATCAAACCTTTCTTTGGCTTAAATTCATATATATATATTATATGTTTCATAATCTCAGTGAACTTTTTTTTTTTTATTCTAAAAATTAAATCTAAAAAATGAACAGAGTTGCATGTAGAAATGTTTTAGCCTTTGAAATTATTAACCTTAAATTATTAATATTACTATTTCATAAATACCTCCAAAAATAGCTCTGTAAATGCAAGTTAATAGCTAATAGTAACATTATTAACGTGTAGTTCTTCTTTGTTTCCAAATAAACTTGCACCTGCGTTAATACGGATCAGTCAGAAGCGGCTGTTGCAGCACACACTGCCCAATTCCTGACCAGTCAACAACACTTACACGTGCAAAACTATCTGCAACGTGAAGCCGACAGAACCGGGGGAATAAAAAAAAAAGACATGATGTCATGACAAATCGGTCAGAAGGTGTGAAAACAGTGGACTTTGGGAGTAGATGAATAAGATTAAAAATTCACATCCAATAAAAACGTAAAATGTCACATACTGTCACAAGGTCAATTCCTCCCAAATAAAGGCTTTTGACTACATAAAGAGTTCATGACTCTGATATAGTGCACCTGAAAGGGATAAAGCAACTGATAAACACCAAATTAATAAGGCTGTGTCTTTAAATCACACGGTATAAATATTGTTACGTATTGTACGTAGTGTGTGAGATGAAGTGAACCATCGATACTCCATACTTGCACTCAGAAATGTTAACCTAGGTGAATCGCGTGTGATTTGAGACGTAGCCGATGTCTCACCTGTGAAAGGCATGGCGTTATTCACGCTCCCGCTGTGAGGCTTAGTCTTAAACGGTGAGGGGGATTTCTCCGTTTCTGGAGTCTCGGCTGAAAATGCACTGAAGTCCACGTCGTCCTCTTCTTCCATGATGGAATTCCTCAGCTCTTGTTGCGTCCTTGTCGGACTTTTCGCTTCGACGACCAGAGTGCGGATCAGCTCCTCGTACTGTGTCGCCAAGTCGTCGTCTTTTTCAGCGTGAAGCTCGTGCGAGCTCTGATCTGCGCCGATCTGGAAGCCATTTTGTTTTTCCGCATCTGGTTGGACAGAACCGTTTTGGATTTCTGATTTTGCATTAGAATCGTCTGGCTTTTCTACACCTGCCTCATCCGTGACGGGATCGGAAATGTTTCGCTTTCTATCAGCGGACTCGTTGGCGTCCTTCTGCGCCACCAGATCGTACACCATGACGTCGTTCTGAAATTCCGACTCTTCCACGTAGGAGCCGTTGACGAGCAGAGTGGCCGTCTTTCGGAGTTCCTGGATGTGTTGCGGCGGTTCGCCTGGGACGCCAGCGACGGCTCTGTTTTCTTCTTCCTCCACTTCCCGCTGCGCTCGTGCGGCACCTGCATCATAACTGTCGTCCCACTCGAGTTCAACGCCAGAGGAGGAAGTGACGTCAGTAAGAGCCTGTGAGGTCACACGAGGGCGAGATTTGTCCTCGGGAGGCGGGGTCACTCCGTCGTAGGGGGCGGACCAGACGCGGCACGCCCGCATGCAGCTGCTGATGCCGTTACGTGCGTCATACAGGTAATGCAGGTAACTGACGTCCAGGTGAATCTCTGAGCCGATCACACACGAGTGACCAGAATCGTCCTGCTCCGAGGAACACGCCTCCGTTTCTGCAACAGGAAAATATTATCGTTAACTTCATTTAAATAATCTTTTAATAGCTTCAGAATCACTAACGTTACTTAAAAACCTCTATGATGTATAAAAAGTTCATTGCTGCTGAAAGTGAGAGATCCAGTCGCAGTGCATTCTGGGTAAGCAGTGCTTACGGTAAGTTTTAAATATCTTAAATAATGCTTTAAATACAACAGCAGTTCACTGGAATATTCAAATATAATATTAGCAATATAGAAATACAATTGAGTGCAAAAGTTTGTATACCCTTATTTCAAAACAATACAGCCACCATAATATTTAATGAGTGTTTAACAACTGTTCCTTTTTTTTTTTTTTTAAATAAAAATCAGCAAAAATGACTTTTCCCCCACTTCCCTCTAATCCCTTTTCCAGATCTCCTTCAGTTTGTTGCATTTTTGCTAATCTCCTCATCCAGAGTGTCTTTGTTTCTTTCATTTCTAAATAATGATTGCATTGTTGGTACCAGACTCCCTCAACACTTTCATATATTTTTATCCCCTTTTCCGGCTCTGTGTCAATATTTTCAGGATAAACTCGGATCCTAATCAGTTCTGTCGAGTGGTTCTAATCACCATCATGTGATTTGGGGAAAAGGCCAAGGAGACGGATTGTGTGTCACCGAAGCCTCGTTCTCTCCCACAAACAAGAGCAGTGATGTTAATATTGGTTCAAATGAAAAATGTGCACTGAGGAACTGCAATAACATGCAGGGTTTAGTAACCACAGCTCTACATCACACCCAATTCCCAAGGGCGTATATGTAATGTACATTTTGAAATGGATTTATAATACATCTGTTTGATAAACCAAAGAGCCATAAACCAGGACTTTACTGAGACAAATGTCACTCTATAGAGAATACATTCATATTACCCATAATTCCTGAGGAAGATGTATAATATAGGTCATGTTTCAAACACTAGTAAGTGATAAAAGGGGTTTTATTAGAAATTCAGCATGAATTCATCAAAAAGAAAACAGAGAAAAGACAATGCCGTATTTAGTGCCTATGCTGACACATGAACACTTAAAAATCAAACAACCATCATCATGCCATTCAGTGTGTTTTCAGTGTGGATTCAGTGTGTTCTAGTGTTTAGCAAGAACCTTAAAAATGACTTAATCACACACACAAAAAACAATATGAGGAAAATCTTCATTACCCATAGCTCCTGATTGGGCTCCATCAGTCACCTTAGACCACGTGATGGAGTCGAGCTGTCGGATTGGTGGAGCGATGATGTCTGGAGAGCAGCAAGATGGAGTGAGGGCGAGAAATTTAGCTGCGGAAACGGAATAGCAATCTCTCTCGTTCAGGACACGTCGCTGACTCAGCATCATGTGATTACATGGGATTAGATACCTGCCCAAAA
>JAKKZN010000028.1:4831564-4845092 GCA_033441825.1 Pangasius elongatus
CACATACTTTAACGGTTTCCAGCAGCTCGTATTCCTACTCCCATAATCCTAAGACTGCCCTATACATTACACTATACTTACAACAATAATACAATTTTGCTTTTAGTAAAGTGCTGCAGAATCCTCAAATCTGATTGGACAGACGGTTTATTTAACCTTTCTATAGCCTTATTTTTTATTTTTAAAATAGAAGAGTTCTACAGTGTTAGCAGTTTGTATCAGAGGTAAACTGCCAGTTTGACACGTTCCGGTTTCTTGGAAACCTAGCAAGCTTTTAACATTAACTGTTACAATAAACAGATGAAAAGTACAATGTGTAATTCTCCTAGAGAAATTTCTCAGCCTGGGCAAACCGCTGTGGTATATACTGAATAACACGAATTGGGTCTTGCCGTTATTAGAAACTAAACAGCTTTAACGTGGTTATAGCTTAATTACATGTATATGGTGTATATACACATTCCTTAAATATAAACTCTTTACCATCAAAGCTATGCTAATGAAACACTTCTAACTGTCTTGGTACTAGAAAGACAGTTAACGTCACTAGTTAAGCATAACTAACTCGCCGCTTCACACCGATGTAAAAAAGGTCAGTGTGTGTGTGTGTGTGTGTGCATGCGAGCACCAGTGTGAAGCCCCTACCTGCCACTTCTTGACCATGGAGCACATCTTGTCGCGGGTCAGGTCCATGCCGTGGAAGTTGGTCAGGCAGTTCTTGCCCTGGACGTCCTCGGTGATGAGCTTGAACTTGCGGAAGGCGACCTCGTCATTCTGCAGGTCAGCGAGACTCACCTCGAACACGCGGCCCTTCAGACCGTCAGAGGCGATCCCTAAGACAGACCAGCACGTCACTCAACGGTCAGGAGCTTCCACTGGACGGAGGATTTGTTCATTTGTGGGAATGTCAGTAGATCTCATAACAATAATCACTGCTCTTCATCTGGGACCAAAACTTATCGTCATCATTCATTCCCAACATCCATGATCAGGATACAGCAAACCTTTTAAAGTGAAACTCTCTTAATCCAGCAAGGCATGTGCGGATATCGCAGCACTGATACACTAACCCTAGTTTAAGATAACGTGGTGCAAAATTTACTCCATTTCTAAACAGGAGCTGTTCTGCCTGCTGTGTTTTTTTTCCAGACTTAAAGCCCTATTCAGATAGGATTAAACGTGCACGGGGTCGAGGGTCGCGTTCCTATTTTACAGGAGCTACTGTGAGTTTTATGTCCATCTAGATCGGCCCTGACAGTGGCGTTCTCCGTCCTCCTCTAAGGAAATTACACACCTTCGCCAAACTCGGCGCTCGTCTGATCATCTCAGACCAGATACATGCCTGTGATTTTCTACACAGATGGAAAAACACCTTTGACTGCCGCTACTCGCGTGTTCACTCCTGCAGCGTTCGTATCAGTGACCCTCCCCCAGATATTAAACACTTCCTGAATCCCGAAAGAAAAAACGTATGCTGCTTGTACACATTAAGATCATTTTATTGTGCTTTTTTTCCCCCCTTTTAAAGTCGTTGCTGTCATCTTGGTTTCGCCCCCAAACTGAAATAACACCCAGCATTTCTACGAGATCACATGACCGCATGAAGCAACCATTCCAGTTTACAGGAAACACAACCAGCGCAGAAATATCTCACTCCCTGTGCTCATTTTATTACAGTCCAGATGTGAGAGTTTCATCACTCAAGAAAGAGACGTGTAAAGAGAACGTATTCACAGACAGCCCTCTGGTAAACTAATCCAATCCGAATAGGGCTTAAGAGTCTGTTTTGACATGTTCATGAAAACACTGAATATTGTGACGTACGAATCGTCAAATTATAAAATCCTTTTCAATCTCACAGGTGAAACTAAAATATCTTTCTATATCGCTATATATTTGTAAATCATTTCAGCATCACTCACTGGTTCCCTGAGTCCTGGTGACCAGAGTCTTGCCCAGGTTGCGGATGTTGAACATGGCCGGGGCTTTAACATCGTACCAGTCCTTCTTGGAGAAAGGATCGACGCTGTAAAAGAAAGGAGACAGTTCGGGATTTACTTCAGTGCTTTTTAGTGCAGATCTCAGGGAACACGCTCCAGCACCTCGTCTGGACAAAGCGTGCAGTTTTCATGCACACACGATGCTCGTGTTAATCTAGTGCAACATACACATGCATTCATCTGAACACTACAGGTCCTGATGAGTTTAAATAATCTAGGTGGGACATTTTTAGTGTACAGTGAACCTGACTGGAAAGTAGAGAACATAATCACCATATTATTAAATTTTATCAAACAAAGTGGACAATCGCACATTCTGATAAAGCTCTCTTAAGCAAAATAAAGTTGCTCGTTACTCTGGTTAAGACTTCTATACTTTTCTGCTTTTAAATTCACCACGTCCACATTCATAACTCAACAAACTGGAATGAATAAAAGTAAAAACTAAGTTTTTATACATCAAAATGATTGACATGAAATAACAGCATGCAGTATCCATCAAGACAGAACCTGAACATGTTCTACGTCTCTTCTTGCACACTTATTCTTCAGCCTTTACACCACTTAGAGATTATTTACTTAAACAGAGCCTATAATGAAGGGTATTTTCCAGCCTAATGGAAGTCAATGAGGTTTATAGGATCCCTAGTTAGCATTTAAACGTGCTAACGTTGACTTCCAGCTAATTTGCTTAACCTTATCACTTCCAAGGACACTTCACTAACTCACGAAGATTAAAATTTAACCCTAAATAACAAACATTTACATAAACAACTTTAAAAATGGAGAAAATATCTACACAGGCAGCTAGCTAGTTAGCCAGCTAAGTCGTGAACTGTGTCAAAGCCGGGCCCCACTAACACAATCCGCCAGTTATCAAACTCATCCGTACACATTTTACTACAAAAACTTATCCGCCATCTTTATTAAAGTGTCTTAAGCAGCCCAGGGGGTGAATTTTTAACTTACATCTTCTTCTTAGCCCCTTTTTTGCCGCCTTTGGTCAGCCTCTTATTCTTGCCGACTGCCATGTTGGAACGCAGGGAGTAAAAGAGGAGGAAATGAGGTGTTCTCGCGAGAAATAAAGCCAGCGCGAGAAAAATGAGGAAATATCGCGAGATCTCATGATGCATGGACGAGAGGCGCCATTTAGTGGTCTGTTTTGGGAAGTGACACCAAACGAGCTTGAAATTAATTAATGCAGAATTAATCATTAATTTGAGGTTTGATCATTTTATTGATTCTCTTGATTATTATTATTATTATTGTGCCTATGTCATGGATTTTCAAACTTTTTTGCAGCCATAATCATATAAAAAAATTCATAGGAACGTTTACGACCTTATATTTCTCATATTTATTTTATTATAATATTGATTATATACTAAAATGTATTATTAAATAAAATGTATTATTATTATTATTATTATTATTATTATTATTATTATTATTATTATTATATTTGGCATTTACATGCTATCTTATTTATTTATTTATTTATTTATTTATTTATTAATTATTCCTGGATTTAGAATATCTAATGCGCACTTTTCCTATTAGATCCTAGTTGTCATTATTTATACTATTTTATTCACTATTTTATAAACTGTTTATTAACATATTTAGCTTCAGATAAAACCCATTTAATTAAAATGACCAGTGAATTCAGCTTATAAATATTATGACTGCATTTTAAATATAAGAAATATAATGACTAGTTAGAAGTGTTCTGTAGCAACAAACACATTTTTTTATTATTATTATTAAATTATTTAAAAACGAATGTTTTAAAAACCACAGATCTAAATTTTCTATCTTATTGCCACAGATTATTTGCAACAGTTGCATCACACGCAGTGTCTGCCCGTATCAGTGCACCACCCACAAATCTGTTTATATAAACACACAGAAGTGATGACTGAACAGGTTGGTTTAGGAGCGTGTGTGTGTGTGTGTGTGTGTGTGTGTGTGCAGCTCTTTCTTTATCAATAAAAAGTGCTGCTGTTTCATCTATAATCAAGCTGAAGGAAAAACAGCAGACTGACAGTAAGGTCACTAGTGTAATGTCACGTCTCATTATCTTTATACTGCACCTACAGTGGGCGTTGTCTTGCTGAAACCCGTTTATCTGCTCTATTAAGTGTCTAAAAATCCGATTTTAGGATCTGAGAGTCACGGATGGGGTTAATCTTATTCACTACTCCAGGATGTCTTACTCCTCTTCTCCAGTTTTTCTGGCTCGAACACACTCGAGCTCATTAACACACCCTTCCCGTGGATCAACCAGGTGTGTTGAAATAATCAACACATTAGAATGTGCAGCACAGAGAGAAGGGCCTGGGAAACACTCAAATAAACTACGGGATTTTATTTCGGATTTGAATGTTGGACAAAAAGGACAGCGCATAATAAATGCACATGGCTTCACCATGATTATATGGCTGAGACAGAACGGTTTCTTTAGAGCTCTTAAAGGTTCTATCGAGAATCCTAAGAAAGAGGAGTTCCCTCTTTTTTTAGGATCAACCTAAAAAAAATGAAACCTAACTAAAGGTCTCCCCCCCACCCCACACACACACACACACACACACACACACACACACACACACACACACACACTTTGTTCCTTTGGGAGAGCTCTTAAAGGTTATAAGTAGTATCCTCCAAAAAAGAAAGATCCAAGCAGAACCTTAACTATCTAACAATCTTTTTTTAAGAGTGTAAACCACTGATGATACAAAGAACAATTGAGGAACACTTAAAATAAAATACATGTAAAACTCTAAAGGTTTTTTCCTCAGTTTGTCCCTCTAGGGGAACTGTTAAAGGTTCTACGCAGAATCCTACGAAAGACAGTTTTTAATTTGAGAGAAGGTTCTAAGTGGAAGCAAAGAACCCTTAAATATCCCCAAATATCCCTTTACATATTCTTTTTTAAAAGAGTGAAGAACCATGAACAATACAACAAACCCTTGAAGAACCCTTTTCAGTAGCGTACGCAGGGTTTTTTGGTTTGGTTCCAGATGGATTCCCTTTTAGAGAAGGTTCTACGTGGAAGCCAAGAACCCTTACTGTAAATAATAACGTTTAATAATACTCCAAAGCCTCAAAGAAGCTTTTTAGACAGAGTACATCCATAGAAAAAGGTTTAATCTAATTCAGTTAGTCCGTCTGGGGGAACCCTTAAAGGTTCTATGTCGAAGTCTACAGCAGATGGTTTCCCTTACAGAAAGGGGTTCCAAGTGGAAAGCCTTAAATACCATAAAATCTTTTTTCTAAGAGTGTAGAACCATTAACAATGCAAACAGCCATGAGGAACTCTTGAGTATGTCTTAGTACAAGTGGAAGTGAAGTGTACACTCTTAGAAAAGAGTTTACATGTAGAACACCTTAAGCCTTATTTGGTTTGTTGCTCTAGAACCTACGGTACCTCCATAAGAGCATCAACATCAAGTTTAACACAGTGTAGTATAACATTATATAATATTTAACATATATTATAATAAACCTTATAGTTACATATGTAATAAACTCTGATTACCGTGAAGTGTCAAAGTATAATCATGACATCATTACAGGTTAGAGTTTAATAACCATAACTACCATAAAGTACTACAGTAAAACCACAGTGACACACACACACACACACACACACACACACACACACACACACACACACTTACAGTAAATATTCAGAATTTAGCACCTCAAGAAGGGTTTATTCACATCCTGAGATTTGCGCTCATCAGAATAGAGTTAGTAAGTGATTTCTCACGCCTGATTTTTGATTTCTGCAAAGTTGAGTATGTTTTCTGCTCGGACACGCCTGATCATTAACACACCCTTCATGCGAATAAAATGGGTGTTTTTGAGTGTGAGCCTCAAGTCATTAAGGTTTTCCTGCTCCTACACACACCTGAACATTGTCATTAAGGGCCTAATGATGAGCTGGACAAATTGAATAAATCACATCAAAATATTTAATACAGAATGTTCTGATAACTCTGAAATGAATTCCTCCATGAGAGGTTCTTTCAGTTCATTACTAAAATGATGAAACAATGAAATTAATATGAAATGATGTTAAAATGCTTTAAAGTGGTATAAGGGAATTGTTACAGTTTTTCCCCAGTCACTTACACACTTTCAGGTCAGGAAGCATAGTCTTGAAACTATACATATATGTTGCAAATCCCTGTGAAAGAAACAAAAGATTGCTTCCAAACTCATGAACACACACACACACACACACACACACACACACACACCTTCACCTCATAACGTCAACCATGCTCATAAGAACATCTACAACACACTGGGCCTCATTTATTAATCATTCAGTAAAGTTGAGTAAATGTGTTCCTATACTAAACTGAACGAAAAATTCACACCAGATTTACAAAAGTGTTGTTAATGCTGATAAACTGTGTTTATTAATGCCTGTAAATCCCAGATAAATGAGCAAGCTTGTTCAAAACCCAGCTGATTTACTTTAAGTCCCACCCACAAAACTCCATAAAAGGCAACAGAGTTCAAAAGGACAAAATGATGACTAAAGGTATCCGAGCTTTTATAAATGATTTATTAATGCATGGGCATAACTAAGGTATATTTGTGTATATATTTCTCAGGTGTCATAAAACACTAGGCATACAGTTACTAACTGTATTTCATCTGGTGATATGCACAAGTGTTGGTATCCCTCTACACTGTCCATCAATAGAACGAAACCACCACTGGCACCACGGACTATTATTTGGATTCTCAGTGCGGTGTTAATGTTGAGGTTTTAAATGCTGTTAAACACTTTATTACACATTCCTACCTTGAGATTATAAAGTTCATCTTTTTTTCACATGCACTGTGGGTGTTAATTGTCCTCATGGGTCAGTTTCTGATATGCTGGTTGGAGATTTTTGGATGGTAGACTGTTTTCCAACCCAACCAGGTTGCGTTGGAAACACAGGTGTTAAAAACTCCAACAATAACAACAACCACAACAACACTGCTATACCTGATACACTTGTATCAGCACCACACAAAATACCATGTCAGCATCATGGTTGTACTGGTCAATGGTGGTCCCTATCCACTGAGTGATGGTGCAGAGGGGTGCCAATACTTTGTACAGCACATCAGTCAGTAACTGTACACCAAAAAGAGACCTGTATGATGGATATACTTGAAAAACTGGTTGATTAATGTAGATACAAGTACGGTTGAGCTAATAAAGGGGGCAACTGAGTGGATATAGCGGAGGTAGTGGAAAATACTGTGGTGTATATGGTGTTCTTCGGATATTTCAGACTTCGAATCAGCTGTGCAAATACATGAAAAGTTCAAGCCTTTCATCTCTATTTGACCATTAAATTTCAATAGAAGCCATGTTGTCTGTGGTTAAACAATGGCTCAGCGTTGGGTCACCTGCTGATATGGATGCTATGGTGTCATAGAGCTCAACAACAGGAGAACCATTCGATTAAGAAATGAATTATTCATTCATTCATTTATTTATTAAGTAGCTGGGTAAGAGTGGTGGTGAATCCGGAGCCTATCCCAGGAGCAAGTTCGGAAAACACCCTGGATGGAACACCAGTTTGTTACATAGCGTGTCCCAGATAATGTGGTTGATTTCCTGATGTTGCTGGACACGTGGGTGGTGGTCTGTGGCGTATGGTGGTTATATAATGATGGAGGTTTCTGTGTCCATTGGCGACAGTGTACATGATTTCCCCATGAGAGACAAGAAGATCAACCATGGCACACCTACCAATGGTACTTCCCCCATAATATCATTTCCAGTTGGTGTAGAGTTTCTGTCATTTCTACAGTAGAATACTGTGTTCAAACCTGTAACCTCTGTGGTGTTCTGGGAAAATATTTACAGTACTAGCATGATTAACTTCACTGTATATCTCCTGTAACTATATTGTAATAATACTACAGCACTTTACTGTTTAAATACAAGACAACATATTCCGTAGTCTTCCATTATGTAGACTTCACAGCTTTTATAACATCAGCAAACAAATAAAGTTATACAAGCGGCCTGCAAGCAAACCTGTTAGCTTAGCTAGACAGCTAATGTTTGTTATAGCTTTCCAATAGCCTGCTAGTGTAAACAGATAATCTGTATAGCTTCTCTGAGCTACTTAAATATTAATTACAAATACAAAGTATAGCTGACTTTCAGTTGAAGACTGGATAATCTGACTGATAATGAGAAAGCAGCTATAACAGGTGAGCTAACAGCTAATAGCTAGCCCCTTCTGACTGAAAACATTCTAATACCTAGCTAGTATGGTTAGCGACTTTGAAAACCTACTGAAATGAAATGAAAATAGCCAAGTAATTGTACTGTGTTAATGTACATAAGTATTATTTTGCTGTATTTATATTTAAGAGTATTATTGTATTTGAGTACTTATAATCTAACTTAATTACATTTCCAAGAACAAAATGTACTTCTTCTCCTCTCATGCACACAATGACTGTACGCTCTATATCAGTCAAATGGGCTCATGACATGTTTATCATGACAGTTTATTATCTTTGTGCTGACCTTCTCATGCTACACAGCGTAGTTAGCACTACAGTTATGAAGACGCATAAACCACTGCAGTGTTGAACTTGCGGATGAGCGCCGCTGGCCCTACCTCAGTCAAATCTTTCAACATGCTTTAGTAAACAGACTCGTATTTAACTCGAAAAAGCATGTTGAGGTAAGCTTTGCTAATTTGCTAACATTAACTGGTGATATTTAACTAAGTTAGCCTGTTTTCTTTGCTAATCTCAGGTTAGACTAGCATCTATTCCAGTACATTTCATTCGCTAGGCTAGCTCATGGTAAATATTGCAAACTTACAAAGATTAAATGATTTTTTTTTGTTTTTTGGTGTAAAAATGAAAATCTTCTAACATTTAGATAAGTAATAAAAGTTACTTTTCACACGTAAACATGAGCTTACTTCATTTCATCAGTTAAAACATTACCTTTATTTATTTATCTTTTCACAACTGTTTTTTTTGTTGATTTGATACTTCCACTTTTAATTGCATAAGATTTTGACACTTTATCTACACTTTCACTTAAGAATAATTTCTCAGCAATTTGTCCACCCCTGCTCAAAACATTACAGTAATTAATGATATTAACTTTGTTAGCGTGAATTGAACTTTATATAAAAAAATAAAGTAGTATGCACTTAAAACATACTCTACAGTGCAAACTAATTAAAGTGAAGGCGACTGTAGTGAAAGTTGGTGACCTGTAAAAGCATCACCACATATCTGCTCGTGTTTGTGAGGTCTCAGGGGCTGTTGACGTGGTAACCACCCCAGGGGCTTCTCACTGAGGGAGTGTATGGTGACACACACATGCCCCGTCACAAGACTCTGGAGGACCGGCGGGGCAAAAACTACACACACAGTTTTCCTCCACAAACACACTTCCTGGTCTTCTGCCTGTGATCACAATGTGTTTAGGAACTGTTCATGAATTCGGTTATTAGATATTTATCTGAGGGGAAACATTTATTTTTAGTGGTGCCATGTCACAGAAATGAAAGCGAAAAAAAAAACAGAAGAATAAAAAATTAACTTAATCAGTTATAATACATAACAACTAGCCCCATGCTTAAATTCTTAAACCATCTGAAATATTTTCTATATTATACATAACAAGTTATTCAACATTTAAGTACGCAGTATGCATTTAAGTACGCTTTTGCACTTATTTATTTTTCTTATTGAATTTTTAAAAAATTGTTTAAAAAAATCTTTTTAAACTTTAAAAAAAATTAAAACACTTACTATATTTTCATCATTCCAATTATTTCAATCTATACACTAATCTCAGTTTACTTTATAATCTTAATATAATTACTCTGTAAAGGACTTATATATGTTTGTACAAAATAAAAACAAAAATCTTAAATAGCTATACAGAATAAAACTTATTGCTGTTATTATGATTGCAACAATAAATGATATAATAAATAATAAATGAATAATGTATACTTCAATAATAACAACAGTAAATGTCATAATGTTTAAAAATATATTACTACTACTACAAACAATAACAACAATATATGTTATAATATATAATATATTTTATTAATATATTCATATTTTAAAAATAAATAACTACTGCTAGTAGTACTACTAGTTGTAATAATGTCATTTATTTATTTATTTATGCAACATTTATTAAAGGAAAAAAAAAACATATGAAGCTCATAATAAAAATGGAGACCAAAAAAAAAAAAACCCATACAATTTATGATTGCAGCAAATTTATTTTATTAACATAATTAGCGGTTTGTATCATATAAACAGTTAGATGTGGTTAGATTCAAGCTGACATAATCATATAGAATTTATTCTACTTTTTTGTTATTACAAATTATAAAGTATCATAATCTTCAGCAGGTCATTTTAAAAAGAAAAAACAACACTTCATGTATTAAATCATTAATTAACAGACCTGCTAATATGAATAAATACAGAATATAATTAGAATGTAGCTTTTTTAAAAGGCTCATACAGAGTGATTATTAATTGTCCCACAGTAGCAGTAGCAGTAGTAATAGCAGCAGGACTAATGATAGCAGTAATAGCAGCAGTAGCGGTAGTAATAGCAGCAGGACTAATGATAGCAGTAATAGCAGCAGTAGCGGTAGTAATAGCAGCAGGACTAATGGTAGCAGTAATAGCAGCAGTAGCAGTAGTAATAGCAGCAGGACTAATGGTAGCAGTAATAGAAGCAGCAGCGGTAGAAATAGCAGCAGGACTAATGACAGCAGTAATAGCAGCAGTAGCAGTAGTAATAGCAGCAGGACTAATGGTAGCAGTAATAGTAGCAGTAGTAATAGCAGCAGGACTAATGATAGCAGTAATAGCAGCAGTAGCAGTAGTAATAGCAGCAGGACTAATGGTAGCAGTAATAGCAGCACTAGCGGTAGTAATAGCAGCAGGACTAATGATAGCAGTAATAGCAGCAGTAGCAGTAGTAATAGCAGCAGGACTAATGATAGCAGTAATAGCAGCAGTAGCGGTAGTAATAGCAGCAGGACTAATGATAGCAGTAATAGCAGCAGTAGCGGTAGTAATAACAGAAGCAGTAGTAATAGTAGCAGAAGTAGCAGAAGTAGCAGCAGTAGCAGTAATAGTAGCAGTAGTGATAGCAGTAATATCAGCAACAGTAGCAGTAATATTGGCAGTACTAATAGCAGTAGCAGTGGTAGCAGTAATAGTAGTAGTAGCAGTAGCAGTAACAGCAGCAGTAGCAGTAATAGCAGCAGTAGTAACAGTAGTAACAGTAGCAGTAGCAGCAGTAATAGTAGTAGTAACAGCAGTAGTAGCAGTAGCAGCAGAAGTAACAGTAGTAGCAGTAGCAGTAACAGTAAGAGTAGAAATAATAGCAGCAGTAATAATAGTAGTAGTAGCAGTAATATCAGCAGTAGCAGCAGCAGTAACAGTAGTAGTAGTAGCAGTAATATCAGAAGTAGCAGCAGCAGTAACAGTAGTAGCAGTAGCAGTAATAGCAGCAGTAACAGTAACAGTAGTAACAGTAAGAGTAGCAGTAATAATAGTAATAGTAGCAGTAATATCAGCAGTAACAGTAACAGTAGCAGTAATATCAGCAGTAGCAGCAGCAGTAATAGTAGTAGCAGTAGCAGTAACAGTAACAGTAGCAGTAGCAGCAGAAGTAACAGTAGTAACAGTAGCAATAATAGCAGCAGTAATAATAGTAATAGTAGCAGTAATATCAGCAGTAGCAGCAGCAGTAACAGTAACAGTAGCAGTAGCAGCAGAAGTAACAGTAGTAACAGTAGCAATAATAGCAGCAGTAACAGTAGTAGTAGTAGCAGTAATATCAGCAGTAGCAGCAGCAGTAACAGTAGTAGTAGTAGCAGTAATAGCAGCAGTAGCAGCAGCAGTAACAGTAGTAGTAGCAGTAATAGCAGCAGCAGCGCTGTGTACCTGCAGCACACCTGATCCCCGCACAGCTCCACTCAGACCTGCATTGCGCATGCGCGGCGCTCGCTCACCCACTTGCACACTGTCATGGCGGCTGCGAGCCGGAGCCGAGCGATTCAGGAAGAGATGGCGCTCTGAAAAGAAAAAAAAAACTCCGAGAAGAAGTGCGAGTTCACCCGGAGCACTCGTAGCAGCCGCGGGAGGATTTCTGTTTCCGTGTCGGAGTCCTTTTAGCTCACAGAGAGTGTGTGTGTGTGTGTGTGTGTGTGCGTGCGCGAGTGTGTGCGAGAGAGAGAGAGAGAGAGAGGGAGAGAGAGAGATCATTATCCTGCTAGGAAGAAGAAGAGGTGAAGCTCGGTTTCCTGTCTGTGTAAACAACAAACCTTCCTAACAGTTTGCTAGTTTAGTATTTCTTAAATAGCTGCTGTTGCTTTGTTGAATGTTTGCCCCTCTTTAGCAGTAAGTTGTAGCCCTCGTTGTAGACTTCCTTATAGACTCCTTCAAGTGCTGAGCGTTTGCGCGTGAGCTGAAATATCTCACCTGTAATCTCACCTGTAACACCACCCGTGTTTCCAGACCTGCAGCAGTGGATGGAGAGTGGGCTGTAAGGCTTCTCTTCAAAACACAGAGCTTAATCCTCCACATTCAAAGGGCTATTTTAAACCTGAGTCACCTTGAGGAGGAACAGGTGTCTCACCTGGTATGGCGGAGGAGAAAGCGCCCCCTGGTGGAGGGGGCATCATGCCCACCGTGCCCATCAGGGGCATCCGCATGAAGTTTGCCGTGCTGGAGGGACTCATCGAGGCTGGAGAGGTCACGAACCGAGACATCGTGGAGACGGTGTTTAACCTGGTGAGTCGATTGCGGTGACGCTTATCTGTATCTGGTTAGCGCTCCAAGTATCTGGATTTGGAGTTAAACCTGAAGTGGGTGTGGCCAAAAAAAAGCAGGAAGTTTGTGTGTGTATATATTTCTGTATAACTTAATACATAACCGCTGAAGTGCCAGTGAAATGCCTGCACTGTCAGTATTGTGTGCGCATTCTGACTCGGACAGTTCCTCGACATCAGCTACATCACTCCAGTTCATAATCTTTTCAATTTTTAGATTTTTTTTTTTCCCAAATCTAGCTTGTGCAGTTGTTATTTTTACTTGCACCTTCTGACTAATTTATTTGGATATACTTCCCAAAATGTAAACGTACTAGCCTAATTGAAACTACCGTGACAGGTATGGTTACTAAGGACGCTGTAAAAGCGTCGCGTAGTGCTGCGTGTTTGTGTTAGCATACACGGTCTTCGTTTGTCCTGCGAGCTTCATATCTGACCGCCTGCAAGTTTTTCTTGCGTCTCGCAGGATTCCAGTATTAATGCTGTCATCCTTTATTTTTTTAATAACATGAAAGAAAGCAATCCATAAAATAAGACAAATAAAATGGGGCATTCGATTAGGACAAAAGTAATGGCGCCCTCTAAAAGGCAGCGGAAGAGTTAGCGTGTGTCCGTGGTAGCCGGTGCTCTGCAGTGGCTGAGCTACATTATTGG
>JAKKZN010000028.1:4876996-4889129 GCA_033441825.1 Pangasius elongatus
GTGTCACTGTATACGACTGGAATATATAGCTGTAATAAAACCCTGCGTGTCACTGTATACGACTGGAATATATAGCTGTAATAAAACCCTGCGTGTCACTGTATACGACTGGAATATATAGCTGTAATAAAACCCTGCGTGTCACTGTATACGACTGGAATATATAGCTGTAATAAAACCCTGCGTGTCACTGTATACGACTGGAATATATAGCTGTAATAAAACCCTGCGTGTCACTGTATACGACTGGAATATATAGCTGTAATAAAACCCTGCGTGTCACTGTATACGACTGGAATATATAGCTATAATAAAACCCTGCGTGTCACTGTATACGACTGGAATATATAGCTATAATAAAACCCTGCGTGTCACTGTATACGACTGGAATATATAGCTATAATAAAACCCTGCGTGTTACTGTATACACATTACCTATATAACTATAGTATTTTATATAATTTTATGCACAACTTTACTAAACCGTACTTAAGTGTATTTAATGCTATATTTCATATACAAAGAATGAATATGACTAGAGAATTTTATATAATTTTATGCACAACTTTACTAAACCATACTTAATATTGTATATTACTATATAACATGTTTACACAGTATTTATATAACTATACTATTATATATATCTATATACTACTGTATATTAAACCATTTAATATAGCATATAATATAATATATCTAACTGTAGTATTTTATATTAAATCATACTTAATACTGTATATAATAAAAACACATATTTAATCATACTGGATATCATAATAACATACTAATAATAAAAACTAATCAAATATAAAATGACCTTATATATAAAACCATATATGATAAAATTTTGTATATTAAACTATAAATATGCTAATAATTAAACCATAACCGTATGATGAGTACCATGTATAATATATAATATATACGCAACATAATAAGAAATTACTCTGTACTTTATAATACATATAATTGCATATAAAGCAAATTATAATAATGTAAATATTACTGAACAGTGATGATATTAACGTATATATTACAGCATACTCAGTTTAATACTGAGTATATTAAAGACACTATACATTCTATATACATCGCTGTGTATATAAATGTATATAAAAGCATTTTTATTATTATTTTTTAAATAATATATTATTTGTAAACTGTTTGTATTGCATATAATACTATAATATACATAACATTATGAAAGTGTATTTAATACTGAATGTAACAAAATGTCCATGGGTCACTAATAATAATAATAATAATAGTGATGACGATAATAATAATAATAATAATAATAATAATAGTGATGATGATGATGATAATAATAATAGTGATGACGATAATAATAATAATAATAATAGTGATGATGATGATGATGATGATGATAATAATATTGATGACGATAATAATAATAATAATAATAATAATAATAATAATAATAATATTGATGGCGATAATAATAATAATAATAATAATAATAATAGTGATGGCGATAATAATAATAATAATAATAATAATAATAGTGATGACGATGATAATAATAATAATAATAATAATAATAATAATATTGATGACGATAATAATAATAATAATAATAATATTGCTGATGATAATAATAATAATAATAATAATAATAATATTGATGATGATAATAATAATAATAATAATGAGGATGGTTGTTGCTCTAGCAGCAGTACGGTGTAGCCTCCGACGCACAGCACACCTTTGAACTGAGTGATTATGCAGCAGAGTAAATTATATTACACACTAATAAAATAAATGTCATGCTTTCTGCTCACTCCTTTTCTTTCCCATAATGCCTCTGTGTAAAGGAGATTTGCATTACGCCGCCTGATCCGAGCGCCGAGCGTAAATCCGCCGCTCACGTCGCCAAGATCTTTTCGTTTTTTTATTTCTACTCTGGAGCTAAATGGGTTTAAATCGAATTATGTTGACTGTGATGTGTCGCCCACTGCACTGCTGCGCTTGTACGGGATTTTTTTTTATGCGTAATTTGATCTCCACAACACACACACACACACACACACACACACACACACACACACACTGTCTGTAGGATGCTTTTCATATGACGTAGGCATTTTTTAAACATGTACCGTCACAGCAGATTGTTAGAGCAGAGAAACAGGCAAGCGACTTTTTGTGTGGAGGTCCAACATTTTGATCTACGTGTCTGTTTCAATCGTTATGAACTGCAAAAATCGATAAATAAGGAAGAAATCACTACGTCATGCTGCTGTAGGAAAATAATCAACGGCATGTTCTGTGGAGAAGCGGAGTTCCTGTTACAGCACTGAAATTTTTTCCTTACGCAACAGCATGTGTTGAAGTTCTTTATTCCTCTTATACCAAAGCAGTGCTAAACATTGTGCTTTTTATCCGTTTATAGCTACATTAAATATTTTGGAACATCTATGAAACTGCAAAGTGTAAACTCGGAAAACTTACTTTGCTGAGTGTTACAAAGCGCTGATGCAGAATCCCGAAAGCCTGTCAACATTTACACAGAAAATGGATTGATGCCTTTCCGACCAATCAGAATCGAGAATTCAACAGCACTGTGGTGTAATATAATAATAATAATAATAGTAGCAATAATAATTACAGTAATATGTTAATATTAAAGTTTTATGCCATTATATGTGCAAAAAGCCTGAATCATGGATTACATGTGCTTCTTAAGACAGATTTGTCCAAATTAATGATCCTTAAGATGACAACTTTCTGTATTCCACATCCTGACTTTATATCGCTGCCCAAACCCAAACATGCTGCCTACCTAGGCGCCCTAAAACAAGGGGTTACTTTAAAGTGTTGACAAGAAATACTGTCTAAAACTATTTTTTTTTTGGTTTGTGTATAATGTCTGTGCTGTGCTGTGCTGTGCAAGTCGTCATTTTTACACACAAGGGCTTTTCAAACGAAGGGAAAAAGAGAACGTCATATTCTTCAAATTATGTAACAACAATAAACTGTCGACTTTCTTAAAAAATAAATTGGTGTTAGAATTGTAATGTTAATTGTTATCCTGAATGAAATAATAATTAATAACTTTACTTTAAATGTATTTCTGTATTCATATGTAATTTTTGGGAAAACAGAAAAGAGTGAAATTCTGTACTATTTATGCATAAATTTAACACTAATAAATATTGATGGTGATTATTAAGAGAATATTGGTGACGTGGATAGTAAAAGGTTATTTGTCTCATTACTGATATTACTGATATTGTGATATCATTTTTGTACTATTTACATTTTTTTTTGCTGATTATAAAGGCAACACGTGGGTAAAATGTCCTTAAAAAATTGTAATAAATAAATTAAATAAAATTACAGATTTTTACATTTTTTTAAAACTTCTTTTCAGTGTTATTTATTTATTTATTTATTTATTTATTTATTTATTAGAAAAATGCTATTTTAAAAATCTAAAAATAAATTCCTTTTTGCAGACGTTAAATAACATTATCATAACATTTTTTATGCAACATTATTTGCTATTGCTTAGAAATTATTTGCAGACTCGCATCTCGTGACACGCATCGTAGAACTTTCTTTGAGAATATCGTGATATGATATTTTTTGTCACATCACCCAATGTTACCAAGTCAGTTGACTAAAATGAAGTTTTCGTAACCTAGCAGTGGTTTCAAAACAGTGATAAATGCGTCGGAAATCATCTCAGTCTGATGACTGTCATTATTAGCACATACATTTTGCAAAAAACTTCACAGCATGGCTTTAATGTTTAAATGTTAAATGTCAAATTAGCCGTGAACTAATGGGCGTGCTAACATGGTGATTTGTAGCTTAAAGGGCATCCGTGTGCTGCGACATATACACACACACACACGCACACACACACACACACCTACAGTATGGATTACCAATCACGCCCGTGAGAAGATTAACGACCTGCCTGCTAGCACGCTAATTTAGCACAATAACCGCAAATTAATTACAAATAATCAGGGGCTTTCTGCTAAATGCAAATGTCCGTGTGTGAGTGTGTGTGTGTGTAGTTGTGTGTGGGTGTGTGTTCTCTTTCTCCCAGCGGTGTGTTTGACTTTCTGTCTGTGTTTTGTGATAAATGGAGGGTTGTAAATTAGATGGGCTTTGCCAAACTGTCTGCTGCTAATTGGTGGCTGAGCATGAATCGACTCTTTTTTTTTTTTTTTTTTCTTCTTCCTCTCCTCCCTCTTATTTTGCCGTGTGATTGTTCATAGAGACATTTCCGCAATAGGTCATGTTCATTTGTCACGTATCGTGGTGCTTTTGCGCTGCTCCCGGGTGCATTTGTGTGGTACAGTCACTGTTTATCGAGCTGCTTTCGTTTGTTTGTGCAGCTATTCCTCACACTTCTTTTTCTTCTCCTTTTATTCCCCTTACTTTTCTTATTCCTCCATTTCCTGTCCTGAGTGCCTCTCTGATGCTATACATAGACTGCTGGCTCTCAGTCTTTTCTATAGACTGTACGGACTTTTTAAGGCTATAGATGTTTCCATTGAAATGTATTGACTAAATATTGGGGAAATTTGCTTGATGATGTCATAATCTGATTTACAGCAGCTGACCAATCAGCAGCTTTGCTTCAACTCAGACTCCCTTTTTAGCTCATTAGGAAAGGAGGAAAAGATGGGAGGAATCGAAGACAAGCACATTTGATAATAAGACGCTTGTGCGTCTTCACTTCCTTGACTTGCACATGGCATAAAAAAGACAAAGCACTTTTCTTTCTTCCTTTTTTATTACTTTAATCATGTTTCACATCTTCAAACATTTAACTTTGTTCCTTCCTTCCTTTTTTCCTTCCTTTGTTCTTCATTGTCTTCCTTCCTTAATTCTATACTAACTTGTTTTTTTCTCTCCTTCCCTCTTTCCTTCCTCCCATCCTCCCTTCCTTCCTTAATGTTTTTCTTCCGTTTTTCCTCACCTTTTCCTTCCTTCCTTCTTTCCTTTGTTCTTTCTTTTCTTACTTCTATCTTAGTAACTTTGCTTTTCCTTTCCTTATTTCCTTCTTCAACTTTTTCTCCCTCCCTTCCTCATCATTTCCTTCCTTCCTTCCTTTCTTCATTCCTTCATTTCTTCCTCACTTCCTTCCATCTTTCTTTCCTTTCTTCCTTCATTCATTCCTTCCTCACTTACCTTTTTCTTTCCTCAATGTTTTCCCCTCCTTCCTTCCTTTCTTGCACACGGTTTTCCTTCCTTCCTCCCTGCCTCCCTTACCTCCGTCTTTCCTCAATTTTTTCCTTCCTTCCTTCCTTCTTTTGTTTGTTCCTTCCTTCCTTCTTCACTTATCTCCTTATTTTCCTCAATTTTTTTTCTTTCTTTCTTCCATCCTTCTTTCCTCCCTTAGTGCTTTCTTCCTCCCTTTCTTCCTTTCTTCTTTCTTATGATGCTTTTTAAAGATCAGTAAGGATCCACGCTGATATTCAGCTGTTGGTGGTTTGGTTATTGTGTCCTTACTGTATTAATGCTGATCGAAAGTCCGTTTCTCTTTGCAGGTTACCTTCGAGCAGCACAAAGAGAGCTTATCCCGTGTTTTTCATGAATACCAGCAGATGGGTTCCGATGGTGGTGCTGAAATCAGAACCATTTCTGGATCGAGCAGGAACAGTGAACTTTCTGCAGAGCCAGCAGAAACTCCGGTAGAACCTCCATCCACCATTATCGAGCTAAAGGTGGAGGAACAAATCTGTGGAGAACACGATGAAAACGAGGAAAGAGCACAGGTCACCATTTCAAACATCTTAGCCAGAGCTGAAGAAGAGGACATGAAAGAGGAGGAAGAAAAACTTGAAGCATCAGTTCAGGAGGAACAGGATAAAGGTGAATCAGATGCACCTAAAGAGACAAAGAAGAATGAGGAGAACAACCAGGAATTGGCAGGAGGAAAGGATATAGAAAGAGATGTTATTGAGGAAAAGACAGATGTTGATGAAGCAGTTGATGAAGACAAGAGTGAAGCAGGTGATCATAAAAGCACAGAAGCAAGCAGCCAGAAGTTAGAAGCTGATCAAGCCAATGTGGAGAAGATCTCGGAAGGAGAAGAGGATAAACTCAGAACTGCAGAAGCGACGGAAACGAAAGCTGACCCAGGTGAAGGAGGAAAAGAATCAGAAAGAGGTGAGGCTCTTTCTGAGACATCAGTCCAAAGAGATGATGAAGAGAAAGAACAGAAAGAGGAGAACAAATCTGAGATTTCTGAGGAGGGCCCCAGGACGGAGGTGAGCCCCAGTGCTGAGGAGAGCTCCAGTGTGGAGGAGGGTCCAGACATGGAGGTTCAGGCCAATGTGGAGGTGAGGCCCAGCACAGAGGTGGTCCTAAGTGTAGAAAAAAGTCCTAGTGTCCAGGGAAGCCCTAGCGAAGAGACAAGCCCCAGTGAAAAGGAGGGTCCAAGTACGCAAGAGGGCCCCAGTGCAGAGAAAAGCCCCAACTCACAGGAGGTTTCCAGTGTCCAAGAGAGCCCTAGTGTGGAAGTGAGCCTCAGCATGGAGGAAGGCCCGAATACGCAAGAGGACCCCAGTGCGCAGACAAGCCCCAGCACACTGGAGGGTCCTAGCATCAAGGAGAGCCCTAGTGCAGAGACAAGCCCTAGCATGGAGGCGGGCTCGAGTACTCAAGGGGTCCCCAGTGCGGAGGCAAGCCCCAGCACACCGGAGGGTCCTAGCATCAAGGAGAGCCCTAGTGCAGAGACAAGCCCTAGCATGGAGCCGGGCTCAAGTACTCAAGGAGTCCCCAGTGCGGAGGCAAGCCCCAGCACACCGGAGGGTCCTAGCATCAAGGAGAGCCCTAGTGCAGAGACAAGCCCTAGCATGGAGGCAGGCTCGAGTAATCAAGGGGTCCCCAGTGCGGAGGCAAGCCCCAGCACACTGGAGGGTCCTAGCATCCCAGAGAGCCCCAGTGCAGAGACAGGCTTCAAGCCTAAAGATGTTAAAATCGCCAGACTGGACGTCTCCAGCGTGGCCATAGACACGGAACGACTGGCACTGAAACACACCTCAGCTGCTGTAAGTCAATTTTTTAAATTTAAATTTTGAATGGTTTTTGTAATTGTGATGCTAGTTTAGCGTTAATCCTAAGACTATGAGATCATGAGTATGAGTTCTGCAGGATGGAATCGCACGCTAACTGTAATATGATACTATGCTAACACAGTGCTTACTGTGCTAAATGTGGCTACTGTACTTTTGAAGAAATTTGTCTCTGTGGCTGTATTATTATAAAATGCTACTGCTAAGCTAATATTATACAACGTTGATACTAAACCCAAGGGCAGTGGTTCTAGAACATGCTCAGTTGTGGGTCTACCACAGGGGCAGCTGTGGTTCTAGAAGTTTTGCAGTTGTGGTTCAACCTCAGGGGGCAGTTTTGGTGCTATCCCTGGGACAGTTGCAGTTCTAGAGCATACACAGTTGTGGTTCTACCACAGGGTAACTTGTGGTTCTAGAGCATATGCAGTTTTGGTTCTAGAACATACACAGTTGTGGGTCTACCACAGGGGCAGTTTTGGGCCTACCACAGGGGCAGTTTTGGGCCTACCACAGGGGCAGTTTTGGTCCTACCACAGGGACAGTTTTGGGCCTACCACAGGGGCAGTTTTGGGCCTACCACAGGGACAGTTGTGGTTCCAGCACAAGGACAGTTGTGGCTTTATCATATTGTTAATTATTATTATTGTTAAAGCTAGCTAATGTGGTCCTGCAGGATGGAGGCCAACCCCATTTGGCGGCCAGCATGTCTGCGCAGAACCGAGATGGTTCCTCGTCCTCCCCTCGTTCCAGCATGTTCCGTATCCCGGAATTCAAGTGGTCTCACATGCACCAGCGCCTACTGACCGACCTGCTCTTCTCCATCGAGACGGACGTGCAGATGTGGAGGAGGTGAGTTGCAGGAGTTGTGGGAATACTGATGCAAATGTTGTTGTTATGCGTTTGTTAATGCGTTTGTGTGTTAACAGCCACTCCACTAAGACGGTGATGGACTTTGTTAACAGCAGTGAGAACGTGGTGTTTGTGCACAACACGGTGCATCTGATCTCTCAGGTGGTGGATAATCTGATCATGGCGTCTGGAGGAATCCTGCCTCTGCTCTCTGCGGCCACTTCGTCTACGGTTAGTGTGTGTGTGTGTGTGTGTGTGTGTGTTGTTAGAGTTACTGTGATGTGAGTGTGTAAAAAGACTCAGGCTTCCTGAGATATCATCGTTTTTATAACAAGAAGCAGCCGATTCATGATGATGGTGGTCATGATGATGGTGGTGGTGGTGATGATGATGATGGTCATGGTGATGGTGGTGGTGATGATGTTCTGTGTTTGTTTTCAGCATGAGTTGGAGGTGATAGATGCGTCTCAGGGTCTGGAAGTGGAAACTTCTCTGTCCTTCCTGCAGCGTCTCGTCTCTCTGGTGGACGTCCTAATCTTGTCCAGCTCGCTGAACTTCACCGAGATCGAGGCAGAGAAGAACATGACGTCCGGAGGAGTGCTGAGACAGTGCTTGCGCCTCGGTACACACTCATCTTTATCTCTGCTCATTATGAATGAGGAAATATAAAATTAAAACAGGGAGAAAAAGGGGAAAAGGAGCTAGTTTTTTCTCAGTCGTTGCATTGGAAACATCACCGTGGTGTGCACGCATTTCTAATTTGCAGTATCCGCAATATGACTTTATATCATCGCCTACTACTGACAGTATCCACTCTTTAATCCGCCTTTTCACTTCCCCAATCTTTGTACTATAACTTAAACAGAAATGGTTCTATACATCATAGATATAATGTCTGCACTTACAATTTCCCTTTGTTTGCCACAAACTATTTTTGTGAAAATTGTTTTAATTTACGTAAATTTGTTTGTTTTAAAACAAGACTTTGTTGGGGGTAGACAATTTTTAAACCAGCCCAAAAAGAAGCCATCCTTATATTTGCTTTTTGCATATTTGGCAACCCTAGTTGAAAAATTCTATATTTTCCCCCCTGTGTGTTAGTAATTTATTAATAAAAGACTCAGTATGTATAAAATGACACCGTAATCGCTCTTCTCGGCATCCTGTCGTACTGAGAAACATTATGAACATTCCGAAAATGGAAATCGAGAGCACTAGAGACTTCCTCTTTTCCTTTTTATGTTCTTCTCTCTATTTATTTTCCCCTCGTTCCCTCCGATACGCTGTTTTTTTCGATGATGTTATTATAACATAAAACTCGCTCTAACATACTGTAACATAAAATGGCCTCCGTTATTAGTTTGTTCTCTCTGAAATGGCCGGTTTGTAGCCTGAGGTGGCCATTTTGTGTGTGTGTGTGAGTGTGTGTGTGTGTGTGTGTGTGTATCACTACAATTTTGGAGTTGTAACAGTACACAAGGTTTTCAGATTGCTTCCATTATTCATTTGCCTTGCGGACACACACACATACCCACACACACCCACACACAGATACACACTTGTGTAATCTCTCCCTTTACCATTTCTTAACAAAATGGTTACTGTTTTAAACACTCTGAAACTACAGCACAGACAACACACACACACACACACACACACACACACACACACACACACACACACACACACAATGTTCTGAGCCCTTCTTTAAGATTGTTGGCTAAATTCGCAGCACTAACAAGGAGCACTCACAAGAAAAATAAACAGAATTAAAACAATGATAAGCACAAATACATTGAAAGCAGTCAAGGTTGTGCCATAAGATGCCAGTTCATAAGCAGTTGTGGTCTGACAAACAATGACTCAAGCACATTGTTGTGAAATTGCAAAATGGTGAAGATACATAAAAGATATTTGACAGTTATAAAAGTTATGACAATCAGTATCCATGGTGCAGCTGAAATCACAAACAACTAATCAATATCCAAATATTCAGACACTGAATCTGTAGAAACTATACATGTGATTCTTGCTCAGTGAGAAGTTAAACCTACATTTTTCTCACATCACCCTAATTCATGAGGAACAAGTGCTCTCTCTCACCACTGGAAAACTGCTATTTATAATTTATTATTAAGACTTCATAAATCAATTTTACATCAGTTAAATACAGATATAATATGTGCCTGCATGTAGAAAGATATGAGCTTTTACTTGATAATAAATTATTGCAAAAGCTGAAAGATCTTACAATTAATAGACCTCATTTATCAATCATTAGGTAAAGTTATGGTTAAATGTTTTCATGTTCACAAAGAGTGCCTTTTGTAACGGTAATGCAGCTCAGCCACTGCAGTGTGTCAGCTATCACAGACACACGCTTACTCTTCCTCCTTTTATACGGTGGCATTTCTCATCATGTCCTAATTAGACAGCAAGTACTGTTTGTCACAGTTTACGGAGTTCTTTTGGATCGCTTTCTGTAAAATCATTAACATGAAATGACTAACTTTCTCAAAACGTTCTTTAAATTTGTGGGTGCAATTGAAATAATTAAGCTATTTAAACTTGATAACATTATCCATATACAACATTCGTTATTCATTAACCTGTGCCAATTATACAATACAAGCCCCATCAATCAAGGCTCTCAATTAGTGAGACTCCTTATACATAAATTTATACAAACTCTGAAGCTCTCATGGTCTTCTCATAGGATAGTCTTTCCCAAGTACCTGGATTTCCATGAATACCACGTTTCTTGTGTAAATGCTTCTGCAACAACGTATAAACAAATTGTTTAAGTGATAAATGAGGCCCATTGTGTGTAAAGATTACCTGGGGCATTAGGCAGGCCTAATGGTTAGAGAGTCGGACTTGTAACCCGAAGGTGAACCTGAAGGTCGTGGGTTCGATTCTCAGGTCCGGCAGGGATTGTAGGTGGGGGGAGTTAATTGACCAGTGCTCTCTTCCACCCTCAATATCATGACTGAGGTGAGACCCTTGAGCAAGGCACCGAACCCCCAACTGCTGAGCAAAAAAAGGCTGCCCACTGCTCTGGGTGTGTGTGTGTGTGTGTGTGTGTGTGTGTGTGTGTGTGTGTGTGTGTGTGTGTTCACTACTGTGTGTGTGCGCACTTGGATGGGTTAAATGCAGAGAACAAATTCCGAGTATGGGTCACCATACTTGGCCACAAATCACTTCACTTACCTATGCTCCCCAGGAAGCCAGTGACCACAGTGTTCTGATCTGGCCTGAGAACCCTTGAGTCTTGACCGATGAATTCCAAACTGTCTTGCAGCCTTCAAATAACATCAGAAAAATGTTAGATGCACTGAAAATGTGTGCATGAAGAAGAAAATATGAGCAGTGCTTACGTGTTTAGGCTACCATACACACTGCTGCCCGTCCGTGCTGTAAACACTTTGCTAAGCATCAGCTGTGGGGGGGATCTGCAGATGAACACAAAGACAGCAAGACAGAGACCGAGCAAGAAAGAGAAAGTGTGTGCGTGTAAGAGAGAGAGAGACATAGAACATAGAAACAGATCGTGGTTTAGACTAAACGTGTCTCCCTTTTCAGCCAAATAATACCACATGACCCTTTACTCATTCCTCCAATAAATTCTTCAAAGCAATGACTTTCTTCCTAACCGAATCTGATGGATTTTCAGAGTAGACCCTTTGTAGCTCATCGCCACTGAGCCAAACATCATCTCGCCCAGCATATTTGGGTCCGAGTAGCAGTGTGAAGCACCCTGAGGACAAGCAAGAAAAAAGGTACTGTCAGGGTAAAAAGATCAGCATTGTCCCACAAACACCTGCTTTGTCCAAGGACAACAACCTCAATAACACTCACTGGGTAACTGCTTAGAATCCTCAACTCACTCTGCCACATAAACATACTGCACATTGAGCATTAAAAGGGGGGGGGGGGGGTCACTCAGTTAAGTCACAGTATGTACAGTACTGTGCAAAGGTCTAAGGCACCCTATTTTTTTAGTACATCTTAGGCACCCTATTTTTTTTTTTTTTAGGGCTTCTACATTATTGATTCAGTACAAAAACTTTTTTTTTTCTTCCTCGAATGGGTCTGGCCTTGACGTGGCAAGGAGGCTTGTGCGTTCCAGTGACCCTGGAGAGTGATACCATCTGGAGCTTACTCCTGGTAGGGTCACCCTTGGCGGGCCGGTCTCCAGGGTAGGTTCCAGACAAACAAAG
>JAKKZN010000028.1:4912630-4923062 GCA_033441825.1 Pangasius elongatus
GGTAACTGTCTAATCCTAACCTGTAAAGTGAGGACAGGTAACTGTCTAATCTTAACTTTTACAGTGAGTGCAGGTAACCGTCTAATCTTAACCTGTAAAGTGAGTGCAGGTAACTGTCTAATCTTAACTTTTACAGTGAGTGCAGGTAACCATCTGATGTTAACCTGTAAAGTGAGGACAGGTAACTGTTTTTATCCTAACCTGTAAACAAGTATAAGTAACTGTCTAATCTTGATTAATTAATATTTTACCTGGTTATAAAATCTTTGCATCCTCATGTTTTCTAATTCAATCTGTACCTGTCCCCACTTTGAACTGTCTGATCCTCGCCTGTAAATTTCTTGTAAATACAAGAAGGTAATTTAATGAAGCTTGTTTTAAACTTAACCTGGTTAGTATATTTGCATTAAATCTCCAACTCCTTGTTATCTAGGGCAGCAAATATTTGATCTTTACTTGGAAACTAATCTGATCTGTAATCCCTAGCTGTCCAGTGAGGACAGAGAATGTCTAACTTTTAACCTGAAAATGACAGAAGACAACTGACTAATTTTCTGTAAATAAAATAATCTAATCAAATATTCATCTTCTTACATAGGGCAGGTAATTATAGATATAACTCGACACCTGGTTACCAAGAGCGGTAAATACTTGATCTCGACGTGTTAAATCTAATCTGTATCGGTTAGATTTAAACAGGGAATAAGAAGTCAGATATTGTCCTTATGAACGAAGACAGATAATAATATAATGAAATCTTCACGTCCTTAACGACGTTACCTCTTGTTCTTATCTGCCCCTTGACTGCTTTCCTCACCTTTTCATTATCTGCTGCTGTTCTTGCTCACGACGCTCGACTCTCACACGCTTGGATCGAAATTGAATCGATGTCTCACTGAAAGAGCTTGGAAAAGGTGACCCCGAGGTCACAGTGACCCTGAGGTCACCACCTCTGAGGTCATGTCAGTGTGTCTGTTACCTATGAGCTTGGGCTTTTTGGAGCATGAGGCGCTGGGATGAATAGAAATTTGACACTTTTTTTTTTTTTTGGAGAGGAAGTGTGTGTCTGCGTTGCTGAGAGTTATCCGGAATCTCACCGGGATGAAAGGAGTCATCTTCAGTTTCAGGGCTCTTAGATCTCCCTGTGAGACTTCAAGCGAGGCCTGTGATATCAGTGCCAGCGATGCTAATTCATGCTAATGAATGCCTTTTTTGCGGACTAATGAAGCCGTGTAAATGCTGATGAATGTCAGACTGTCTCTGAGTTGAAAGTAAAGCTGGTAAACTGTGATAATTAAATCAGAAATATTTATAAAGATAGCGTTATTCTTTATAGTGCGTTAAAATGCTATTGCAATGTTTTAAACCGTTCTTGGAAAAACAGGAAGCTGTAAGCAGGTACTGAAGACTGTAATATTCGATCGGACATTTATCAGACGCTCATTACGTCTGAGTATTGAACGTCCATCAGTGTGTGTAGCGCTAA
This sequence comes from Pangasius elongatus, assembly GCA_033441825.1. Classification (NCBI taxonomy): domain Eukaryota; kingdom Metazoa; phylum Chordata; class Actinopteri; order Siluriformes; family Pangasiidae; genus Pangasius; species Pangasius elongatus. Next base: position 4,914,117 of record JAKKZN010000028.1, read on the forward strand.
TCCAGATGTTGGTGGCGTGCGAAAGGCTTGATTTGCAGCGTAGGGGTTGGTAACACTAACCCGCTCTCACTGAGAGATGAGGGAAAGAGAAAAATAGACAGAGGGCGAAAGTTCCAGCAGGAAAGAACAGAAGTGAATCTCAGAATTGAGTAGTTTTTGACCCCATGTTCGATTTTTTTTTAGACTTGATATCAGTACAGCTGTAATGTTTACATTTATGTTTAAGATAAATGGCCTTGACGGAAACAGAGCCACAGTGTCAGTGAATGCCTGTGATGTTGGGTGGGTTGTGGGCGTGGTTATGGACAGGGCGTCGTCAACCCTCTCAAACTTTAATTTCTTTCAGGAAATAAATATGTTTGGATGTTCGCTGTTTGATAGTTCGTCTTTCTTCAATTGAGATTTTATCAAAGCTTCCAGTGAGGTTATAAATAGATGTGGATGAATTCTTGATTCTGATTGGCCAGAAGTTGTTGATTAATTGTCTATAACATCATCTTGGACAGTTTGTTTGACTATAATACAAACCACAGGGTTACTCGTAATATGTTACCATTTCTAAAGCAACACAGGGACTTGAAATGTGTCTACTCCATGTAATCTAAGGCTAATAATAAAGGAACTTATGTAAATTGTACAGTCCTCAAAGATGAGTCTGCGGCCACGGTGACTTCCTGCACCACACAGAAATCGGAGATCTCTGGTAAATAGTGTACTTGAGAATTTTAGTTTACACCGATCAGCCATAACGTTAAAACCACTGACAGGTGACGTGAATATCATTGATTATCTTGTTACAGTGGCACCTGTCAAGGGGGGATATATTAGGCAACAAGTAAACAGTTAGTTCTCAAAGTTGATGTGTTTGAAGCAGGAAAACCGGGCAAGCGTAAGGATCCGAGCGACTTGGACAAGGGCCAGATTGTGATGGCTAGACAACTGGGTCAGAGCATCTCCGAAACAGCAGGTCTTGTGGGGTGTTCCCAGTATGCAGTGGTTAGTACCTACCAAAAGTGGTCCAAGGATGGACGACCGGTGAACCAGCAACAGGGTCGTGGGTGCCCAAGGGTCACTGGTGCATGTGGGGAGTGAAGGTTAGCAGTCTGACCCAATCCCACAGAAGAGCTTCTGTAGCACAAATTGCTGAAAAAATTAATGCTGGCTCTGATTGAAAGGTGCCAGAACACACAGTGCATTGCAGCTTGCTGCGTATGGGGCTGCGTAGTCGTAGACCGGTCAGAGTGCCCATGCTGACCCCTGTCCACAATGCCTACAATGCGCACATGAGCATCAGAACTGGACCATGGAGCAATGAAAGAAGGTGTCCTGGTCTGATGAATCACGTTTTCTTTTACATCGTGTGGACGTGCGTCGGTTACCTAAACGTGAAGTGAAGTGAAGCGTGGCCAAGTGTGGTGACCCATACTCTGAATTTGTGCTCTGCATTTAACCCATCCAAGTGCACACACACAGTAGTGAACACACACAGACACCATGAACACACCACCGCCTTTTTTTGCTGGGGATTCGGTGCCTTGCTCAAGGGACTCACCTCAGTCGTGGTATTGAGCGTGGAGGAGAGCGCTGGTCATTCACTCCCCCCACCTACAATCCCTGCCGGCCCGAGACTCGAACCCGTGACCTTCAGGTTCACCTTCGGGTTGCAGGTCCGACTCTCTAACCATTAGGCCACGACCTGGGCAAGAGATGGCACTAGGATGCAGTATGGGAAGAAGGCGAGCTGGAGGAAGTGTTGCGCTCTGGGCAATATTCTGCTGGGAAACCTTGGGTCCTGGCATTCATGTGTCTGTTACTTTGACACGAACCTAAACATTGTTGCTATGGATTACACCCCGTCATGGCAAAGGTATTCTCTAATGGCAGTGGCCTCTTTCAGCAGGATAATGCACCCTGCCACACTGCAAATATTGTTCAGGAATAGTTTGAGGAAGATGACAGAGGTTTCAAGGTGTTGACTTGGCCTCCAAATTCCCCAGATCTCAATCTGATCAAGCATCTGTGGGATGTGCTGGACAAACAAGTCCATTTAGTCCGATCCCACCTCGCAACTTACAGGACTTGAAGGATCTGCTGCTAACGTCTTGGTGCCAGATACACAGCACACTTTCAGAGGTCTTGTGGAGTCCATGCCTTGACAAGTCAGGGCTGTTGTGGTGGCACAAGGGGGACCTACACAATATCAGGCAGGTCATTTTTATTGTTATGGCTCGGTGTACATTTTAACAGATACAAACATTGAGACTCACTATGTAACACACAGTCGAGCATAAATCGCACTACATAGTATGAGAGGGAGCTGTTCTAGAATGTTCCAGTCATTTCAGTGTAAACTACAGGGTTCTAGATTGCAGAGTTTAGAATTTTAAAACGTTGAATGGTGGAACCATTCTAGAACACACATTAGAGCAGAATGAATGGTATTTGCTTTAATGTGTGCTGTGTAGTGTGCAGGAGTCTCGGGAGTAGGTGGCATTTGGAACACAGCCATGGAGAAACAGAGTACAACTGTAGGAGTGATTTTACGCAAATGAGTCATTTTGGGCCTAGGAACATATATAGGTTAAAAATGTGTGTGTGTGTGTGTGTGTAAGGTCATAAAGTGAGTGGACCGCAGCGTGAGCACCGTTATTGATGGCGTCTGCGCCTCTGCTCCCCCGCTGTCCGCTCTCGAAACTCCAGTATCGAGTTTCTGCCTTTCATTCCTCCTCACGCTCCCTCCATGCGTCCACTCTCTGTTATTCTTCCACTTTGCTCGGGCCGTAGCCCCGTGACCCGCTGCGCACAGCTCCATCACCCCTCCCACTTTAAAGCACCGCCACAAGACCGAAAACACCCGGTGAATGCAGTTTCAAACCGTCAACCACAAGGCCACATAGACACCATACAACCAGTCCACTATGGTGGTGTTGCAAAATACACACCTTAATACTTTAATTACTAGTAAGTTAGGTCTCTCTCTCTCTCTTTCATTCTCTTCCACTCTCTCCCTCAGTCTGTCTTTTTCCTTGAGTGTTTTTTTTCCCTCTCTGTCTGGGATAAATAAAAGAGAAAGTGTGTGTGTGTGTGTGTGTGTGTGTGCGTGTGTGTGGATGCGAAACTGCTGTTTCACATGTAGCAACATGAGCAGGGTCAGGTTTACGGTCAGGGGCCAAAGGTCAAAAGTCATGGTTCTCTTCCTCTCTGAATATTTACAGATGCGTATCATTAACACATTAGTTAGCATTAGAGTATGTGTGTGTGTGTAATCAGTGTGGCAAATGTCATTTTCTGCCTCCTTAACACACACACACACACACACACACACACACACTACTGTGTATAAACCTGATTTCACACTCATTATCACCAATTCAGAAAATCTCTCTCTCTCTCTCTGTAGGTTGCTGAGTCACACGATGAAGGATCACCTCGTCCGTGTGGCAAACGAAGCCGAGTTCATTCTGAGTAGACAGAGAGCTGAGGACATACACAAACACGCCGATTTTGAGGTACACACACACACACACACACACACACACACACACACACACACACACACACACACACACACAATTTCTGCCTCCTTGGACTGTGTGTATCTTGGCAAAGCATTCTCTGTCTGCAGTTTGTACCTCAGCAGAGTGTAAAGCTCCACACACTCGTGTCTCTGAATGTGATATCGTGATGTGTGTTTGTTGACCTCTTTAATTTTTTACATAAACGTTATTGCCGGCATATGAGCCAATAGGAAATGAGTGGGCGGGGCTACAGGCTCTTTTTCCTGAATGTTACAGAATCACTTATACATCAGTGGCGCAAAAAAAATTGCAGCTAATTTTATCACTGCTTTTTATACTACACACACACAAACACACACACACACACACACACACTCACATACATTCATTTTAATGCACTGTCTGTTTCTCTCTCCCTCTCTTTGTTTTTCTCTCTCTGTCTTTCTCTTTCTGTCTGTCTCTTTCTCTGTTGGTCTGTCTCTCTCTCTCTNTCTCTCTCTCTCTCTCTCTCTCTCTCTCTCTCTCAAACACACACACACACACACACACACACACACACACACACACATATATATATATATATATATATTCTGTTTTGGGAGTACAAAACACTTCTCCACCCCTCTCCCTGTGCGTGTGTGTGTACACGTGCGTGTGTATTTTAAACCCTCTGGTTCTCTGTAGTAGTAAAATGTTATGCTTCCAGTAACTTTCAAGGCAGGGTCTCGCGTGATGATCGTGACAAGAAAGAAAGAAAAAAACGACTGAAGGAGTGTGTGTGTGTGTGTGTGTGTGTGTGTGTGTGTGTGTGTGTGTGTGTGTGAGTGTGTGGCAGTGAGCTCATGCTTTCCGGGTTCCTAATGAAATAACAAACACTGGGCAGATTAAAAGTACACAAACACACACACACACATACACAGCTCTAGATGACTGACAGCAGGTCTGGGTTTGTTGTTGTCTCCTCATTAAAGGCAGTTACAGAAGTACAAGCGTTGTGACACTCTTGTGTGATTCTGTGTGTGTGTGTGTGTGTGTGTGTGTGTGTCTGCGTGTGTAAATAACATGTTAAGCAACATCAGTATGTAAAGTTTAGTAACAGACATATGTTTATTATGCTAACTTCGATAGCTAAGCTTTCTTGATCACCATGACGACAGCCAGCGTACTACTACAGCGTACTAATTTATACTCCTCCTCTTCCTCTTCCTCATCTTCATCCTCTGCAGGGAATCTCATTAATACTGTATAATGCTGAATTCACTGCAGCACTGTAGGGTCTGTGTATCTGTACTCCTGGGACAACCGTTCTCTCTCTCTCTCTCTCTCTCTCTCTCTCTCTCTCTCTGTAATTGGCCCCTGTGGTCTCATTGAGAGTGTTTCTCTCACGTCTTAGTAAAAATCGGGAATATTGCTGACTTCAGGGGAAAATTGTCCACGGGACGTAATGAAGACATAGTGTGTCTGAAAGAAAAGATGAAATATTGTTTTATGAGTCCAAACACAGAATCACTGGCGGAGACACCGGAGAGCCGCTTCTACTTCTGCCTCAACTAGTGCTCTCTGAAGAAGCCTTCTTTATTTCACTCAGTAATACACTCGCAATATTAACATGATTTTGTGGTAAAATACCTACAGGTTTATCTGTTTCTCTGCCTCAAACTCAGAGGAACTGGGAATGCTTCATAACACACTTCCTTCCTTCCTTCCTTCCTTCCTGACTCAGTGCGCTCGGCTCTGTAACTCGTCAGTAAAGGCGGCACTGAGGTCAGTCGCGCCACAAGGGTCACTTTGCGCTCACAAATTCGGTTTTCCTTCTCCGATCCGTTCCTGTCCTCTCTCTGTGATCAGATCAGAGGCGATCGGCTCGTCACTCTTCCTCTCTCACTCCTCCTTCATTCGGAGCGGTGTGACTCTCTCTGACCCTGAACACCAGTGTTTCGGAGATAAGTGTTCAGCTCATATTGCTCTATTGATTTTCCTCTGCCTTCATTTTGCTCTGCTACAATAAAACTAACAGCCGATGAAACTCGCCCCGGGGGGTGTCTGATACCACACACACACACACACACACACACACACACACATATCTTTATACTACACTGTCCGAGTGTGCAACCAGAAAGTGTTTTCATTTCAGCAGTTATCACTCAATTCTTTTCTCAAGTATAGGATGTTCTTCCTTCCTTCCATCTTTTTTCTCTTTCTTTCTTTCTTTCTTTCGTGCAAGTTTCATATTAGGTTTAGTTCACTCCACTGAGGTTTATTTAGTTTATCAGCTAGCTAGTATACACACACACACACACACACACTCTCGCAGTGTGAGATTGAGTTCTTGTGGTTGAGATAACTGTGAGAGACGGTGGGTCATGATGGAGACACAGATACACACCACACAAATCCAATTATCTTTTACTGTTCTCTCTCTGATACGGGAAAAGATCAGAGACAAACAGAGAGATAGACAGAGAGACAGACATACAGAGAGAGAGAGAGAGAGAGAGAGGCAGAGAGAGAGACAGACATACAGAGAGAGAGAGAGAGAGAGAGAGAGACATGGTGATCTCTGCTTGTTTCATCTTTTCCTGTTCTCCGTCTCTCTTATCTGATAATCCTCATCTCAGAGTTAATTCAGTTCAAGTGGTTGCAGTGGTTTTGTGTGTGTGTGTGTGTGTGTGTGTGTGTGTGTAAGTAATTAAGGCTGCTGTGTGATGTGGTCATGTATTACTTTGGCACTCAACCAGGAGTCTTCCTTTTATCTTCCTCTCTCATTCTCTCATTTATTTATTTCTTCCTGCCTTCGTCTGTCCATAACTTTATTCAGATTAAAAGGTGAAATTTTCTCTCTGAAGTTCACTGATGAATGTTAGAAAATTAAAATTCTAACTGCCAGCTGATCATTTTACGGATTTGACCAATCAGTGGCTTCGATTAAACTGAGTGGAACTACACACTCATTACAATCATACACACACTCAGTACAGTTACACACTCAGTACAATCATACACACACTCAGTACAATCATACACACACTCAGTACAGTTACACACTCAGTACAGTTACACACTCAGTACAATCCTACACACACTCAGTACAATCATACACACACTCAGTACAATCATACACACACTCAGTACAATCCTACACACACATTACAGTTACACACTCATTACAATCCTACACACACTCAGTACAATCCTACACACACTCATTACAGTTACACACTCATTACAATCCTACACACACTCAGTACAATCCTACACACACTCATTACAATCATAACACACACTCATTACAATCATAACACACACTCATTAGTCATAACACACACCCATTATAATCCTAACATACACTCATTATAACTACACTACTTCTTTCTTTCTTTCTTTCTTTCTTTCTTTCTTTCTTTCTTTCTTTCTTTAAATTGAATGATTTAAGTTCATACTTTATTAACTTTATCATGCTCTTTTCCTAGAACTAGCTTTTACACACTATTCCCACAACAGCTACAGAGAACTACAGAGTGAAGGACGTGAATAAAAGGAATTTTACATGAAAGAAGTGTAAATAAAGTAAATAAATAAACTGAGCTGGTGAATAAACGTGTGATAATGTTCCAGTTAAACAGCATGTGGACATTTTTACTTGAGTTCTTTTCTTAACTCTAATCATTGCTCATTCTCAAGCTTCGCTTTGCTTCTCTTTGTATACTGCATTCTCTCTCTCTCTCTCTCTCTCTCTCTCTCTCTCTCTCTCTGTCTCTCAGCGACACACTCATTTTTTCTCTCCGTCCTCTCCTCCATTTGTCTCTCTGTCTGCCCAAAAGGACGCGTTTAATTCCCAATTCTCTTGACCTTGAAGTCGTCGTCTCGATGATGGAAGAGGAGGAGGAAGACGAAGAGTCTGCCACGCGTTCATTGTGAGCAGTCCATTAGAGAAAGCACGATGAACGAGGGAGGCTGGGGGGAGAGAGGGACACGAGAAGCGATAGTTTTTGTGATAAGTTGTTTCGACTGCGTTAACCTTGATGGCCACTGTGACCGTCAAGGGCAGGACGCTCTCTCCATCTCTCTTGCCATCTCTTTCACTCTCTCTCTCTCTCTCTCTCTTTCTCTGTCTGCACTCATTCATCCAGCACTCGTCTTCCTGTTGTCCACGAGGGCGAATCGATGCCGAGGTTGACAGGAACATCGTTCCAGAATTGAAGCGTCTGTCAAGCGACGCTGTTCCCTGACTTTTTCCGCTGGCGTACTTTTAAGGCATCATTTTTTTTCTCCTCTGTCACTTTTCCCTCGTTCTCTCTCTCCTTTCCTCTCTCTCTGACCTCCTTTCTACTGTTCTTTTTTGATGCTACTCATCCTAAGCCCTGCCCAATTCCACAAAAATACCTTATTGTTTCTATGGTAACAACTCAATTACTACCACGTAATCTAAGCACACTAAACAGATTTTTAAAAAAAAGTATAATCATTGATATGGGGATGTTTTTGTAAGGAGATGTTTATTGAACGTTTATGGAAGGAGTCTCCAGTGTCAGTGCTTTGTAACAGCCTTTGCAGTTTCTCGGTAACGTGACAATCTGCGTTTTTGTCTTCTTGTTTACGTCAAAAAAAGAGTCCACTGAGAGAATGACTGTTTATAGCTGCTGTAACGTAAGTGAGAACAGGAACTAGTTTTGTGAATGTTATGCGACATTTTATGTAACAATAAACAGATAAAACTATGACGTTCTTTATGATTCGTTCTTGAATCACTGAGAGGCTGTAATGGTTTACTATGCGCTGTGGTAGAAGAGGAATAAAACACCCTGTGACATGCCGTTGTAGGAAAATAATCAATCACGATTGCTTTAATTCTTAGCGTGCTGTGATGGAGTCATTGCTTCATGGATTCACAGATTTTTTGTTCTGCTAGTTTTTTCAGTTCTGTAATTTGTTGCACTCCTGTTCTAAATTTGTGAGGCCTTAAAGCCTTTCTTCTCTGATGTTTTAAAAAAAATATAGGAATATTAAAATCTCAAGCTATTGGTAGCACTTGATCAGATGGTTAGCCAGTTTTTCCCTCAAAATGGATTCTTATTTTTGCTATTATTATTATTATTATTATTATTATTATTATTATTACTACTGCTGCTGCTGCTGTTACTATTATTACTACTACTATAACACTACTGTTAATACTACTATTACTACTACTATACTATTGCTACCACTACTACTATTACTATTATTACTATTAGTCTTATTACTATTACTATTACTATTATTACTATTAGTCTTATTACTATTACTATTATTACTATTATTACTATTACTATTATTACTATTATCACTATTACTATTATTACTATTATTACTATTACTATTATTACTATTAGTCTTATTACTATTACTATTACTATTATTACTATTAGTCTTATTACTATTACTA
>JAKKZN010000028.1:4945793-4955793 GCA_033441825.1 Pangasius elongatus
TTACAATCCTAACACACACTCACTATAATCACACACTCTTTACAATCCTAACACACACTCACTATAATCACACACTCATTACAATCCTAATACACACTCATTAAAACTAGATGCACTCATTATACACTGTCTTTTATTTCCTTCTTTTCCCTGTTCCTCTTTTTCCATTCTTTGACTTGTGTATTGCCTACATCCAACTGTTGTACACATACACACATACCCACACCCACACACACACACACACACACACACACACACACACACACACACACACACACACAGAGCCCAGTGATAAAAGCACAGTGTTTGCAGTGCATTTGCTGTAATATGTAGCTGTATGAATGTTTAGTTGTTAAATGATATGTATATAATTACAGGCCATTAGTAATTTATTATTGGATCTATTTGGATTTTTAGCTGAAATTTTAAATTAAAGTGAATTAAATACTAAACAAAAAACAACCGAAAAGAATTTAATTTAATATTTATCGCTGCGTTTAGAAATGAAATCATTTTATCAGTCAAAACTAGAGAATGCTAATGTGTCTTTTTTCAAAAACGCAAACAATCTGCTCGAGTCCTTGTTTCACTCAGGCCACTCGTGCTAGAACAATCAGCAAAAAAGACCTTTTTAATCGTTTTCAAAAATGCAACGTCATCATCGAAGGAAAAAAAATGCATCCTTGAGCTTTCCAGTTGTTTCTGATTTGAGACGTTGCAGCTCTGATTTCTCTCGTGAATGCGCACTGCTTCAATTTCTTTCCAAATGACCTTCTTTTGAAAGTTTATGGTTTGGGCTTCGATTTGGGACGCAGCCATTCGGATCAAAACGGAACTAAAGACAGCCGAGCGATAAATCGCAACGCTACGCTTCCATATCACTACATCATCATTTGGAGGGATATATTTATTAGTTCCCTCCTCGTCATTTGATTTGGGACACGGCGTTTCTGACGACTCTATGAAGCTAGCGGGACCTGCCAAATCAATCCGGAGTATTTTAGGACGCTTCCTTTTCGTGGTTCGGTCTGTGATTTGGGACACGACTGCACTCGTATAATGAGGGAGGGAGTGTTATAAGAAAATAAATTCTAAATGGTTTTCCCTCCCGCATGCACACTTCATAAATTCTTCGATTTGGGAAGCTCCGATCAGAAATCCAGGATAATGAGGGAGGGAAGGAAGGAAGGAAGGAGGGAGGGAGGGATAAAGGGAAGGAGGGAGCATTATCTGAGCTGATCCCTTACTATCCCTTGTTATACCGGATTTCTGATCAGGCGCTGATCAGGGCTGCGTCCCAAATCCAGTCAACGACAACACGACACGCTTATTAAAACCAGACACACACATGAGGCAGGACAGTGTGTGTGTGTGTGTGTGTGTGTGTGTGTGTGTGTGTGTGTTAGTTACCTGTGAGACTGTCCAGCTCTTTCTCCTCCAGAGACGAGATCGTATCGTCGTCTCCCTCTGGCAAACTCTCGCTCTCGGAGCTCTGACTCCTCGCCGTGTCTTTCCTGAGCTGCTGTCCCTTCAGCACGTCGTCCTCCGGAGCTGCGCAACACACCACCACATCAATATTCATATTACTTTCACTTAATAACTAGTATTTATATTAATATCTATAAGTCTGAGGTTTGCTCAGTTGTCTCCTTTAAATATTTTTTTTCTGCAGCCATTTTCTATTATATATTTTTTGAAAATAGACAGAATAAAGAATTTAATTAATTTAAATATTTAATATTAAAATGCAAAAAAACAACTCATTAATATTATTTCTACCACATAGCGTTTTAAAAAATAACTACTCTTTTGTAAAAAATTTTTTAAAAGTTTTTAAGCTGTCTCATTTTAATTTTTAATATTTTCTTTCACTTTTTGTCATTTATATTTTTGCAAAAATAACCCAGAATAAAGAGGGTTCAATGTTTAATACTGAGTTGCAAAAAACTAGTTTGGTGTATATGATAAGTAATGATAGTAATGATTATATATATATATATATATATAAAGATGGTGTGATACAACCTCTCCGTTTCTGAAACTCATCCCCATCTGATTGTTTTCGTTAAAAACTAATAACCTTTAAAATGGTTAAAATAATAATAATAATAACAAATAAAGCACTTAAAAATACACAGCTAAAAAAAACACAGCTTTCGCACAAATCATTTACATATACACCAAATACACACACACACACACGCGCACACACACGCACACACACACACACGCACACACACAAAATAAAGTAGATCCTAATAAGAAAATACAAATGAAGTCTCTTTGTGTGAACATTTAAATTTTTTTTTTTTTTTTTTTTTTAAATCTTTTCCGAATACAATTCCGGTCTTTTCCATGTGGTACAGAATCGGCTGGAATGGCTTCTCTTCTCCCTCTGCTATCCGATCAAACACGACACTAACACAAGCTTTGATTTGTGATTTCTATCTTTCCTTCGTTACACTCGTCTTTTACAAGCGAGCAGCGTGAGCGGCGTAAATATCAGAAACATTCAGACGAAGTGAAATGCTCCCATCTGAGGTCGAGCAGATCGTTAGCTTTGAGTGCTGAACCGTGGAAAAGCAGACGAAATCGGAGAGAAAGAAGGAAGAATGAAAGAAGGAAGATGAAGTTATGATTAGGCGTAAATATTTTTGCAAACATTAGAATCACTGTATCATTTTGAAATATTTGAAGTTTGAAACAACACGCAGGTTTCAGTACAGATTAACAGTCTGTTTTCTTTACCAGCGCTGAAACACACAGCGTGTGAGCTGATCGCCGTGCTCAGTGTGTGTGTGTGTGTGTGTGTGTGTGTGTGTGTGTGTGTGTAAATATAGCCACAGTGGATTTCAGTGTTGTGCTGCTGTATACACACTGAGCCGTTTCGCCTCACGATAAAATAAATGCTAATTAAACAAACAGTCGCGAGTGAAACCGCACGCCTGAGCCAGCACACACACACACACACACACACACACACACACACACACACACACACACACACACACACACACACCTTACGCCTCCTCTCTCCTCTTTTCTCTTTTCCTTCTTTAAAGAAAATTTCCCCCTTTTGTTCCCTCACGTATTTTATCTCCATTTTTCTCATTGTTTAAAAATAGTTTTGCTTCTTTTCAGGAATAAAAAGAGTGAAAATATATATATAATTTTTTTTATTTCTTCTTTTAATTTTCTCTATTTTATAATATTCTTTGTTTTTCTTTTCTCTTTGCCTCTTTAAAACAAAAAAGGAAAAAAATCCCTTTCCTCTATCTTTTTTCTTTTTTCTATCTCCCCTATTTTTCCTCATTTTCTGTCTTTTCTCTCTATCCGTGTTTTAAGAAAAAAAAAGATAGATAATTTTTCTCTCTTTTGTTTCACATTTCTCATTTTCTATCTTTTGTCCTTTAAAAAAACTTTTCCTCTCCTTTTCTTTCTCTCTTTTTTTTGATTTCTCTTCTCAGCTGCCTTTAAGAAAAAAAGAAAAAAGTTTTCTCTCCTTTTTTATCTCCTTTTCTGATTTTCTTTCTTTTCTTTTTGCTCCTTCCACTCATCTTCTCTTCCCTTTTTAACTCTTCTCAGCTTCTTTTAGGAAAAAAAAGAAAAAAAAAACATTTTCCTTTACTCTCTCTCACTGTCTCGTCTTTTCTCATTTTCTATCTTTCCTCTTTAGTTCATTTAAGCAAAAAAAAAAAAAAAAGAATTTTCTCTCCTTTTCTCTCTCTCCCTGTGGTTCTCTCCTCGAGTTCTTCTCTCTCTCTCTCTCTCTCTCTCTCTTTTGCTTTTCTGTTTTGTTTTTTTGTCAGCTAAAAACCAACTAACAAAACAAATCTTTCTGTCCTTTTCACCATCCTCTCTCTCTCTCTGTCTCTCTCTCTCTCTCTCTCTCTCTCCCTCCACCTGACTGCACATTACAGAAATAATAATCTGTAAACATTTACAGACGGCTGTGTTCCCAATCCTCTATCTATAGAAACTAGAGAAATGTGCTGCTTCCTTCCCTTTGTAGTGAGGTAGTGTAGGACACTCAACATCGTGACCTTTAACCTTTGGTCTCTTTCTCTCTGATTGTGTCACCTGAAGGCTCTTTTTTTAATATCTGCATTTGGAAAAATGTGAAATGTGATCTTCTCAATGGCTTGCTTCGTAGTGTGCACTTTATAGTCCACTCAATACCCATGGCTCTTGACCTCTCTCTCTCTCTCTCTCTCTCTCCCCCTCTCTCTCTCTCTCTCTCTCCGTACGCATCACCTGAGGGCGTTTTGCGTTTTCGGCTCCCAGACGTTTGGGGAAGGAGGCAGCGAGGGGCGCGAGTGGCGGTGGAAAAGTGCGCCCTTGCGATGATATTTAGAACGCTCTTCCTGTAATTACGTTTCCCCCGGAGAGTTCGCAGTTAGCAGCAGTGAAATCGCTACCAGCTTCCTAATACGTACCACATGCACCTCTCTTTCTCTCTCTGTGTGTGTGTGTGTGTGTGTGTGTGTGTGTGTGTTCATTCCAGACAGAACAGACAGAAAAAGACAAGCAGTCCAAGGTTTACAATTTAAAGAAATCTGTATGGTTTTCTTACTGATGGTTTACGATGATGTTATGTGAGAGTGTGAACGTATGGCGCTACAAGACCCCTTAAAATCCCATGATGCATTGGGAAACCAGTTGACCACCGAACTACGTTTCCCATTCAACATATCGTTCTTGAAGATCCTTAAAATGTTTTTTTTTAAAAAGCCATAGGAACTTTAGGTTTGTCAGAAATGTTGCTGATCTTAGCTACAGTTAGCTAAAAGGTGAAACAGCTAACGTTAGCTGACGTTAGACATCACGAGCTCCGTGTAGAAGAGAAGAGATACAGTCTTGTTAGCTGACTCTCAGGGTTGATCCAAGAAGATTTATTCGTAGAATTGTGCTCTGGGAATGAGATATCGCCCTAACGACAAAGAAATCGTTAAGCAAAAACAATCATAAACAGCCAGAAAACCAGGCTTTGAGTTCCTGAGCACGAGCGTGTCAGTAACATCTCTGTATGACAAACAGGAAGAAGTTATTTCAGATACTGTGACCTTGCTGCGACCTTGACGCTGTCTGGATCAATTCCAAACTGTAATCTGTTCATCTGCTGGTCACTGTGATAATGCTGTACGGTACAAATCCCGTAAACATTCATCCCCTCGCTCTTGAGACGTGGCTCTAACGACAAGCTCGGACACACGGACGTTAGTGTGTGTGAGACTTTTCCACACGGAAAATGTTTGAAAATGGAATAAAAAATTAAAGAAATGTTAAAGAATCGGTATATAATCCTACCATGCTGTTTTAAAGTCTCGTTGAAAGAAGAAAAACAATGTGGAATTTTCGTTTACTGTAAATATCACAATAGGATGATTTTATCACACGATATCTGGCAACCCTGCGCCCCGGGTTACTGCTCTGTCGATTCTTCACACAGAATGGACACTAGAGACAAGATCCAGGTGCCTTCTAGCAGACGCCTGATTCCTTTAGTCCATTGTTTGAACATATAAATCAATGAGTTTATATCTGATCACACACCACACACACACACACACACACACACACACACACACACACACACACAGACTTGACACATACACACAAGTTTTGATGGATCTTTTGTTGTTGGATTGTCTGATGGTGTTTTGAAGAGTTTAAGGCGTTTAAATAAAGACGTGCGTGTGTGTGCGTGTGTGTGTGCGTGTGTGTGTGTGTATCGTTTTGAAAATGTGCTGCATTTTCACTCAAACACAGGCGTAGTCAGAAATATGCAGATTAGAACCAGATGCAGAAACACGGAGAAAAATTCGGCTCAAAATGCTATTTATTAGCGTTCGCATCGCCACTCGGCTTCGTTGAACGCAGCACGGGCGTTATTTAAAGACGAGGACGCATGTCTTATTTCAGCTCCAGAAAACGCATCTGAATTTTTTTTTCGCAATTAAAAAAAAACCCCGGCAATTTAAGAGGTCGGTGAATAATCAGAAGATTATAACCAGCTGCAGGAGCTTTTTTTTTTTTTTTCCTCAAAATGCTGAGATGCAGTGTGTGTGCGTTTTCAGCTCTGAAAGCAGCGCACTCGTTCCACGGAGCACGCAGAACAGTGTGCGTAGGATTTTTCTGTTCTTTTTCCAGACTTGATTTAAACACTAAATAATCCGATGCTAATCAGGAAGTAGGGATTTTTCCACCACTTCCTGTTGTGGAGAAAGTGTGCATTAGTAAAGGAGTGCAGAAATGAATCCTCTGCACGTCGGGGTGGGGTGGGGTGTGTGTGTGTGTGTGTGGGTGTGTGGGGTGGGGGCTGATGGTAATGTCCCAATAAACATGGATTTAAACAGAAATAAGATTTTGGAAAAATGGAATTTGACTGAAACATCAGCGAATCAGAGTACTAAACAGGACGCCGGTACAAAAAAATAAAAAATAAACAGAGAAAATGAATAACATCAGCGTTCAGAATGACAGCAGCTACTACACAGAAACGACTGCATGCGAATCGGGAAGTTTATGAAGGAATGAAACACTTAAGGAGGCGTGCTGTTACAGGAAAATAATCGAAAACAGGGTGGAGCGATGAAGCGACGTCACTGTCATCATTAAGGAGTGGATTGTTTGCCAATGCTAACATTTTGTATCCGTTTATAGTTACATTAAATGCTGTGGAACGTTCGCAAAGCAAGTTAGTTCCCGTTCTGACTTAAAACGTCCTTAAACGTTACTGACTGACACTGGAGACTCATTCCAAAACTTGCTAAATGAACGTCTCCTTACAGAAAACCTCACCACATCGACGAATACACACGGGCTTGAATCCATTACACAATCCTCTGTGTAAGCTGGTACTGTAGTAGAGCGAGTGATGTGCAGCTGCACAACTGTCATAGCTGCTGTTATAGAAAACTAATCAACACCTTCGGACCAATCAGAATCCAGGATTCGACAGCATTGTGGTCAACACTGAGGAAATAAATCACTAAGAAGGTAAGAATGTCTGCCTGAAAAATGCCAGCTAAACTGAGAGATCTGATTCAGAATGGTCTGATGGGCGTGGCCTAATATTCTAATGAGCATGTTTGATTGACAGCCCTATGTTCGAGACTCGGAGCCTGGTCCATTACTCAAGCAGAACTAATAAAAAAAAAAAAAAACAGCACAAGTGAGGAAAATCAAAATAGCTCAATTCTATATGCAACAATTGCTAGTTTAGTATGCTAGGTTAGCACGCTAGTTTAGTATGCTAGGTTAGCACGCTAGTTTAGTATGCTAGGTTCGCACGCTAGTTTAGTATGCTAGGTTAGCACGCTAGTTTAGCACACTAGGTTAGCATGCTAGTCAACTTTCTCTTGATAGGTAAACTCTGATGCTTTTACATCCATCTGTCTACATACAGCATGTGTAATACTGACTGCTGACTCTGCGGAACGTCTGGAGATTCAGTACACTTCTCCAACCGCGCTGCTTTCCCTCACTAACGCACATGTTCTTCCGGAAAATTCCCACTTCCTGTTTAGCGTGGGATTTACCACAGCACCTGGCACGCGGCTCGTGTGTGCGCACATTCAGACATTGGCTTTCCTTAAACAGTTTGTTCAGTGGCTTCATTCAGTGAAACACAAACACAAACATGCGTGCGCTCACACACACACACACACACACACACACACACTAAATCCACTTCCTCTTTCCCCGACATGGCTCGAATGCACCAGTTTATATGCACCTGGAGGCCCGAGCAATTACACTGTCAGAATTAACAAATGAGTTTTTAACACGAGCATAACCATAAGAAAGACATTGTGTGTGTGTGTGTGTGTGTGTGTGTGTGTGTGTGTGTGTGTGTGTGTGTGTGTCTCGATCACAGGAATACACACATCATTCACTCTTTGTGTATTTACTCTAAACAGAAAAAAATGGAGCTTTGCAGCCATAAATATAAACGTCCAGTCTGCAGGGTGTAAATCTCTGCCGTTTCCTCACTGCTGATGAATGATCACAATTGTGTGTGTGTGTGTGTGTGTGTGTGTGTGTGTTTAAGGTTCCACAATCTGATCTGAAACTTGGAAGGCCCAGTGATGTGGTTCAAAAGTGTTACAGGCATAAAACACAGTAATGTCATAAAACAACTGTAAAGACAACAACATGAAAGGAGAACAAAAGAGAAAAAGCAAAGCAAAAAGATAAAAAAGAGGAAATAATAAGCAATAAAATAAAGGAAAAAAGGAAAAAAACAAAGAAAGAAGAGAGTGAAACAGAAAAAGGGAAAAAAATAAACAGGAGAAAAAAACAAAACAAAGGAGAAAAAAATGAAAAAAGATGGAAAAATTAAAAGGAAGGAAAAAATTAAAAAGAAGGTAACCTAAAAAAAGGAGAAAAACTGACAAGAGTGAAAAATAAAAAAGGGGAAAAAATGAAAAAAAAAAAATGAAAGAAAGAAAGATTTTTTAAAAAATAAATATTACTTCTCACGTATGCCTCATCATACACGTCTCTTTTTTATAATTTCTCCTTTTCTTTTTCTTCCCCTAAATTCTTCCCTCTTATATCTCTTACCACAAACACACAACTTCTTTCCCTCACGTCATGCGAGAATCAGGTCCAGATCTGACCTTTGACCTTTGTTTAAAAAACGTGAGAGTCTGTCACTCGACTTCCTCTGCTAATTTAGGGTCATTTAACACACACACGTCAATGTCACGCAGCGCTCGGCGTGTAGCGGCTCGCAGACGTCTCTCTGATGGCCGTGTGTGTGTGTGTGTGTGTGTGTAACGAGCCGGTAATTACGCTTTCTGTCTGACACTAAATAGAGCTGTGTTAAAGCTTTTAACGTGTTTAACGTGTCAGAGAGACGACTGAGGTCGTCATCCTCGTCATATTTGTTTTATGACATTGTGGAATAAATGATTGTGAACTCGCGTACGTTTCCCTTTTCAGCGCTGTGTCAGCGCAGGGAGGAGGAAATGAGTCGAAAAACGTCAGCTTACTGTGTTCGAAAAAAGAAAAGAGAAAAGGATATAGAAGAAGAGAGAGATCCTATTCAAGTGCCTGCATGGATGAAGTTATTTACAAATTGTTATTGAGTTAAAAATAAGTATTTAATTTGTATTTTTTAAAATCCAAAGCGGACTTAACACTGTTCCATGAGGAACGCCTAAATGCAATGCTAACAAATGAACACGTGAGAACTGGAGAATGAGAGGAAAGAAAGAATGGACAGAAAAGAATGAAGAAATGAGCAAAAGAAGAGATGAAACAGCAAAGTTTTAAAAAAAAAAAGACAGAGTAAATAACAGATTGTAAAACAATCTGTCGCCCTCGGGGCTTCCAGCTGCACGCCTTGCTCCCTAAGGATTGTGGGAAATGCAGCATGTACTGTGTTCGAATCATGTTGTTTTTGACGTGTCTCATTGCTCGTTCGTCCAGACAATGATATTAACGATGATACAGCAAGATGAAGTGGCTTTAATACACAACACTTTCCCAAACAAAACAAAACAAAACAAACAAACAGCTTAACATTTCAAAAACAGGCTACAATTTTTTATTGCGTTAAAAAAAAACAACACAATGAGCTCCTCTCTCAAGTGTGTTTTCACCAGGATTATTTAATTTTTCTCTCCAGATTCGATGCCACATGTTGTGATGCTTCCTGAGAACTTTCAAAAATTCTTCCATCTAGATCTTCAAACAGCAAGACGAGCACTAGGTAGATAATTAGGGGGCCAAGCACCAAAGGTTTTATACTTCTTACTGTTCTTCTTACACTTCGATATGCGAGTCTATGACGGGCCACAGAGCGCTTCGTACGCTTTTTATAAACTCTGGCACAGTGATAGCGGACAGTCTCAGCTACCGTCACAGCAGCTTTGCTTTACACCCCTCACGTGCCACCAAGAGGGCAAATCTGGACATACGTTTGTAATAATGACTCCAATACGCAAAGTGATTCCAAGTTCTTCTGAATCCTTGGGTCATGCCGAACTCA
>JAKKZN010000028.1:4967306-4980905 GCA_033441825.1 Pangasius elongatus
TGTAGCGCAACAGATGGACTGCAGTCAATAACCATACAGCTATAACGTGACCTGTGCGATGATGGAGGGGATGGATGAATAGATAGATAGCAGTGAATTATTAACAATGAATTTCCTATTGGTTGTCGCCAAGCCCCACCCACTTTTCTTTGCTCCGCCTGCTGACTGCTTATTCTCTTGTTAAACACAGATGACTTTCAGTTGATTAGTTGTATCATGGTGACGTTGTTTTTACTCCAATTTTAAAGTTACATGCTCAACATTGATCCCCAGCAGTGCAGACCCTGTCTCACTGCTGTCTCACTGCTGTCGTGGCTCACTGCCTGTCTCACTCCTGTCTCACTGCTGTCTCACTCCTGTCTCGTTGCCTATCTTGCTGCCATGATATGACCGTATGGTACGGCAGTGCAAAGGCAGCCACTTGTATAACCTGACACACCTTAACCACTCTGGGAAAAACGAGACGAGAAAAGAGTCTTGTTAGTGCACTGAGTGGTAGAGTCTTACACACACACACACACACACACACACACACACACACAATTTCCGAGTGCGTGACCTTCGACTGTGGCTGCCACTCAGTGTGTCAGTCAGCTATTGACTTTCCACGTACAAGGGTGTGCGTGTGTGTGTGTGTGTGTGTGTGTGTGTGTGTCTTTAGACTCTAATGGGAATTTAGCAGCTATCATGTTATCAATACAGTCATATTTACCCCCTGTAATTACTTTTACCACAGTAAATGATACCAATGACTTGATCACTGAGGAAATACACAGCATACATTCATACTTAACTTTCTCTCTCTCTCTCTCTCTCTCTCTCTCTCTCTCTCTCTCTCTCTCTGCCCCCACCCCCACCCCCCACCGTGTCGTTTGGGTGTCTAAATACTATTTACCTGCTTAAAGACTTGCTCTAAAGCGCTCTTCTGCTACCGCTGTCACCTCTGAATTCTCCCTAAACCCCTCGAAGGATTTTCCTTTTCAGCCTCTAAAAACTTCCCTCATCCCTCCGGGCCGTTTCAGAGAGACGGGCGCCACAGTGTCACCCCTCTTCACCCTCTCGCGTCTAAATCCAATTAGGGGCAGGACAATGGGGGGATTATGGGGGGGGTCGGCATTTTTCTGAGGGAGTGCGCATGGTGCTGCAGTACAGAGACCATATTAGTGTCACTAAATAACACGGTGTGTTTACTGCTCCTGTTATTAAATTTATAAACTGCTAGCATGTTGATTACAATTGTTCGCTCTTAGCCAACGACTATTCCATTTCACTCATGTGTAGGAGCACCACGACAAAAAGCAATGACTGAATTTTTATTCACAGTTTTATTCATTATTATGTATAATTCACTATATGGACCAGGTGATGTCAAACCCCACCCTCCACCCATGGGCATGGGCTGATGTATTTTATACAGCTGACTGTATATCTTCTTAATTATCATGTTTTATCAGAATTTTCTAAATTAAAGAAAGACAAAACAGTTTACAGGACATGCGCACAAGTGACATCAGTGGCTCGTATGATTGTTAATCTTAATTTTTGATCTGTTCAAAAATGTCAAGAACTGCTATAACTACTGTAGATAAATCAGCATTAACACAGTAATCATGCAGCTCTAAGCACCAGCGTAACAATGCTGGACAGTTTATACTGAGCATAAGAATAAGAGAAGAGAAGAATGACATTAGAACGTTTGCTAACATTAGGCTTAGCTAGCATTTTTCCTTCTCAGACAAGCGTTTTGGTAAGAAAACACACTGCTGTTTTATACACACACACACTCTCTCTTTCTCTCTATCTTTGTCTCTCTCTTTCTTTCTTGTTTTTATCTCTCCATATTTGTCTCTCTAATCACTTCCTCCTTCCTCACCTGTCAGGGGTCGAGGCTAACTGAGGATTAGCTGAAAGTGTCGCGTCTAAAAGTGTAAAATCCTTCTTTCTGAAGCTTTAGGAAGACAATAGGGCTTAAGTACGGTCTCAAGAATCATTAGCTAAAACACACACACACACACACACACACACACACACACACACACACACGTTTGACAGGAGTGTTTTCATTAGATAGAGCAACATTTGAGAGCTTGTACACAGATGTGTCCTGAAGAAACTTCTAGAAAAGAGAGCACACACTTTCTGCTATCCTAGCCTACTAGCTAATGATCTGTTAGTGTTTAGCATTTGAGCTTAGCGCTGCAGCTAGAGCTAAATCCTGACAGACTACACATTGACTCTAAACGCATACAATTAGCTCCGCTTTAAAGCTAACATAGCTAACTGTTTCATTACACACTTATCTGAATGTTACATTCGTAAACCGACTCCATTTCTTGGTTTTACTTATCTGCAGTGCATTCTGGGTAATACACACCCAGAGAAGAATACCATACATAAAGTAGCCTAGTTAAGGTGTTTTAGTGCAACTAAATGCTTTTCTAGTAAGAACACTAACTAATCCTGAGTTTTGGTGTTTGGGACAGAGCCATGTCTTGGACGACTCGCTAAATGTTTAGCTCATTAGCATTAGTGTGGTGCGTTTGATGGCAGGAGGCTGAATGTTTAATGAGTCACTGCATTAATTGTGGAAGAAATTAATCCTTTAACCTCTAGGGTGATTTTTAAACCCACTGTCCTCTCTCTCTCTCTCTCTCTCTCTCTCTCTCTCTCTTTCTTTTTCTTTTCTTCCCCTTTTAAACGGCTAATCTGTGTGGTGGGATGTGAAAAGGCCCACCAACACACTGATGAGGCGCAAAAGAGCGTTAATCCCATCAGAGTAGCCCTCTTCATTTCAGTTCAGGCCTTTTAGAGAGAGAGAAATATGCAAATCATCCATCACATAAGGGCACTAAATTCCATCCACAACAGAGAAGTGTTCGTCTTCCATCATTCCATCAGTCTGATTCCCTACGTCAAATTATTTCTCTTTATCACAACACAGTCATGGGCCGTGTCCCAAACTATAAAATAGTACAGTGCACTATGTAGGGTATAGTGCATACTATTTAGTGATTACCGTTAAGTCAGTTAGGTAGCTAAGCAGCCATAGCAATGCTTGCCCGGTTACTATGGCAACTGCCGTCACTCCTTACGGCTGCATCCTAAATATCCTGTATATTACCATATTAAACAGTGTGTGGGAATTGTACAGCATACAGTATATTAAACAGTGTGAAGTACTTAGCGAGAGATTATTAAGGGGATAGAGAGAAGGGAATAGGGGACGAGTGAGCTCAGTAAGGGGACAGAGAAAGGGTGTAGGGCTTAGTAGGGACTATATCAAGGGGATGGGGTAAGGGGAAGGAAATAGGGGATGTAGAAAGGGAGTAGGGTGTAGTAAAGATTATATTTGCTAAGTGATGAAATAAAAGCAGTTTGCCATGGACTCTGCTTTTCTTGATCATGTGCTCCTGCAATCCCATGATCCTTTGCTTTCACTACATCAGAGACTTTTTGTAATCCTCTGCCCTTAAAGTCTTGGCCACACACACAAACACACACATGCATACATGGTGACAGCGTGTCCTGGCATCGCTCAGATGGAACAGCAAATCCGCTCTAATTGGCTCCAGAGCGCTGCGGATGATTGGCTGGACAAAACATTGTTAGCCGAGGAGGTTGGCTCCACCCCCTCGTTAGCGTGATGAACTCATTTAGTGATGGGGAGTGACATGTGGTGGAGAGAGGGAGAAGAGTGTGTGTGTGTTTGTGTGTGTGTGAAATGGAAGAAAAAAAGAAGTGACAAAAGAATGAAAATGGAAAGAGAGAAAGAAAGAAGGAAAGAAAAAGGAGAAGAAAAAAGAAGTGAGGAAGAATGAATGAAAAATAAAGAGGGAAAGAATGAAAAAAGGGAAAGAGAGAGCAATAATGAATGAATGGATGGATGGATGGATGAATGAGTGTGTGTGTGTGTGTGTGTGTGTGTGTGTGTGTGTGTGTGTGTGTGTGTGTGTGTGAGATAACCCCCCACTCTGTGTGTGTGAATGGTATCGGTGTTGGCGTGCTGTGTGTGCGTGTGATAGTGATGGATCACCACTCTTCCTCCTCCTCATTAATTTCATCACATTATCGCCACACAGAGACAATCATACACACACACACGCCTTTAACATTCATTACACCCAATCACAACACGCACACACAAACACACACACACACAGTCATGGTGTGAGACTGCAAACGTGACCCACGCCGCCAACTCAGTCACTCTATATAGGCAGGAAGTCCAGTGCTGTATTCTATATGTATCCCATAATTCCATGCAACATCACCGTTATAGCAACCCGTTCATTTTTAGTTCATTTAAAATGGTTAGTTATATAAAAATAACTATAAATTTCTTCTTTCAGCATCAAACATGTGACATAATCATGTGTTTGTGTGTTTAAAGTCATGACAACACCGTTGCTTGGCAACAGTATGGCCACAGAGCACAAGCTAGATAATGACTCGGGCGGAAAATTTAGATAGTTAAATACTTTATACAGGCAATCCTAAAGGCACAGTGACGGTGGAAATGAAACAGAATGATCAGAAATATCAACATTTCTCTCACATATGTTGATAGGAGGATAGAAAAACGGTTCTATCTGATTAAAATTATACTGTAATTACGCTAGCATCAACCGCTAGCTGAACTTCCATGAGTACAGTGAGAGGCATAGTGAGAAATGTCAATGTTTCATCGTCACAACAATGAACTATTGTGAAATTTTCTCCTAAACACCGTGAACACAACCGTATCTGAACACAGCATCTAACACTGCTGTTAGCCATTAGCTAGCTAGTCCCTCTGGTTTTTCTCAGTGTTGTCTATGGGAGTTTTTGCTCGCCGCTGTCGCCTCTGGCTTGTTCTAAATCTACAAACAGATTTCTGTGCAGCTGCTTTGTGACAATGTTTATTGTTAAAAGCACTGTGTAAACAAAATTGTATTAAACTGAAGTGAATAGCTAATTGTTTAGTGTGCACAACAAATCCTGGGACTGAAACTGCTAAATAGTTTCTCGTAATACGATACCGTATTTTATACCACAGCTCTGTTGCTGTTGAGTTCTCAGATGGTCAGAAGGTGTTGATTAATTGTGCTGTAGACCCCTTTGGTGTTTGTAAACAAAAAGAGATGCACAAGCTTCCTGGTTTCAAAAAGACCGAAGTAGCTTAGCAGCCTTATTCTACTTGGTAATAATCTGAGGTAAAATATTGTTTACATGTTATTATGGATTACCACTAAAAGACAGAAAGTGCTATTTGGCTAAACTTACACTTTCAAAATGATGTAACTTGGGAAGATCCTTATCCTTATGTCTGTCAGTGGCTAAATGAGGCTAACCAGCGGTCTAGCCTGCAACGACCGGACATGTATACACATCACATAGAAACTCCGAGCGTTTATAATAGAAAGAAACTGAAGTCATACAAGTCTCCTGTTGTTTGTGGGAACGTTCACGACTTAAAGTTTTACGATTACAACATCGAGGATGTCTTGGCCGAGGTGCCGCCCAAACAGAGTTAGCTTGTTAAACGTGTCCATTATAGGTAACTCCATAGTAAGAACGTGACCTAGCTATCTAGCTAGTTTCTTGATGTTGATTTTAAGTGAGCTATGTAGGTTTGTTAAAGCAACCTAAATTAGACACGTTTGCTAACTAGCCTGTTAAATTCATCGTTAGCAAGCCAACCGCACTGATACAATTAGCTACTAAGCTAAGATGTAATGGCAGCCGCAATGAAGGAGCTCCTCAGACCAGTTATCCCTCCTACCTCCTACTATAGCCGTCTTCTGTTGGGGTGGAAACGTGTCCGATTCGATAGTATGCAGTAAAAACGAATGTGTTTATGAACACTTTTGCAGTTATGATTCTAATCTCTATAATACTTGTTATCGTTTCTATAGTAACAGTTAATACACAGGGGACTTTTTTTAGTAGATGCTCCACATAAACGTACTTGTTATTTAACGAAGAGACGTTTCTGTAAGTAGATTTTTTAATATTTATGGAATGAGTCTCCAGTGTCAGCACTTTGTAACAGTCAGAAAGTTTTCCACCACAGTAAAGTCTTAAAGCAATATGACTTTTTTTTTTATTATATTAGCTTCAAGAGAGCAAAGAGAGGCTGATGAAGAAGAGAATGTTTAGAGCTGCTATAGCGTAAGTGTCGTTCCACGGTATTATGTATAAGTATAAACGGATAAAAAAACACAAAGACGTTGTTTATTATTAAGTGAAATTGTAATTGTCGGGAAACCGCTGTGGAATAAGAGGAATTAGTACACTTAGACCCTTGTCATGGATTATTTTACTACAACTGCATGTCCTGGAAGTGTTTTATTTCTTACATATGACCCTTACTGCTTAGTATGCGATTTAGGACGTAGCACATGGAGAGACTCTCGCAACTTGCGTGTTTTTTTTTTGGCTTTTTCTTATCATTTCTGAAACAGCAGTGCTCCTGCCGCCCTTCACACACAGTCCTCGCACTCATTTATCTTAAAAAGAGAGGGATAGATAGGTCTCTCTCTCTCTCTCTCTATCTTTTTTCGTGGTGCTGCATTTTCAATTAAATTCCATTCAGTTTTGTCAGAGACGGAGCACATGCTCTCCAGTAGCAGTCCCTAGTGTGTGTGTGTGTGTGTGTGTGTGTGTGTGTGTGTGTGTAGGCGCTTGGAGGTTGTTGGCTCCTTTGGCACGAGGACAGCGTGTGTGTGTGTGTGTGTGTGTGTGTGTGTGTGTGTGTGTGAGATGTGTCCTTCTTCATCTCAGACTCATTTCTGTGCCTGACAGAGACAAATGACATCACTCAGAAATGAGACGCAGCCGCCGAAACAGGTCGAGTGGTTCCCAATGACACACACACACACACACACACACACACACACACACACATACACACACGCTCAGAATTCTTTGTTGTCTGCTTGGCGTCGTGCTCTCTGCGCTTATAATCCTCAGATCCTTGAAGGGCACTTCAGACGAGTGTGCACTATTTATTCTCTGATTTAATTCACTTACATTTAATCAAATGGGCTGAATAAGGCACGACACCACACAGACGCGCGCGCACACACGCGCACACACACACACGAATGTGTTAGAGAAACTGAGCACACTCAAGGTCAAAGGTCACCGCTTTCTCTTGCTACTAGATTACTGAGTGGGTGGTTTTGTGTGAAATATTTTTAGAAATGAACATTTTTGTGATTGTGATACTTTTGGGACGGCAATTTTTTTAATTTTAGGATCTGAATGTAAAGAGATGGAATGGAATGGAACAATAAAAATAAAATAAATCAAATAAGTAACAAAAAAAACAAAACAGAAACAAAACAAAACAAAATTAAAAAAAAAAACAAAAAACAAAACCAACACATGACAAAAACAAAAAAACAAAAACATGACAAACAAAAGAAAAGAAAACAAACCCGAGTAAAATAAAGACAAAGCAAAAACAAAAGAGACACGGAGACAGGGTTGTTTGTTCAGGAGGTGAAATATTTTTGGAAACCGTGGTGTTTTTAGAACTCGTGAACTATTTTCTGAATCTGAATGTTTTTGAGTGAGTGATGTTACTTTTTGTGGGTTTTTTAAATTTGAATTTTCTTATGGTTTTGTTTTTTGCAGTATAATTGGAACCTGATATTTCTTAGACGGTGCGTGAGGACTGTTTGCTAGCGATGCTAGCTGTGATAGTATAGCAGCTATAATCCTCATTTAATTGAACTCCTGAGACTTTAAAGCACGAGTATGTGTCTGACAGCAGCCGTGACGTGTGTGTGTGTGTGTGTGTGTGTGTGTGTGTGTGTGTGTGTGTGTGTGTGTGAGGGACCCAGCTGCTCTCCTGCTTTAATGAGCTCTTCTCACTGCTAATGTTAACGTCAGTTGCTAACTGCCACATTTGAATATTTCTGATTAAGTCTGTTCTTTATCACAGTTCTCTTTTCAGTACCTGGTTTATTGTTACAGTTAGCCGTTTAGCTTGCGACCGTGTCCTGGATGTCTGTGTGCTTCTCAGTTTAATCATTTCTGTTTATATCATAAGCAAGGAGGGAAAGTTGATGTGATGTATAGTTTGGTATCTTGATAGATTGTTTTTTTAGATTATTTTTTAACAGTAATTAGATCTTAGAGTAAGTGCAAGGAAATTGAGTTGTTATTGGTTTTGTATTTAAAAAACAGGAAAAAGTTAAGCAGACATTCTTTAATGAACTCGTCACAAACAGAGAGCAGAAAAAAATGACGTGAAATGAAGAAAGCTTTGAGAGTTTGCCGTTTCTACGAGCGGGATTTTTGTGGTCTTAAATCAGAAGATCAGAGCAGCGCTGCGTGGAAAACTTTCCCTGTTGTGGATGATGTACTGATGATAAAGGGATGATAAAGGTGTGTGTCGTGTGCGTATTGACCGAGTGGTTATGAATGGATCGACTCTCCCTAGTGTGTGTGTGAGTGTGTTACTGATCACCGTTTAGTGGAGTGTGCGCTTTTTCACACAGACTGAATGCAGCTCGTTTGGCTCTTTAAAGAATCTCTGCTTTGTGAAGGTTGATCAATAAGACACATCCATCGTAGTGCCGCCGACCGAGCGCGCTCACTCTGATGGATGATCACACACACACACACACACACACTCCACACGCCAACTTCTCTGTCTTTCTCTGTGTTATATTTGTTCATACCACAGCACTGTTGAATTCTCCATTCTGATTGGTTGATTAAAAACCTGTGCTAGTGAATATGGTGGAGTTTCCTTTTTTCAGATTTTTGGAAGGAGTCTCCAGTGTCAGCGACCATTTATAGCTGCTATAACGTAACTAACATGAAAGAAGTCATTTCGCTGGACGTTCCACAACCTTAAATGTAACTATAAATGGATAAAAAGTATGACATCCTCTCATATTCAGCTCATCCTCAAAATGGGCATGCTCAGTGCTTTGATTTTTCTTTTGTTTTTATGTCCAGAGTTTTTTTCTTTTCCAATTCGTTGTGTTCTCTCTCACTCATCCCTCCACCGTGTGTGTGTGTGTGTGTGTGTGTGTGTGTGTGTGTGTGTGTGTNCAGTTGTTGGCCTATGCGGATGGACTACATGGGAAGTGGATGTTCTCGGAGATGCGAGCGATCTTCTCACGGCGGTTCCTCCTGCAGAACACAGCACTGGAGATCTTCATGGCCAATCGGAGTAAGAGTTTACAATTTATCCTTTTTTTTTTTTAAACCAATAGCTAATAAGTGATACATGATCTTAAAAATTTATATATTTTTTTTATATTTTTATATTTATGGCATCGGTGTTGTTGATATCTCAAACTTTATAGCTTTGTCTCCTCATGATAATGCGTAAATGTAATATCTTTCACAGATTTAAGTAAATATTACCTCAAAAAATGATCTATTGTTGTTTATATCACAGCGATGTTATATGAGTAATTCTGATTGGTCAGAAGGTCTTGATTAATTTTCTGTTACAGCAGCTCTGACAGTAGTGCTGGCTATTATATATTTTAGCTGCTAAACGAACTCGTTTCATGAACCAATGTAACTATAAATGAATAAAAAGCACCATTGTGTCATTCATTAATTAGTAAAAAATATTGAGAAATTTAACAGTTGAGAAATTACACTGAGGTATAAGAGGAATAAAACACTTCAGGATGTGCTGTTCTGAGGTGTTGATTATTTTCCCGTAACAGCGTTTATCACTCTAATGTTGTTGTTCTTCTTTTATCTTCTCTTCAGCCTCGGTGATGTTTAACTTTGCTGATGCTGCTACAGTAAAGAAAGTCGTTCACGCTCTGCCTAGAGTCGGAGTCGGCACTAACTTCGGCCTCCCTCAGACCAGGTGTGTGTGTGTGTGTGTGNGTGTGTGCGCGTGTGTGTGTGTCTGTCCTGCTCTCTGTGGTTTTGACACATTGAACCAACTACTGTGTAATGCTTTTTATGTGAGAAAGAGAAAGTGAGAGTCTGTATGTTGATTTATTTGGGAGTGTGTTTGTGTGTGTGTGTTTGTGTGTGTGCGTGCGTGTGTGTGTGTGTGTATAGGGGGGGCTGGTGTACCACGGTCTAATTAGCTTCACACAAACACAATCCACATCATTTATTTATCTCCCTGACTGAGAAGTAAATAGAGGGTGTACAGCGCCCACAGGGCGAAGTGAAGGGAAACACACACACACACACACACACACACACACACACACACACACACTCACGCACTCACTCACTCAGCTCACCAGAATCTAAAGATCCTACAACAAAGCTGAGTTTCTACACACTATTCTAATGATATCTAATAATAATGATATTAATATTTCTATATTTATTTAATTAATATTACCTGATTTTCTGTTAATTCCATTGGAATTGTGTAAAGTGTGTGTGTGTGTGTGTGTGTGTGTTTGCTGACATTCTCATAACATTCCACCATACTTGGCTCAGCATTCCCTCTTAACATTGCCTTAATGTTTCCCAAATATTCCCCTAATGTTTCCCTCTCCTTCTCCAGCCTTCTGCCACAGTTCTTTGGAATTTTCCCTAATGTTTCTCTTAACATTCCGCTAACACTTTTCCAAGAAACTTTACCATTCTTTTAAACATTTCCCTGATATTCGCATATTGGTCTCATCGCATTCCTTGAACATTTCTTTAAGATTTTTCCAGAAGATTTTTATCATTCCCTTAATATTCCTTAGAGTCTCACCCTAACAGTAAGGTAACATTCCCCTCCTGGATTTTTCCGAAACCTCTCCTGAAATTCTTCTAATGTACTTCTGACAATTTTGGCCAATTATTTCTAAAGTTGCCTTAATATTCTTAAAACACCTTTAATGCCTTCTTCTAATGCTTTTCTCTAATTGTTCTCTAATTGCTCCCTATTAAAAAAATAAAATAGCTAAAATTACATATGTTTAAATTAACATAATTCAGCAGGTGTAAATGTCTTGAATAACTTGAATTTAAATAGCTTGAAATTTTTTTCTCGTTATTTTATTTCTCATTATGAAATTATGCTAAAACAAATAGCTTATGATTAAGATTATGAAACCTATTTTTAGACACTTGGGTACTAATCCCAAGCTTAGAATTATTTATGTATTAATTAGCCATATAATTTGCTTCTATCAAGCATTTATTTCCAGAAAGAATCAAAATCTGCCAATTCCGAGCTTCACATTTGAAAAAATAAGTAAATACAAATAAAAATAAAAATATTTATTTTGTCGTAAAAGAAAATATCATTAAAATATTTCTTTATTTTAATATTTCTGAATTTTCTAGCATTCTTCTAGCATTTTGTAAATATTCCCCAATTATGTGCTTAACTTTTTTTAAAAAGATTTTTCCATAATATTCCAATATTCCAATAAAATGTACTGATCCCTTGAATGTTTTTCTAAAATTATCCTAACAGTCCTATAAAATTTCCTTAATATCTTTGAAATATTTCTGAATTTTTCTCTGCAGCACGTTCTCCTAGCATTACTTTAACGTTCTCTGAATGCTCCCGTTCAGTTGATCCCATGATATTCCTCTATCATTCCCCCTTTGGCGTTCCTGCAGCACTTTTCTCTAACCTTCCTTAAATTTTCCTCAAACGATGTGAACCCTCCGTCAGGCGTTAATGAGTGTAATCACACACCCTGGCAGTGATGAATTCTCTAATTTGGCTTTGTGTTAATGGGAACTTGGGTCATTTATTTTTGTGTCCATGAGTGAGTAGCTCTCTCACACACTCACACACACACACACACCCTTCAGACACACTTAATGTACTTTAAAACTGTGGTGTGTGCCCATATGGTGGAATGTTTAATGTATATAAAGCAGATGCTGTTTAGTCACTGATCAAACCCAGACATGTTTTTCAGCTCATCCTAATTATTCAAGAATCTGTTGTTTTTGAATGAGCCACATTCAGCATTTAGCTGTTTGTTATAGGTTCAGGGTTGCCAGGTCTTAGCAAAATTTCCATCCCAACAACATCTCAAAAAGACCAGGAAGAACCTACCCCAAAAAGTTCGGGCACTGGGAAAACGGAGATGCGATCTTCTTCCTTTTCCTCAATCCTTGCATAAGGAAACAAGTTCACCGTGGTGTGCGCGCATTTCTGATTTGCACTGCGACTTTTTATCATCGCCTGGTACAGATATTAATCCTCCCTTAACCCTCTCTTTTCCTCTCCCAATATTTGCACTATATTTTACAATAGAAATAGTTCTGTAGTCTATTGATTCAGAACTCTGAAAGGTCTGATCTAAACGCTTTCCTGTGCTTCTGCTTGGAAAACATGAATGCCCAATGCAAGGACATATTTCTGTGGCTA
Organism: Pangasius elongatus; assembly: GCA_033441825.1. Classification (NCBI taxonomy): domain Eukaryota; kingdom Metazoa; phylum Chordata; class Actinopteri; order Siluriformes; family Pangasiidae; genus Pangasius; species Pangasius elongatus. The sequence continues at coordinate 4,979,620 of JAKKZN010000028.1, forward strand.
ATATCGGAATTTCTGCACAGGTATCAATTGGAAAAAAATGTATAAGATAGGACAACTGTATTTATCTTTGCTAATAATAATGTCACAATGATCTAATCATGTTAGTTAAACTGGGATGAAATCAACAGAATTCACAAGACAGGGTCAAGTTTTATTAAGTAGTAAATAATGCAACAGGAAATCTGTTTACTGTGAGCCGCCATATTGTTTTGACATCAGGTGTGTTTGTCAGAGAACTCAGGCATGGTGGATGTTGCATTTGATCGTATTTTCCCTGGCTGAGGTCAGGTTTTTCCGAGTTCTGAGTACAGTGAATTGCAGCATAAGGAACATGGAACTCTGACTACTGGAACTGGAGACTTGACAATTCTCTTAGCTGTTCGCTACTCTAAATGTAAATGTGTTGTAGGGAGGACATTTTGGACATTTCATTGAAGTTCAAACTTTTTTTGAACTGTTTTTCTTTTTATTTGTTTGTTTTTCTCCTCGACACAGACGGATTTCTCTAGCAACTCCTAAACAGCTCTTTAAAACCTCCAACATGACTCAGCGCTGGCAGAAACGCGAAATCTCCAACTTCGAGTACCTCATGTTCCTCAACACCATTGCAGGTGATAACGCACAAAAATACACACTCAAACACAGATACATTTAAAGCTTTTCTTTAAACACTAGTTTCCACAGAGGTTCCCAAACCTTCTAAGATTCGTAAGATGTCTAGATCTCTCCTAAAGCTGGATTTTGAATTCCGTGAGTGAAAACAGGAAATAGGAAACTGTGGCACTAGGAAAACCCGTGGAGCAAGAAAGTTTGACTAGGGAATCTAGGAATCTGCCAGTCTGGACAGTTCAGTGACGTGATGTTTACCTCGTCTTCAGGCCGCACGTACAACGACCTGAATCAGTATCCTGTGTTTCCCTGGATCATCAGCAACTACGACAGCGAAGAGCTCGACCTCACACTGCCCAGCAACTACAGAGACCTGAGCAAGGTACACACACACACACACACACACACACACATGCACACACAGGGACTCGTTTGATTCACACTATTCTGAATTTGAGTCTAATTGTATTTAGCGTTAGTACAGGCGGAGGCAGACGGAATGAGGGAGAAAACCGGACAGAAAGAGGGGAACAGATATTGAGAGAGGGACAGACAGACAGACAGACAGACAGACTTGCTAAGAGAGACAGACTGACTGATAAGGACAAGAAGACCGAGAGAGACAGACTGAAAATCACAGAGAGACTGAGAGAGACAGATGGACAGAGAGAGAGAGA
>JAKKZN010000028.1:5049728-5057228 GCA_033441825.1 Pangasius elongatus
GCTGTATAATTATAACCCTACTAAACCAGCGTACTCTATTGCTGTATAATTATAACCCTACTAAACCAGCGTACTCTATAGCTGTCACTCTATTGCTGTATAATTATGACCCTATTAAACCAGCATACACTATTGCTGTATAATTGTGGTCCTATTAAACCAGTGTTGTATTATTATGGCCAAAGTACCTGTCAAACTATATTATGATATAATTATAATCATATTACGCGTCATACTTTATTGCCTTACACCTAAGTAATCTTTATATCCTTTGTACTTTACAGTTATACTCCCTTATTGCAATATTATTATAACTTTGATACAGCGATGTTTGTAATAACAAACCAACATCCATTTATACTTATTACTGTACAATTATGATCTTGCCAGCTTTATATTAATACAGTGTAGTTATTACTGTGTAATTGTGCGCATAGTAAATTGTTTAATGTTATTACTTTAATAAAGAGCTTAATACTGTGTAATAGTAACCCTCATACTTTAAGGCTGTTTAACACTGGTGATATTAAACCTTTTAGTATTATTACTGAATAATTACAACCGTATTGAACACTTACATTTTAATAGCACATAATGAGAACATTCAGATGTCCATACTTTATTACTGTGTAATTAAGCACATACAAGTGCGCACACACTCACATACACACACACACACACACACACACACACACACTCACAGGTTTTTGATCTCCGTAGCTCCTCGGAACGCTTTTCTTGGAATGCCTTGAATCTGATTTTCACTCAGATCCCTGCAACACACACACACACACACACACACACACACACACACACACACACACACAATTATCAATAAGAACACATATATGACACACATAACTTCAATTTTGTCCAAAACAAGAACTCTTGAGAGACAATTGTCCTTCTGCTGCTCTCAGACTGTCTTTTGAGTCTTTATATTTCAGCGGAACAGCGCTGAAAAACTATTTTATATCTATCTGATAATTTCTTATTATTAAAATTGCTAGCACCATCGTTAGCATTCGCACTGACGTTCTCCTCCGCTCATACATACACACACACACACAAACACACACACACTGCATTACTGAAGTGATGAGCGTTAAGTAGCTTTACACAGCAGGATGTATGACCTTCAACCCTACTCTGTGTGTGTGTTTGTGTGTGTGTCTATGTGTGTGTGGCATCTCCACAGGAGCTGACTTTAATGAAGAGGTCCTTCTCAAATTTCAATAAATTCAATTTTACCTGCCAATCAAATTCAACACACATCAGTCACACTGTGTGTGTGTTTGAGAAAGAGATTGCCTGTCTGTCTTTGCAGCTGACAAAGGCCCTTCTTCATTCAGATGCCTGTCAATCAAAAGAGTGACAACTGACATGACCAATCAGAGAACCGCAACTCTCACTATAAAACTGTCTGTCTCTCTGTCCGTCTCTATCTTTTTATTTCTGTCTGTCTCTCTGTCTTTCTCTATGCATGCCTCTCTGTTTTTCTGTGTCTGTCTCTCTCTGTCTCTGTCTCACACTGACTGTGTCTGCCTCATTCTCTGTCTGTCTCTCTCTCAATATATATATATCTGTCTGTCTGTCTATCTTTTTCTTTCCTCTCACGTTCCTAGCCGCTGAGATGAATCATTGTCCTTCTGTCCACTAGGGGGCAGTTAACACTTACATTATTACACACACACACACACACACACACACACACTCAACAATCCATGAAGCAAGGAAGGCTCTTAGCATGTACTTTACCTAAATTCTAAAGAAAAAAGAGCAGAAGATAAAAGAAGAAATAATCCGTAGAAGAAACTATTGAGGAAGTGTTCAAAAATGTCACCTACTCACTATCCCTTACATTGGAAAATCAGGAGCGCTGCACTGAACACTGTTATAGAGAACAGGATTAGTGATGAAGTAAACGATTTCATACACTACATTACACAGACTCCAAACTCTACACTCCTGACATTCCGGTTTCTACTAACATTCCCTAACACGACAAGCGGGTATTTTTTCATATGATTAACTTAAAGACACAGAAAGACTAAGAGAGAGAGCAAGAGAGAGAGAGAGAGAGAGAGAGAGAGAGAGAAAATAAATTCTGGCCAGGAAACTAAGTGATACCTGGAACTAACCTGTCTTGCAGATGTGCCACAATATTAAATGTAACTATAAATGGACAAAAAGCATGACATGTTCATCTTGTATCTTAGTAAATAAAAAAATTAATCATCGGTGAGGTACATTGCTGTAAGAGAAATTAATAACTTTAGAATGTGCTGTTATTGGAAAATAATCAACTTTGTGGCAGGCTACATCACACCACCTCCTCGATGATTATTTTCCTATAACAGAATGTCCTGAAGTGATTTATACAGCTAATCACATTATTCTGAAGCGACATTGCCATATTAGCTAGCTGTATTCCAAAAAGTGTAGTGCATTATGGGTATTTCCTCAGGTACATTCCTAGAGCACAGTACAGGGATTAAAGGAGTGCACTGGATTTTCTCCAGGGTTTTGTTATGTTTTATGGCCACCACCACCACCACCACAAAATGGTGGACACCAAAAATAGTGCACTATATTGGGTAATGAATAAGGCATGGCTTTAAAAATAGCTGAACAGAAGGAGGAGGAAAAGGTAGCAAAGAAGAAGAAACAGAAGAAGAAGAAGAAGAAGAAGGAGAAGCTGGAGGAGATGATGAAGAAGAAGAAGAACAAGAAGAAGAAGAAGAACAAAATAAAGATGCAGTATGAAAAGAAGAAGCGGAGGAAGAGAAGAAGGAAAAGAAGAAGAAAATGGAGTAGGAATCTTTTCCTACTCCATTTTCTTCTTCTTTTCTTCTTCTTCTTAAATAGAGAAGAAAATGAAGAAGAAGTATAAAGAGCAGGAGGAGTAGAAAATTTGTAGCACACAGTACTAATATTTATACACCAATAAAGTGAAATGAACTGAAAAATGTTTGACTTGTTAAAGACAGAGAACTGATCAGTAAAGCTAGCTAACAAGTGCTAACTTGCTAGTAAATAAACTACCCACACTGCAATTAAACGTTATCTTAAGATAAGATGCTAATCAGCAGATTATTTTTAACATTTAACATCCTGACACAAATTGTTTTACACTTTCTGTTCCTCGTTCTCCTATTCAGACTAGCATGAGCTTTGTGAAGATAAATAAAGCTAAGGCAGCTTCTGCTAACTACTTAGCTTGATTAGGTAGCTAGCATGAGAATGTCAACATGACAGCTGAGTGAAGAACTGAGTGTTTTAGCATTTGTTAGACTTATACTGAATCAACTCATGTTCTATTGAATTTGTTAACTGAAACTGGCCGTGTGAAAGTTTCACAAGATGTAAATCCAGTCAGAGTTCGTTTCCATGGCAACAATCACTGACTCCAGACCCCAGGCAACAAAAGGCAATGTTAAACGTTAATGCTAGCTACAGGAACACACAAGTCAATGGAATTATCTCATGAAGATATCAGTGTGTGTCTGTGCTTTATTTTTCTTCACTTATTCAGTCCGTCCATTCTTCAGCCAGTTGTCTTACTTGGCAGAGAGGATGTGTATAATCTCTCTCTCTCAGACACACACACACACACACATACACACACACACACTGAAACTCGACTTCGATATCCAGTGGTGTTTGGGAGACCACCTGTCAGCTCTGGAAATGTCATTTACTCACACACACACACGAAAGAGCAGGTGGTGTGTATGTGTGTGTGTGTGTGTGTGTGTGTGTGTGTGTGTGTGTGTGTGTGTGTGAGTATTCTCTCCCCCGAGAGCCTCATTAGTGAGGTGTTTATGAAGCAGAAGCATTCAGCACTTGCTGCGTAAGCCTAGCAGTGCGGCCACGGATTAACGACATCTCTCTCTCTCTCTCTCTCTCTCTCTCTCTCACACACACACACACACACACACACACACACACACACACACANCCCATTCTCTCCATTCCATCACTAACACTCTATCTTTCTTTCTTTCTCCCCCCCACACACACATACACATAAACACACACACTCACACACACACACTCACACACACACTCTCTCTCTCTCTCTCTCTCTCTCTCTCTCTCTCTCTCTCTCTCTCTCTCTGCAAGATGAAAAGCAAACGGTGACTCTGTTTCTCCTTCATCCCTCACACACGATCAGTTCAAGATGTTTTAAGTTTCTATTCGCCAAGATTCCACAGTGTGTGTGTGTGTGTGTGTGTGTGTGTGTGTGTGTGTGAGAGAGAGAGAGACAGAGAGTCAAAGTGAAATATTCCTGTTCAAATACAGTCGAGGTCTCAGTGTTGTCTTTCACACACTCACAAACCAATCGCTACACACACAGCTGTCTGAGTCCATCTGTCCACATACACACACACACACTCAGTGAGAAGTTTATATGAGCAGCAAGTGCAGGAGACAGAGGAAATGAAGAGAAAGAGTGAGAGAAAGCAAGAAAGAGAGGCAGACAATGAGAGAGAGAGAGAGACACAGACAGAGAAAGAGAGACACAGATAGACAGAAAGAAGAGTGAAAGTACAATTAGGGTTAAAAGTTATTTATTCAGCTATGTCCTGAATGCAATGTGCACAGGAGTGTGTGTGTGTGTAGTGAAAGATCAAGATTAAAGTTAGGATTAAAGTTAGGATAAGTATTCCAGTCTGATATTAGAGTTCAGTTAAGTTTGGAATTCGGATTAAGATTTCTGGCTTCATTCTCGGTGCAGTAAGTACAGGAACGTGTGTAGGGAAAAAGTCAGGGCTACAACTAGAATCTAGATTTGGATTAGTGTTAGAGATAAGATTAAGGTTGGGATTAGGATTTCGATTAAGATTAAAATAAAGGTTAGAATTAACATTAACCCCCAACCCCCCCCCCCCTCCTTTTTTTTTTTGTACATCATTCCAAATACAGCAAGTACAAGAAGTGTTAGGGTTGGGATTGGGTTTAGTGTCTTGATTTGGATTAGAGTTAGGATTAAGTTTGGGATTAGGATTAAAATTAGGGTTAACACTGTTTTTGTTTGTTTGTTTGTTATACATCATTCCAAACATGTTATGTACATTAATGTGTGTAGCGTTAGAGATATGATCGGGACTGGGATTAAAGCATGCATTTGGAGTAGAGTTAAGATTAAGGTTGGGATTATGTTTAATATTATGGTTAAAATTAAGTTTAGATCCCTCTTTGTGTTTGTCCCAACGAGAGAGAGAGAGAGAGAGAGAGAGAGAGAGAGAGAGAGAGAGAGAGAGAGTGGGTGTCTGTGTGTAGAGAAAGTGTCAGGATTAGGATTACAGGTGAGATTAGTATTATAGTCTATACTGGGATTACAGTTTGGAATAAGGCTAATGTAAGGATTGGGATTCAGATTAGGGTTAAATATTCTTTTCTGAATTTGCCCCAGGGGTGTTTACAGTATAGTGTTGTAGTAGGATTAGTATCTGGATTAGGAGTTATGATTAAAAGTGGGATTAACATTAATGCTAGTATTAGAGTTAAAGGTCACTTTCACACTTCACATTTGTTCTAAACCCAGCAAGTTTAGAAGTATGTGTGAACTTAGAGGATTAGAGATAAATGTAGGATTAGAATCTGTGTTTAAAAGTAGAATAAAGAGTGAGATTGGGATTAGGATTAGATTTAGGAATAGAACTGGGATTAAGATTAGAGCTAGAATTAGGGTTTGACATTAGGGTTGGGTCTTTTGGTGTTCATCCTAAAATACAGTTAATAGAGGAATGTGTCTGTGTATGTAAAAGTTAGGCTTAAACTAGAGTATTAGGATTAGGATTAGGATTAGAGTTAGGATTAAATATGGGATTAGAATTCAAGTTAGTGGTTGTCATTTCCAGATTCAGGATTAGTATTAAAATTAGGATTGTTCTGTGATTGTGAGGATTAGGGACACAGTTAGGGGTAGGTAACTTTTCTGGCTTTACCCCAAATGCAGAATATGTGTGGTGTTGTATAGTATTTTAAGACTAAAGTTAGAATTAGGCCTGAAATCTGGATTAAATTTAAGGTTAGGATTAAATATTGCTTTTTGACTTCTTCCTAAATGCAGTAGGTGCTGGGGTGTGTGATTAATGATTAGCAGCACACACACACACTCTTATTGTGATGTTGTGACAGGGTTAATTAAACACACCGCACCTGGACACTAACTGAGTGTGTGACACATTTAATGAGGCGGAATTACGGCAATTAATCACAATTAATTAACGACACACAAGTGTGTGATTAATGCTGCTGTTTTTGACAACATTAATTGTTTTGGCTTTATTCGCCTGCTGAGCGATTCAGAGAGTGAGACAAACTAAACACCAGCACAGAGAGACAAAGAGAGCAGGACACACACACACACACACACACACACACACACACACACACACACACACACACAACACACGCCTGCTCGTGAGTGCCTTTCAGGATATTGCCTATCATTTCACAAAGAGGAATTTAAATCAAAGACATGAGGCAGCATGCCAACACACACACATGTATACACACACACACGTATACACACACACACACACACACACACACACACACACACACACACACACAGAAAAACACTAATTTTCAAGGAAAACCCCTGCATCATGTTTTATAGCACAACAAAACCCAAACACACTTAAAGTAATTTTCAAAATTGCTTTAGACGCTTGTTACTGTCGCATGACACACTTACATGCACAGAAACACAAACACATATAGGCGCACACACAAACACACACACAAACACACACACACAGTAGGAGTGTATTGATGTGAATGAAGTCATTAAGACATAAATTATTCACGGCTCATTTGGCTCCTGTGGGCCACCGTACTTTACACACATAGTTACCATGACAGCAGGAAGGAACAGAGAAAGGAATGAGACACACACACACACACACACACACACACACACACACAGACATACATACATACACACACACACCAGCACGCTCAGTTTACTAACAAAGATAAACACACATTTACACACTTTTTAACAGCACTGTCTGGCTCTGCATCTGGCTTCTCTCACTGTGTCTCTCTTTCTGTCTCAATATTAAATATTTCCATTCATGAGATACCGAGTTTGACTCCTGGTGATGCCACAGTTATCCTTACCACAGTATATGCTGGGAGGGACGGCCCTCCTTGTCTACAATCGAAGAGTCACCGGCCAATCATGGGCCTCAATTAGCTCATGTCTACTCTCACACTAGTTTTTTTTTTTCTTTTACTCAAAACGCTGCTCCAAGATTTATTTTCCATCACACTAAAGCCATTCTAACAGCTGACTAAAGTTTTCAGAAAAGCACTGAGTGACCAATCAGGTCACAACTCAAGGATAGAGTGCTGGTAGGAAAACTGTTGGTGGTTTGCAAATATAAGGAGATTTTACGACATGCCAAATGCGGAGCTTTCTCTTCGCAGTAGTTACGCTAAAAACATAACCTAGTCTTTGTTGTTAACATAGGCTAGCTCCTC
>JAKKZN010000028.1:5069317-5074317 GCA_033441825.1 Pangasius elongatus
AGGATGTTGTGTAACTCGTGTAGATGGATGTAGTGTAGCAGGATGCTATGTAACACGTGTAGAAGGGTGTAGTGTAGCAGGATTTGGGTAACACGTGTAGATGGATGTAGTGTAGCAGGATGTTGTGTAATACGTGTAGATGGATGTAGTATAGCAGGATGTTGTGTAACTCGTGTAGATGGATGTAGTGTAGCAGGATGCTATGTAACACGTGTAGAAGGGTGTAGTGTAGGAGGATGTTGGGTAACACGTGTAGATGGATGTAGTGTAGCAGGATGCTATGTAACACGTGTAGAAGGGTGTAGTGTAGCAGGATTTGGGTAACACGTGTAGATGGATGTAGTGTAGCAGGATGTTGTGTAATACGTGTAGATGGATGTAGTATAGCAGGATGTTGTGTAACTCGTGTAGATGGATGTAGTGTAGCAGGATGCTATGTAACACGTGTAGAAGGGTGTAGTGTAGCAGGATTTGGGTAACACGTGTAGATGGATGTAGTGTAGCAGGATGTTGTGTAATACGTGTAGATGGATGTAGTATAGCAGGATGTTGTGTAACTCGTGTAGATGGATGTAGTGTAGCAGGATGCTATGTAACACGTGTAGAAGGGTGTAGTGTAGCAGGATTTGGGTAACACGTGTAGATGGATGTAGTGTAGCAGGATGTTGTGTAATACGTGTAGATGGATGTAGTATAGCAGGATGTTGTGTAACTCGTGTAGATGGATGTAGTGTAGCAGGATGCTATGTAACACGTGTAGAAGGGTGTAGTGTAGGAGGATGTTGGGTAACACGTGTAGATGGATGTAGTGTAGCAGGATGCTATGTAACACGTGTAGAAGGGTGTAGTGTAGCAGGATTTGGGTAACACGTGTAGATGGATGTAGTGTAGCAGGATGTTGTGTAATACGTGTAGATGGATGTAGTATAGCAGGATGTTGTGTAACTCGTGTAGATGGATGTAGTGTAGCAGGATGCTATGTAACACGTGTAGAAGGGTGTAGTGTAGCAGGATTTGGGTAACACGTGTAGATGGATGTAATGTAGCAGGATGCTGTGTAACACGTGTAGAAGGGTGTAGTGTAGCAGGGTGCTGTGTAACACGTGTAGATGAATGTAGTGTAGCAGGATGCTGTGTAACACGTGTAGAAGGGTGTAGTGTAGCAGGGTGCTGTGTAACACGTGTAGATGGATGTAGTGTAGCAGGNGTAACACGTGTAGAAGGGTGTAGTGTAGCAGGGTGCTGTGTAACACGTGTAGAAGGGTATAGTGTAGCAGGATGTTGGGTAACACGTGTTGATGGATGTAGTGTAGCAGGATGTTGGGTAACACCAGCAAGTGTTAAGTCATTTGTGTTAATTGTAGTTTGTCACAGTCTGTCTATCTCTCTCTCTCTCTCTCTCTCTCTCTCTCTCTCTCGTTCTTTCTCTCTCTATTTTTCTGTCTCTCTCTTTCTTCCATTCACAAACCACTGCTGGATTTTAAACAATTCTTTAACCAAAATCTATTCACACACATTCTCTGTCTCTCTTTGCCACTATTTCTGTCACCTCTCACTTTCTCTCTGTCTAAACACACAACTCTGTTCCTTCCTGTGTGTGTGTGTGTGTGTGTGTGTGTGTGTGTGTGTGTGTGTGTGTGTGGTTATCCCAGCGTTATTCAGACGTTTAACATCTGACTCCACACACAAAAGGCAGAAATAGTTTAGCTGCTACTGTGGCAGCGGCTCATGTGTGTGTAACCATAACTCATATCCCCACACACACACACACACACACACACACACACACACACACACACACACAGACATACAGCAGAAGCCTGGGTCACTGCATGATAAACAAAAAAGCGGACTGGAATTTCTAGAACATTCCCCAAACACACACACACACACACACACACACACACACACACACACACAGATATTATTATCAGTGCCAATGAGACAGAGGGGACAAGAATGACTGAGTGAAGAAATAGAAAGAAAGAGAGAGAGAGAGAGAGAGAGAGGGAGAGGGAGAGAGGGTAAAAGAGAGACAGAAAAAGATACAGAGAGGGTGAGGCAGAGATAAAGACAGAAAAAGAGAGACAAAAGAAGAGAGACAGACAGGGTCAGACAGAGAGAAGCAGAAATAAATAGAGAAAGAGAGAGAGAGAAAGAGAGAGAGAGAGACAAACAGAAAAAAGAAATAGAGAGAAAGAAAGACAGAGAAAGAGCAGGAGAGACAGACAGAAAAGGAGAGACACAGAGAGAGAAATGACATTAGTGGAAAAGAGACAGATGGCTGGAGAGATGAAAGGCTAGAATAAATTAGATGTACACACACACACGCACACACACACGCGCACACACACACACACACAGCATCAACAATAGACTGAGAACTACCACACACACACACACACACACACACACACACACACACACACACACCTGATGCCTGCCTGTTGGAATTGAGGTGAAGAACTGAGGACACACACACACACATGATATCTGAGACAGAAAATCCAAAGATATTTTTGGAATAGGCCCCACACACACACACACACACACACACACACACACACACACACACACACACACATTTCCTCCAACAGCCTCCCACAACTTCTCTGAGTTGTTTTCATTGCTAAAGCTTTTAAGACTCTCTGTCTGTCTCTCTGTCTGGTTTTGTCTCTCTCTTTCTGCGGCAGATGTTTAAGCGTGTCTCTCTCTTTAACTCAATTATCTCAACCACTTAAACTGCTGAGGTCTAAAAATCTATAACTCAATTACTTACACACACACACACACACACACACACACACACACACACACACGCACACACACATTGAACGTCTCACTCTGTAATGTGCACAACGACTCTTTGTGAGTTTGTGCTCATTTTAAAGTAACAAAAACGAATTCCTCAATATTAACCACCAAAATGAACACAGGATACACAACTATGCTCTCTCTCTCTTTCTCTCTCTCTCTCTCTCTCACTCTCTCTCTCTCTCTCTCTCTCTCTCTCTCACACACACACACACAAACCATTATAGGCAAAGTGCAAACTTACCATTCAAATGTACAACAACTAGACACTCAGAAACAACACAACTTGGATAAGAACAAACAGAAATCAATCGGTAAGATGGATTATTTGTGTATGTGTGCGTGTGTGTGTGTGTGTGTGTGTGCCACTCACAGTCTGTTGAGTTTGGTTGTCGTGACGAAGAGCAGCTCTGGAAAAACCTGCAGACTGTTTCTGTTCAGGCGCCTGAAACATATACACACACGCGCGCACACACACACACACACACACACACACACACACACTTCAAAATTAATGTTACACACGCACACATATAGACAGTTTAAAGATATAGACAGTAAACAATGTGATAAGTGGTAAAACTAAAACTAATTTAAATATGCAAATGAGCAACTTAATTATAGACACATCATTTTTACTTATAATCTACCAGTGAATTCAACCTGATATAATTTATTAAACACAATACAATTAATGTGCAATATTAAACAAAACAAAATATAAAAACATAATAATTCCAGAAAACATATATGAAACCTAAAACAAATAGCATAAGATAGGTGACTGACAGCTCAGACTGACAGCTCAGTAAGCCAATCAGAGACAAGATACGAATAAACGGTATCACGGTATACTGAGAGACTCGATTTGGCGACTACCAACGTGAGTGAGGAATGTTAGTATTATGAATAATCACTGCTGGTATGAACATAGGGCAAGGGTCAAGGAGAAGGGAACAGTTAACAGGACAAGTGGACAGGTGAAAGGGGAAGTGGACAGATGACAGGAGAAGTGGACAGGTGATGGGGAAGGGGACAAGTGACAGGAGAAGATAGGATCAAGGAGAAAATAACAGGGGACATGAGAAGGTGACAGGGGAAGCTTATAGGGTCAAGGAGAAGAGAACATAGGTTAAAGGTCAAGGAGAAGTGGACAGGTGACAGGAGAAGTTCATAGGGTCAAGGAGAAGTGGACAGGTGACAGGAGAAGGGGACAGGATCAAGTAGAAAAGAACAGGTGACATGGAAAGAAGATATAGTCAAGGAGAAGGGGACAGGTGATGACAGGGGTAGGGGACAGGGTCAAGGAGAAGGGGACAGGTGACACAGGAAGAGGATAGGGTCAAGGAGAAGGGGACAAGTGACACTGGAAAGGAGACAGAGTCGAGGAGAAGGGGACAGGTGACACAGGGAGAGGATAGGGTCAATGAGAAGAGAATATGGGAAGGGGATAGGGTCAAGGAGAAGGAACAGGTGACGTGGGAAGTTGACAAGAGACATAGGAAAGGGGAAGAAATCAAGGAGAAGGGGACAGGTCACACTGGAAGGGGACAAGGTCAAGGAGAAGCGGACAAGTTACAGAGGAGACAGGTAGTTTATAGGGTAAAGGGCACCAGAGGAAGCAGAGAGGAAGTGTGAGGGAGAAATGAGATGGAATCAAGGAAAAAGGGACAGGAAGCAAGTGAAGGAGGGTTTGAGGAGAAGGGCTTAAGTGAAAGGGAAATAGAGCTAAATGACAGCAGATAGGGACAGACACAAGGGAAGGAAGTATGGGTCAAGGGGAAGGGGAAGAGACTAGGCACCAGGAAAAGAGAACAGGCACCAGGAGAAAGGGAAAGGTGAAAGGAAACAAGAATAAGCAACAGGAAATGGGAATAAGCAGCATGAGAAGGGACTCAGTAACAGGAGAAAGCAACAGGTGGCAGGGGAAAGGAATAGGCAACAGGAAACTGGAATAGGCAACAAATGAAGGGAATAGGTAATAAAAGAAAGGAATAGTTGACAGGAAAAGGTAACAGGCAACAGGAAAAGGAAGGTGACAGGAGAGGGGAATGGGGCTGAGGAAAAGGGAGCAGTGGACAGGATNGGGGAAGGGGACAGGTGAGAAGAGATGGGGTTGGTAAGAGGACAAAGGGGATAGAGGTCAAAAAAGAAGGGCACATGCAACAGGCAAAGAAAGAATAATG
>JAKKZN010000028.1:5084317-5087706 GCA_033441825.1 Pangasius elongatus
TATATAATATAATATATAATATAATATGACATGTTCACTTCAGTGTGCACTGGGAGAAGGGCACCTAGATAGGCAGCAAGCTTGGGCTCTGTTTCATTCTGTTTTATTCTATTTCCCGCTCTCTCTCTCTCTCTCTCTCTCTCTCTCTCTACACCTGTCTTTCTTTCCATTTATCTCCCTCACATTCGTTTGCTGTATGTGTATGGACATGTATCTCTATACAGCTCTATAAAATTCTCTTGGTTTGTTACTCTCTCTCTCTCTCTCTATATATATATATATATATATATATATATATATATATATATATTCGGTCTCTCTATTTGTCACTTTGTCCTCTAAGGGTCCCTATTTTAAAGTGTCCTCTGACAGAAATACCACCCCTTCAGAACAAATACTAATAAATATAGAGTCACAATAACACAACACATAACTACATAATACTACTACTACTACTACTAATAATAATAATAATAGTAATAATAATGGGATAATATTATGTAATATTATGTAATATTATGTAACGATGACACTCAGCACATGAATTGTAATGTGTTTGTTGTTGTTGCTGTTGTTGTTGTGTGTGTGTGTGTGTTCGCTTATACTCACAGCACTCGGAGATTTCGGAGCCCTGCAAAGTCAGCCTTCGTGATTTTGGTCAGATTGTTGTTGTTGAGGTCACTACACACACACACACACACACACACACACACACACACACACACACACACACACACAATGGAATTCAGGTCACACACATTTATCTTTATACGGAATTACAGCTAGATTAGACTTTGGGGTTGGATCCAAATCCTGTCTCACTCCCTGTTTCCTGCTGTGCATTAAGGGGATTCTGAACACACTGTTCAGATGTTAACCTGTTGCAGTGCATCATGGGAATTCATGAGGGCGCTGGATCTTCTCTGCTACTACGGAATGAACACATGAGTGCACTAGATAGTGAACTGTGTGCGATTTGGGACATGCAGCTAACTCTTTATGTAACTCACTGCTCATTTTAACTCTTACCATGACCTGTATCACCACCTCCCCCTGGAATCTAGGCATGTTACAGGTCAAAGGTCACTGAGAATTCCAGTGAGAAATATTATTATTATTATTATTATTATTATTATTATTAATGATAAGCAATAAACACCATTAATGAAAATAACTCAGTAAGTCTATACATGTAAGTACTTACTAATTATAGCTAATAAATTAAAAATAGCAAATAAAAGCCCTTGCACTAAAAAATCAGTGTGGAATATATTTAAATAAAATTTAAATTAAAAAGTTAATTTTTGTACACAAAGAAGTGTTTCAGTGTGCACAGAAGTGTAATAAAAATGAACAATTAATTATAATAATTAAATATTGAGATTTAATGAAAAACACTTAACTTTTAATGAATGGATTTTCCTTTTAATTAATTATAATCATGACCACCAGATAACTATGGACACTTAAAACAGATTTTATTTTTATTTATTTATTTATTTATTTATTTATTTATTTATTTATTTTTGGGGGGGGGGGTCGGGTGATGTCACCATATGAGGACAGAGTGGGTACGACAGCAAATACCTAGTTATGCAATAAACTGGCTAATTAAAAAGTAATAAAATACTTAATATAAAGAAGTAAGTGTAACTACATAATAATAATAATAATAATAATAATAATAATAATAATAATAATAATAATAAAAGAAGGAAGCAATCAATAATTAAATTAAACTAACAGGGAAAAAATAGATAGATAGATTAAATAGCTAATCAGATTAGGTCACGTGGGCACAATGTGAGATTTACAGTAACAGTAATAATAATAATAATAATAATAATAATAATAATAATAATAATAAAGGCACTCACAGTCGCTCGGTGCTGCGCGGGATGTCTCGCGGAACGCTCCGCAGTCCCTGCGCGTGACAGTCCACGGTGGTCCCGACGCACGAGCACTGAGCCGGGCAGAGCTGCGCGTGCGACCCACCGACCCCGAGAAGCGCGAGCACCGCCGCCAAACACACCGCCGCGCTCAACGCGCACATCTTTCCTCTCTTTATTCCTTTTTCCCTCACTCTCTTGTCTGTTTTTTCTCTCTCTCCTTTTCCTTTTTCTTCTCCTGTGTCCTGGCGGAGATGAAGTTCCTCAGAGCGGCCGGATGATCTCACGGTCCCGCTGCACAGTGTGTGTGTGTGTGTGTGTGTGTGTGTAAGAGAGAGAGAGAGAGACGGTCGCTCGGTGGGTCGGTCAGTCGGTCCAAATACGTTGCCGCGATTTAAAAAAAATAATAGGGGGAAAAGTTGAATAATCCTGCAAAGCGGAGTGCACGCACCTACAGCACGCTCGCGCCGTCCAACTCACTACTCGCAATAACACAACTCACACGCACGCACACGCGCGAGCGCAGCAACGGAGAGCGAGGATTCCGCTTTTCAGTCGCGAGCACACGGGGAAGAGTCCTGCCGCCCGCGTGCATCTGTCATCCTCGCACTTGACTGTGCGTGCGTGTGTGTGCGCGCGCGCGCGTCCCTCACTAGCACCTGACGGCGCGCGTATGTATGTGAGTGAGTGTATGATGCGGCGCGTGAGAGCAAACGGAACCGGGCCAAGTTAAGCAGCAAAATATTGAGTCCGCACAGATTCGGTGTGTGTGTGTGTGTGTGTGTGTGTTTAGTCCAGTAGGAGTCTCCGCGTCTGATGCTTGCAATCTGCAGTGTGAATTATTTCCGGTTTGTATAATCTCCCTCAGCGCCGGTGCGCGCGGACAGAAAAGAGAATAAAAAGTTGCCGTTCAGTCCTGCGTCTCGAACTCGCGAGCGGCCGCGCGCGGGGACTTCTCTAAAACGAAAACCTGCTGCACGTGCACGGAGAGAGACATGCCCCGCCCCGCCCATCGCCCCGCCCCCTCTGCACACTGCACACAGGGGAGAGAGAGACAGAGAGAGAGAGAGAGAGAGAGAGACTTTTACATGGAGACAGACAGACAAAGAGAGAAGAGGGACATACAGACATACAGAGGGAGAAAGACTGAGAAAAAGAGAAAAGGAAAGAGACAGACATATAAGCGAAGACAGACAGAGAGAAAGAAGAAATCAGTCAGACAGACAGACAGAGAAAAAAGGGAGAAAAACAGACAATTAGAGGGAGAGAGACAGACAGAGACAAAAGAGAAAGACAGGTACATATAGAAAAAGAAAAAAATCCCAGACATTTAGAGGGAAAGAGGAAGACAGAGAAAAAAGAGGGAAAAAACATTGAGAGAGAGAGAGATTAGATTAGATTAGATTAGATTTTAACAATACTCTATTAAAACCATTTTTCTTTCATACAAGTTCTTTACATTATTTTCACTTCTTTATCCAAATCCATTTACAAAAGTTA
>JAKKZN010000028.1:5087806-5100306 GCA_033441825.1 Pangasius elongatus
GAGACTCGAACCCACGACCTTCAGGTTCACCTTCAGGTTACAAGTCCGACTCTCAGACCATTAGGCCACGACTGCCCTCATGCAGGTTTTATTGTTGACTGTACCTTAAAATAAAATCTGTTTCTTATCTTTTGTAAAACATTTTCCCCTGAGCAGAATCCATTTCCATCCAAACTCCACTAATTCCCAAGTCCTGTGAGGTAGCTGACTCTTCACTCTCGGTTAGCCTAGGTCTGATATGTCGCTTGGGGAAGGTATCAGACTCATCAGGTATTATTTGTCCATTGGACCACTTCGTCAGGAAGTTCTCTTTCTGTTTCGGTTAGTGCTCTCCAAAACTTTCCCAGAGTCTGCTCCAATACATGGACAGATCGGATTTCTAATCTTCTTGCAACTTCTTGCAATCGTCCATATTGCTCCCAGCCAAATCCATTAGGTTTTGTACATTCATCGCTCTTTTATTTATCAAGATGTCAGTTGGTAAAGTCTGTTCTCATCGTGCACCCTTTGAAACTGGCTCTTTCAGAAGCCAATACAGATGTGCTCAAGTCCTGGGTGCTTTTTTTCCATTGTGGCCCATATCTTTAAACTACTTTTGTAAAACGATGACAGTTTAAATTTAAAAACTGATCCATCCAAATTAAACATTTCTATTCCGAGAGGAAGAGAGAAACAAAACTATAGGAATGTACCTTAAGGAGAAAAGGTTAAAGTTCAATGAGTGAAATTGACTTTACACACACACACACACACACACACACACACACACACACACACACACACACACACACACACACACAACAATGATGTAACTACACACTCTGGAGGCAAACTCTCTGTGACTTGCTATAGGCAGTGAATGTGTCGCTCTTATCAGGACAGGGAATGCGGGCGGGTAGATGTGTGTGTGTGTGTGTGTGTGTGTGTGATGAGATCCTCTGATAGATCTGATACACATCTTACACACCTGTGGACACAGCAGAAGTGAAACAGGTTCTTCAGAGAGTGAGACGTTGAGGGTGTGTTAATCAGTACTGCTTGTTTACGGTAATTAAGAGCTGCTGAGGCCTGCTGGAGATAAACTTTACCCCGTGTGTTTTTGTGTGTGTCTGTGTGTGTGTGTAATTTAAGACAACACTTACTGTATTTTTTGTGAAATGATTCCAAAAAAAAAATCTTAAAATATCCTTTTAAAGTTTATTTAGTTTTTAAAGAAAAAATATGGGATTGGTATCGATGTCAGCTCATATTCAAGGTTTCAGTATCAGTGTCATTATCGGAAAAGAAAAAGTGGCATTGTGCCGTCTCTATTAAAAACATCACAATCTATTTAAAAAAAAAAAAAAAACACCACCACACTTGCTTTAAAACAAAAGTGTTTAAAGTTTTTAAAGGATAAAGTTTTTCAGAATCAGATTGAATTAATTCGATTTTTTTTCTCTGATATCTGATGCACCTCAGTATTGCACCTATTGAGTGCAATGTTTTAAATCAGTTGTGGTGTTTTAAATTTATTTAGATTTTAAATTATTTGTCATTAACATTATCATTTAATGTTCGGATCATACGGTCATACGATCTTCAGGAGAGAGGAGTTTACACTTTACGGTTTCTCTGTAACATGAGAAACTGCGGGTTTTTTTGGGTTATTAATTTCAAGAAAGAGAAAGAGTAAGGCTGGTGAGAGAACGAGTGTGACTGTTTATAATGTAATCGATAACAGGAACCAGCTCGCGTGTCAGGGAACACACTGACTTGCTACAAAGCGCTAACACTGGAGACTCCATTCATAAATGTTAAATAAACGTTTACTAACAAAACTTCAGCGTATCAACAATCATACGCTTTTCTTTGTTAAACAAACAAAGCACAACCGTACAAGTCCCTGTGAATGAGTTGTTGCTATAGAAACAATAACACATCAGAACTAGCGCGTTAACATTAACATTGTTTATGTTAGAGTCGTAACTACAGGCAGAGCAAAGCAACACCTTTCGATATGAGAATTCAACCACGTAATCATTGTAATCAACACACATTCTCTGTTAAAAGAAAAGCGATTTTGCTGTCGATTGGGTGTGATGTCGCAGCACACGCCACATTATATGCTGTTAAAATTCCTCCACCCTCACCTGTTACTGTGGAATTTTAAATGACTTCTATTTCACCCCTCCTAACTGCCAGGGGCTGTGAGAATCACTGGATACCTTCATGTGCACGCATGCCAAGACCTTTCACAAACCTAGGAAGTGATGTCAGGGGCAATAAATACTGCTGTCATACAGGTATCTCTCCCCATCTTTTTCCCTCCTTGTATACACATCAAACCTTAAAACTCTATATGGCGCTGTCTGCTTAACTGCTTGTGTGATTCCTCTCATCTGTTCTGCTGCGGTGAGTGTATTTTTCATACACTTCTAACACATAAAGAACTCCCTGGCACCCACAAGCTTTTAGTTTGCTCACTGTACTCTGTCTTCCAAATCTGCCGATAGCGTCTTCTCATCTGTTCTGCTGCGGTGAGTGTATTGTTCTTACATTTCGAACATTTTCAGGTGAAGCGATATAGAACTACCTCACATCCACGAGCTTAAAGTTGGCTCCCCCTCTTTGGCATTACTTTCACTGGAACTCCTCAAATTGCTCTGTGCTATTGCTCACCTCTCTTTTTCTCCACCAGGTTGGGTTCTTCTTGTACCATTTCTTTTGAGCTTTCACATCCCTGCCATCAACCAACCAGAAAGCCTGTGAGTACAGGTTCCTGGTGTGGTTGAGCGGTTCCCATTCGCCATCTCAGTATCTGCTAATGCACGTAACGCTCTCCTTCTCCCTGTCATGTTGGGTTCTTATCTGCTCAGATTTTCCCACCTGCCCTGCTGTCCCTGCCTGCGGCTAAGTGGTCAAGTGAAAAATGACATTTTAAATCGATCGTGAGGTTGCAAATTGATTGTAGTGCTTCAAAATGATTGCGGTGGTTTAAATAGATTGAAGTGTTTTAAACCACTTGTGTTTTAAATTGATTTTAGTGTTTTAAATTACTGCAATGCATTTACATTGACTGCATTGTTGCAGTGCGTATAAAGTATTTTTGCGTTATACACCAAGGATTTTGGAATATTGGAATATTTGTTTGGAATATTTAGCTGCTTTCAGTGTATCAATTATCAATCATTGTATTCAATATAAACTCACTGCAGTGTCTTCAATCCACTGTGGTGTTTTAAATGATCGCTATTTCATAATTTGGGGTGTTTTAAACTGGCAATTTTTGTAAAAAATATGTTTTAAAACTGATTTTAAACTGCCTTTTGGTAAATAAATGCAGCTAATTAAATAACATTTTAATTCTATGTTTCTGTCTCTTTTTTAAAGAGTACCTGTTTTAAATTGATGTTAGCATTTTATATTCATTTTCTTAAATAAATAAAGTTTAACGTTGTGTGTGTGTGTGTTTTTAACCACAGCCTGTATTTTTTTTTTTTTTGATTGTGGTGTTTTCTTTACAGTACTTTCCAAAATTTTCAAAACAAGATGTCAATAAATTCAAGGCTTTCACTTACATTTGCTAAAATTTTTGCCCAGTTGCATAACACGCTAGTTTATGGACAAACAGCTGACCAGCTACTGATTAATGACTGTTGTTGGAGAGACAGCAGTACTGATCCTGAGTACTGAACTCAGAACCCATAGAATACACATCAGCATGTGAAACAGTAAGGAAAGCTAACTAGCTAGCTAGTAGGAAAGCCAGTTCTATTGTTTTTCGGGTTTTTTTTCCAGATTGCTGTTATGATATGCTAATAAGCACTAAAAAAACCCCCAGAGATTTCAGCAGCTCCATTACAATGAGGTTTTTTAGCCAACGAAGACAAAGAGTGAGACAGAAGGAGGTGTGTTTAAGGATTGTGGGTATTTCTGTATGATTGTTCTGTTGGAAATTGCAGGAATGTGCAGTTAAACTGTTGGGCTTAGTTTTGTTCGTGTTCTTGTGTGTGTGTGTGTGTGTGTGTGTCTGAGATTACAACTGTCTGATTGGCAAGAGCAGTGTTTCCATTGATACTCAAGTCTGGGTTTTGTGAACAATAATTCAGGATTTAAACTTTAATCTCCATCTTTCTCTCTCTCTCTCTCTCTCTCTCTCTCTCTCTCACACACACACTCACACACACACACACACACACTTTGTAATTGAAATGAGTCATTTAAGGAACATTACTCCAGAAACACAATATACACAACACTAAGGAATGTGTGTGTGTGTGTGTGTGTGTGTGTGTGTGAGAGAGAGAGAGAGAGAGCGAGCGAGCGAGAGAGAGAGAGAGAGAGAGAGACTACATGTGTATTTAATCAGTTAAACAATAGCACTCTGCAGCATGGTGGTGTAGTGATGATGTCATAAACCTCCTGTAAGTGTGAATAATGAGAATAATAGTGCACCTAGCCAACACACACACACACACACATTTGTTTCGGAGTCTGACTCCATCTCGACTGGAGTGTGTTTTTATTGGGTCTTTCACCTGAAATGTCCTCGACTGAGAGAAAGGCGTGTATATATACACAGGAAAAGGGAACAACGGTGTAATGATATTCTTATATAATAAAACACTTGGGGGTGTCCTGTTACAGGGAATGAATCAACAACCACATTACTACCTCAAGGTTGAATATTTTCCAGTAGCAGAGTGTTTTACTCCTCTTGTACCACAGCAATCTGTCAACAATTACAATTTTTTTATGAGTTAAAGAACACACAGTACTTTTTATTACTATTATTATTATTACTTATTGTTACACTTATGTTACAGCAGCTGTAAAAAGTCATTTTCTGTCTTGAAGTTAATAAGACAAAAAAACAAAACAAACAGACTTCATCATGTTACCAATAAAACGTCTCCTTACAGAAAACTTCACCGTATCAATGATTCTTCTCGGTTAAACAAGAACACTTTTTAAACCACCGTACACATCCTTGTGAACGAGTTGTTATTACAGAAAGGATAATGTCTCGGGTATAAACCTGTGCTTTGAATTACAGCTATAGTTATATGTTATAGAAAAAGAATGAATACCTTCTGACCAATCCGAATCGAGAATTCAACAGCACTATAAATGTCATATTGTTTATTTTAGACTCCTCAGTTCTTCTCCAGAAAACAGCAGATATTGTAAGGATGCTTGCCAGGTGGTCTTATACCGTCTTTTATATCTGCAGGATTGTCTGTTCATAACATGTGGTAGGTTTCACATTAGGTAAAGTTTCCTGGCCAAAATGTTCACCTCACACAGCTTTTCAGAAAATTGAAACTGTAACGTTACATGGTTTGGTGGTGTTAACAGAACTGGGTTTAGTTTAGCAACTCGCCAACGCTGACATCAACGCTGAGGCGTTCAATAAAGACGCTGGCATTCCTGCGCAGACTTTATGTATAGGTGTGACTTATGATCAGGAGTGGAAACTACTCGAGTATTTGGAGTTCGTTATCAAGTACTATTTTGTAAGATTGCCTGATGTCCACATCTAACAAAACTTCTCACATCTTCTCCTCAATTTGATTTTGATCATTTCCCACCCTATCATATGATATCTACACTACCATCCGGACAGGGAACAAGCTAACATACGCCTTCTCCGAGACATGTGAAGCCAGCCAAATGCATCTTTACTGGTTACTGTGTCATAGTGCAGCTTAACACACTCAGAGCAAGCACTATCTGCCCTCTTCTACATACATGAGCCCACATGCCTTCATGATTGGCTAGTGTCCCTGTGATTGTCATCCCCTCCACACACAGACATGGTACAACAAATTTTGCTATCTTGGACTCCTGGCCACAACTGGCTTTTGCATCATCAAGATTCAAACTCTTGTGCAGTTGTGTTTATTTTTGACCAAGGTAATAGCAAGAAGACAAAAAACCGGTCAACACCAGCCAGGTAGAAATACGTGGTCCAAAGCCAGACTATATTCCTGGAGACGAAAAAGATAGTGAAAAGAACGAAAGAAAGAGAGCGAGAGCAAGACAGAGAGCGAATTTTCGTTCTTTTTTTTTCTCTATCGTTTTTGCCTCCTATATAGTCCGGCTTTGAAACACATATTTCCATTATTTTTTAGCCACACTAGAAATATGTAGTCCAAAGTCAGACTATACACCTTGAGAAAAAAAAGATAGACAAAAGAGAGAGAGAGAGAGAGAGAGAGAGAGAGAGAGAGAGAGAGAGATCTGAAGCCAATCATAACCCAGCATTGTCATCATTCCTCCATTCTGTACTGTACACAAGATGAAAAGGGGGCAGGACCTGACACCATTCACAACAAGAGTGTGTGTGTGATGTGTGTGTGTGGGGAGTGTTTTAGAGAGAGAGAGAGAGAGAGAGAGTATGGTGAGCCTGCATGTAGCATGTTTGTGGCATACTGTAGCAGACAGGGAGCCAAAGAGTGTGTAAGTGTGTAACAGATGGTTAAATGTGGCATGTGTGTTACACCTTACACACTCCACAGGGACCTGGGCATTCTCCATAAATACACACACACACACACACACACACACACACACAGATCCATGACTTCCAGTTATTCTGCTAGCAAGTCTACTTATCACCCTAGGCTATTAGGAAAACCAGCTACTTATCCCGTTAAGCAGCTATCAATGCAGACACTCGTCTGATTAGCCAGCTAGCAAACCAGATTCTTATCCAGGTAAGCAGCTAGCAAACCAGATTCTTATCCAGGTAAGCAGCTAGCAAACCAGATTCTTATCCAGGTAAGCAGCTAGCAAACCAGATTCTTATCCCACTAAGCAGCTAGCAAACCAGACTCTTATCCCACTAAGCAGCTAGCAAAACAGACAGATATTTGACTAGCCACCTAGCAAACCAGCTATTTATCCCACCAGCAAACCTGTGTTTGAGCAGCAATATGAAGAGCTGTACTATAAATAGGAATGAATGAAATCTCCTAGAGTAGAATTACACAAGGAAATGGAATGAAGAATATAAAGGATGCATGCTAAATATAATTTGTTTGAAAAGATTTCAGACTAGATGAAGCCAATTCTACAGACAACTGTGCTTTGTTTTTATTTTCTTTCGCTTTAATTGAATATTGTCACTTTGATATCATATTGTATGAAGTGTCGAGGTGTGAGCGAGACCGTTTTTTTTAATCCCATATCCACCCACTCTCAAAGGAATTCCTTTTTTGCTGTGCTTTATAGCTAAATAAAAGCTTTCTCTTGTTTGGCCAGTGCAGTGTGAAAGAGCGCTTTCAGTGCTGCGGGTTGCACATCACTATCTGATCCCACTCTAAGATGCAACCGAGGCTCAAAATGCATATGGCAGAACAACTCAAGGGCCATTATCAGCTGGGAAAACCCTCTCAGGCACTGCTATAGACATCACATCCTCCATCTTTGAGCTACAACGACTGCTCTGTTGATGGACATGAGCTTCCATGCTGTGCATTCTCAGTTTCAGAATAAAAGATTTCAGATGAGCCATCAGATCAGATGGCCTGGTACATGAATGGTGTAATATGAAGCACAAATTTATTATTTATAAATGTATTCCACAGACTTATTTACTTCTGTTGCTAACAGTGTAGCTGTAAATGTACTTTATCTATGTAAGTGGTGTGATATCCTGAATCAGTTGTTAACTATGGAAAAGTTGACTACTCTTTTACTGACTGACTAGTAACAATGAACAGTCGTGCAACACCTAATGTATACGCAAAGATCACGTATAATAATTTAACACTCTTATTGGAAATTGACCTCTCTAACAAAGACACACAAAGCTCCTTTAAATCTGTCTAAAATAAAACAGCTGATGTCTAATGAATATTATATATTAAATAAAATGTCTTTCTGGTGTGTGGAGATTTAATATTTATACACCGTTGTTTGTTTCGAAGTGTCATCTAGCAAACAGAAATTTGTTTCTATCAGTTTAGGCATTAAGGGATTGTGTGTGTGCCTGTTTGTCTGTGTCTTCTTTGTATAACACATCAGAGACCAATGATTCAGAAAATAACTCAATTCATCTTCATTAGTGAGCTCAGAAAAGCGTGCACACACACACACACACACACACACACACACACACACACACACACACACACACCTTATAGGCTGGATTATAGCGTCACTTGGGCATGTCCACGTGATGCAATACAAACACAAACAGTAGGATCAGTACAGCACCACTGTCCACTACTGACTAAATAAATCATATATTTATATGCTATTATAGATCGTTATCGAGCACGAACACTAAAACCTCTCATGTAGCTTTCAAACCTACCAAAAGCTTTGTTTTGCATACTAGCCTTCTGGATTTTCTAGATTAATACCTTGAAAGGTTTTTGATTTGAGACACAGCCGACGACAGCAATCACAACAATGGCCGAAAGCGCTAGCTGACTGGAGGGATAAATAGCTGATTTGCTAGCTGGCTAGTGACAGAAGTGTCTAGTTTGCTAGCTTGTTTTCCAGCTGGCTAGTAAAATAAGTGCCTAGTTTGCTAGCTGGCTAGTGAAATAAGTGCCTAGTTTGCTAGCTGGCTAGTAAAATAAGTGCCTAGTTTGCTAGCTGGCTAGTGAAATAAGTGCCTAGTTTGCTAGCTGGCTAGTGAAATAAGTGTCGTGTCTAGCAGGACAAGTGTCTGATTTGTTAGGTGGCTAGTAGGATAAGTGGCAGGTTTGCTAGCTGACTAGCGGGATAAGTAGGATCTACTTATAAAACACTGTGAATAGGTGTTATACAGTGTTTGAATCAGTGGTTGTGTAAATGTGGTTCTGAATATAAATATTCATTAATGCTTGAAATATGATATATTAATACTTGATTATAATTTTTAAAAATTTTAACATTTCATATGAGGCTTGCGATACCCTTAACAGAAGGAAACACCACTCAGGAGCAGACGTCGGTTACAGTGACGACTGCAATAAATAGCGGTTCACTTTCACGAGCGGTCTCTCAGCGCCGGCTCCGTTTTGTCCTCTCTGTGGGGAGAAAATGTCCAACCATGCCACGATTTCCAGTAAACTCAGGGACAAGACCACGTGACATGATGTTTTCAGTGGTTACTGTTAGTGGTCTGCCATAGAATTTATAAAAATGTGCCTTGGAAGAAAAAAGGCTGGGAATCATTCTACTAATGATTACTATTTTCCATTGAAAAGAATAAAATGGAAATATAATATAACATAATATAATATAATGTGTAGTAAATTGTTATAAGAGTTTCCACTGTACATTTTTAACGTTACAATGTCTTTAAAACACACTAAACACTCATTTAGTTTCTGGTGCGAGTGGTGTGTGTGCGCGTATGTGTGTGTGTGTGTGTGTGTGTGTGCGTGCGTGTATTCACACATTAATATTAATTCAACCTGATGTTTTCCAGCAAGAGGAAGTGAGAACTTCAAAGCTGACTTTTACTACACACACACACACACACACACACACACACACACACACCGACAGACGTTTTTTTTTTTTCAACATCAAACACTCCTGGTGTTTGCTCTGAAAATAAAACTGCTGTGTAGCAAAGAGATTCATTTCCTCTAGAGATACAGACAGCGATAGAGAGAGAGAGAGATNGAGAGAGATTGACAGTCAGAGATAGACAGACAGATAAACTGTGACAGACAGCCTGAGAGACAGACAGCTAGATGGTGAGACAGATAGACAGACAGAGATGAACAGACATAGACAGAAGGTCTGAGAGACAGACAGACTGTGAGATACACAGATAGAGTGAGAGGCGGAGTGAAACATGGAGAGAGACAGAGACAGTGAGACGTCTTTATTTATTATATAAATTATACATATTAACCATCTTGCACCAAATAAACATACTATCGTGAGTACACACACACACACACACACACACACACACACACACACACTTGTAAGTGTAACACGCACAGCAGCTGTGTGTAAAGACCTTTTTGTTTCTTATCAAACAGAAACAATCAATGAAACGTCTGCGGTTCAGAAAATGAGTGTGAACTCAAACCATGTGCTACACACACACACACACACACACACACACACACACACACACACACTCAAAGAAAGAGAGAATGAAATGCCACCCTGGCAGACACTGTTTAACAGGCCACAAGCCAGCCACAATTTCTCTCTCTCTCTCTCTCTCTCTACACACACACAAACACACACACACTACATATATATATATATATACGCACACACACATCCACACACACACACACACACACACACACACACACACACACACACACACACACAGAGGGTCTTCATGCCAGACTCCGACTGTGTTGGCCCACTGAACCAATCACTGAACTCAGGCTGAGCCAAACACACACACACACGCACACGCACACATACACACACACACACACACACACACACAAAACTCAACACACACAACACACAGAATTGGCAGCAGCGGGTCATCAGGCAACAGATGGTTCCACTGAATGAGTCTCTCATGAGAGATAACTGATCTGGAAACACCAAACACACAAAATTCACACACTAAATAAACACAATAACAACACTCACACACTAAATAAACATGATAAAAACATTTACACACAAAACCAAAAGACTAGAAACATTCACACATGAAATGAACACACTAAAAACATTCACAGGCGAAATAAACACTAGAAATATTTGCATAAAAATAAACACCAAATTTCACACAATCAATAAATCTGAAAAAAAAAATAAATAACACTAAAACGTTCACACAATACACAATAATTACACATTCAGTAATTTAAAAAAATATTAATAAATGAATAAAAGCACGAACATAATAACCCATCTGGCTCCAGTGATGATTTACAGCCGAGGCTTTTTTATTTGGGTTTTTTCCATTAATTGTTGTCCGATTCTATTACAAGGGAGACAAAACCAATTCATAAGATTTACATAGACCACAAAATAACAAAGAACAAACTGAGAGACAATAATGAAACAGGAACAAGAGTTCCAAACAAATAAAAACAGGAAACCAGGACACAATTACGAGGAAACGAGGAATCCACCGAAACCAGGACCAGGAAACTGAGAACCTGAGAAATACGGGGACTATAACACTAAAAACCCTGAGCGTTAGAGAAACGATGCCAGTGACGGAAATGTGGAGAACTGCAAGACTAGTACACAAGGAAGCAGAGAATCTGGATGAAAAAGAAGACAACGGGAACGATAAAAGATGGAGAGAACTAAAAGTAACTAAAAAACAAAGAACCTGGACAACTAGAGAACCACAGAGCAAAGAACCTGTGAAAGTATTAGAGTACGCACGCTTTCACACTTCCCATGCGTCGAAAATCAGAGCAAAATTGATACTTTTGGTTCGTTTGCTATCTGGTTTTCTCACCGTACGTAAATAAATGATCCAAAAAGCCAAACTAAACGTTGTATGACGAGCATGTAGGGCTGAAAACGCATTCATTCACATGTTGACAGAAAGAGAGCAACAAACCTCTGCCAAGTAGGCTCATAAAAATCCCCCACGCACGGAGAACACACATCCAGCACTACAGAAATGACCAGGTAATTCTGTTAATACCTAGTGTAAAACATTGTGTGTATCACGTCCAGCATTTATTCTCTCTCTCTTTGTTCATTGGTGCAAATCTCCAGAACACATGGCATTTCTGCAGCACTTCAGCTCTGTCCTTAGGCTCGGTTTGCGCCTCATCGCTCAGACAAATGTCACCAGCAGCCCAAAACACATGGCACTTTTGGTTCACTTAGCGTGTTTCGGTCGATTCAGGAACACATCACATCCTCACTGCAATCAGAACCGCACAAAAGTTTGATTGGAGCCAGGCGGAGGCCATCTCGAGTCTGAGTGCGACTGCAGTGTTGACACCTGCACAGTTGTATATCGTACACTGTATATGTGAAAGCATCCTAAGAAACAAGAAACGTAGGGGACTAGGAGACTAAAAAACAAGGAAGCTGGGAAATCACGGCACTCAGACATTGGAAATAAGAATAAAAACAAGAGTAAAACTAGGGGATGAGAAGATCTGAGCATATGAGAAAAAAAGGATAGTTTACTAGGGAACCAGTAACCTGAGAATCTAGGGATAGTAGGAAAAAGGGGGAGATTAGGAAATAAAGAACCGGAACAAATATGGAACGTGAATAGAAGAAAGCAATAATATAGCGATTTGTACGCATGTTTGTGATGTTAGATTTTTTACGCGTGTGTTAGGATTATAATGAGTGTGTAGTTATAATGAGTGTGTGTTGGATTGTAATGAGTGTGTGTTAGGATTGTAATGAGTGTGTGTTGGATTGTAATGAGTGTGTAGTTATAATGAGTGTGTGTTGGATTGTAATGATTGTGTAGTTATAGTAAGTGTGTGTTAGGACTGCAATGAGTGTGTAGTTATAATGAGTGTGTGTTAGGACTGTAATGAGTGTGTAGTTATAATGAGTGTGTGTTAGGACTGCAATGAGTGTGTAGTTATAATGAG
>JAKKZN010000028.1:5140039-5160599 GCA_033441825.1 Pangasius elongatus
TGTTACTTTATACAATTAAACAATGAACCTAATATTCAAATAGTTGTATTACATTCATTAATAAATTTGTGATGTGTCAGGTCTGTGGAATTAGAGTTAGAACTACATTTACAGCTCATATATACAGTAAAATGTCAGTCAGATTAAATGATATATTGTCACACACTAAACAAGAGTTTATAGAATTGTACATTTTTCTGTGCGCGCGCGCGCACACACACACACACACTTGAACTTAGTTGCCCTCTGTAACCCCTCCTTCTTTCCTCCAGTCTCAGTCTCTGTCTCTCTCTCACTCTCAAAGTAGTAAAGGTGATTAAATAAAAATCCAACCACAAAAGCAAAACCAATTGCAAAGCAAACGGTTAATGCAAATAGGGTATATTAGATACTGCTATGGTGACAACACACAGATGCACACCGACATAAACACACTACAAAAACCTGGTGTTTTAGTACAAAGTGTATTACAAATGGTGGTGAGGGAGAGAGAAACCACCAAAGGAAAAAGTCCACCCCAGTCAGTATGGCTGCAAAACCCCCATGTAAACTACTACAAAAATTAAACTGTTCGCTACAGTTATAAGACAATCGAAATGACCTTATGTGTACCACATAAATAGGTTAAATGCAGTAGCTAAAGCAACATTCCCAAAGACTCAAATGCTAGGTGGTTAAGGTAGTATGAGGCAGTAAATCAAACAAAGCACCTGGTTTCACGCCAACAACAATCTTAAACAAATAGTACATCAAAAAGTTATATGCATGACTCAAACCTTTTGACAAGACATTAAGTTTAGGGTTGAAGCAGGGTTTGCATCTGTTCCTTTTCTTATGACTTCATTGAACAAAAAAAAAACAAACATATTGTCTGCATTTTTAACCTTGTACAAATTTTTTCATGAGATCAGGTTGGCAAATAAGGGTGCACAATATATAATCTATGACTACTCTGATAAATGAGCTTCTGAGAACAATAGATACAATATTAAATATAAATTATTTAAAGCCAAATGTGGGGTGGTCTGGGAACACCCATCAGATGTTGCTGTGTCTGAATTCTGGAAAAACACATTCTAATTAGGTTTTGACAAAAATCAGGTTTTTTCAGCCAGTAATATATTTTGACCTTATATTATGATATATGATATTTAGGAACGAGTACATCAGAGGGACAGCTCANGGACGTTTGGGGGACAGAGTTAGGGAGGCCAGATTAAGGTGGTTTGGACATGTTCAGAGGAGGGAGAGTGAGTATATACGTATGATTACCATAATAGTTAATAATAACAGGGATAAAGCAAGGACGGAAACCGACATGAAACAACAGTGTAACCATGTCTATTCAGAATTCTTGGATCTTTTATATTAAATATATTTTTCGTTCTTTGTTATTTCATTGTTCGCTTTTGATACAGTGTGCACATTTCCCCCATCTGTATTCAAAAGAAGACTTTCGCATCACCATAGCAACCTCAGAAAAACAATGGAACCAGAGAAGCATCAACATACAGGCAGGAAAAATTTATAATAAAACTGGTCTCAGTTATTAAACTATGTCACAAACTCGCTTTGAGAATCAGAGTTAATCTGGCATCACATTATCCTCACACACACACACACACACACACACACAGAGCAAACCTAATCTTCTGTGAGAATGCTAATTACATTTCATATTTAATCAATTAATTAATTAATCAGCACATAAAGATACACAAAGATTTTAATGCACTTTATTGTCATAGCATTTTTTAAAAGACTTTTTTTTTTAAAACGATTTTTTTAAATCAAAGCGAGCATTACACATTAACATCAATAAGAATTATTTATCAGCTTTATAAATTAAATGTTAAAGATTCGGGAGTGTTCAGTGGACTCGCTGAGCAAAAAGCCCTTCTCTGATTAATAATAATAATAATAATAATAATAATAATAATAATAATGCAATTAATTAATTAATCATCACAATTAGAGAAATATAACTTTATAAAGAGCTAGAATAAAAGCATGCAGAACACGGTTCACATTTAAAAACAATGAAGTGCTTCAACACAAATTCAAACACACTAAAGCTCAACACAGTAGTTTTCTCCTGATTAACACAGAAATAATACACAAACATTTAAGGAGGAAAATCTCAATCAAATCGAAGTGCACAAAAAAACAAACAAAAAAAACCCCGATTACACCCGGCACCGCGCTAGCACCGCGCCGTCACACGCAGTGTTAACGCGCATCCTGATTTAAACATCACGTAACCATCATTTCATCATCCGACTGCAGTTCCGTTTCCGAGTACTAAAGCCGACTCATCACTACTTTTATTCTGTTCTGTTGAAATGAAAGCGCTGTGACGGTTCACACTAAAAATTAAAGTCGCATCGCAACTGACATCGCAGGGCTCGAAATTAACGTGACGGTGACGGTGACTCTCGGCAGCAGCCATCTAAACACGGACCCCGACCTTTACCTTCACTGCTGCTGGCGAGAAACGACGGTTCCTGTGTGTTTTTCGTGCTCTGTGTAACTTTGCCGCAGAACAGAAAACATCGAACATGACCGAATGAGTGGCGCAGCAGCGTGAGATGAATACGATGGGAGTTTAGAAAGAGCAAAATTCGGGTATTTTCCATCCGGTGTCTGTAATCTCTGTTGGTGGCTGTAGTCTACGTGTGATTTCTGCTGACAAAAATTGTGACACGTTTCCCCTGAAAACCTGTTCAGTGAAAATTCACTCCAAATGCGTTTTCACACTCGACTGATTCTCGGCTCATAACCGCAGGTTTGCGTTTACGTAGAAATCTTTCCGAACCGTGGCTTTTGTGCTCACAGGTTTGCTAAATGGTAGGCACAATATTCATCTGTTTGCTGTTTTTATTACTTTCCCCTGGTGCCGACACAAGCGGCAAAGAACGACGCTTTTTGGATGTAGGGTAAACAGGGAGCCGTTCTCGCATCACCGAGCTGAGCGAATTACGTTGCTGCAGTGCTGTGAAAGCCTGGTTTTATATATTAATAACCATAATACGTCCTTCCCCGACATCACAAGAGTAGACGCGGGAAATGATGTGACGAGTTGAACCAATCATATCGCTCAGCATGCGGCTCGAGCTTCCACACCTGATGTGGTCTTGCTTTGGTTGACACGAACTCCAAAACCACTGTTTTCAAGAGGACTGGGTTTCAGATTTCCGGACCTCTCCCAGATTTAAAAACAGCGTTCACGCTTCAATAATCGTAACAAACTTGGAGCTCACACTTGGGGCTTTTTCCGGGAAAACAAAAAAACGTAAGCGTGAAAACGACCTAACACCAATAGCCTTCGTTCTGTTTACTCGATATTGAGAAACGTGTCCAAATTCTTGCCAGTAATCACACATGTAGATGATAGTTGAAAAACACTGGAATATTCCGGAAATATTCTGTGATTCAGGATATAAAAGCTCAAGAATTCCCAAAAACAGATTCACTGCAGAGAGAGAATAAATACAACATATAGTAATAGTAATAATAACACTTCATTTCAGTCATCATGAGAACTAGAGACGGAGTTTGTGCTGTGGCCAGGACACTTCTTCTTCTTCTTCTTCTTCTTTTTTTTTTTTTTTTTTTTTTTGCATTACAATTGGTTAACGGTTGGTTAATTTCAAGCCCTGAGTGTAAAAAAAAATATAATAATAATAATAATATTAAATTACAAACCTTAAAATTAAATTAATGCACTATCCTAAAATCAAAGTTTTTTTTTTACATTACACTAAGATTAAATTAATACACAACAGTGAAATTAAATTATTAATAAATTGTACACAAAAATGAAGCGGGCAGGTTTATTATTAACTCTGGTCTCTGTACTCTCTCACCCTGAGGATTTTACTTTTTATGGCTACATGAACCAAACTCAAGAATCAAATTTGGTTTCTTTACCTGAATTCATCGTTACTGAAACGACGTTTACATTAATGTGGTCCAAAAACAGAAAGAATTAAAAGTCATTAACACATTAAAAAGCTGAGTCAAGATAGAAAAGAGAATATAAACGTGAAATAAAAAGGATTTTAAAGCACAGACTGAAATAACATCTCTGATTATTCGAAACCAGATTTAAGGAGGTTGCCGATACTTCATTTAGTTAAAAGATCGCGATTAAAAGCCTGATGTTTTTTTTTTACGATTTACGATATTATCGCTTTTATAATAGTCACACTCAGCCCTGAATTGATTTTGGCTTCACCAAAGGAATCATGGGACGGAGAAGGACAGGAAAATCTGCCATCCTTATGCCAACGTCCCATCTTGGGCAGCCAATCGCTGAGTCGAACCCGTGATAACGACAGTATCACGATATATATATATATATATATATATATATTAATATCATATAACCGATTATCGGCACACACCCGCTGATTAAACACAACAATGAAAATCAAGCATGTTAATGATGGAGAGCGAAATCAATTTACAGATAAAATCACAAATAAAGATCATCTGCTCTTAACGCAGTGCCTGTCCCGACAACATTAACACCCATACGTAGTGTTAATTCACACTTATAAAGCTGTTCATTTGAGATGAAGCGTTAATAACAGGCACTGATGTCATAACATTCAGTTTTACATGGCAGAAACCGAGCGGCTTTCTTTATAAATAACGTAAACACACGATTCACGAAACACAAACACAAACACGGCATTAACATGTCATTAACAGCGCATTCCTGAATCACAAAATTCACATTTCATTTTTGCGGCTGCACTTTAAACGGTTTAGCTTTAAACACAGATGTGTGTGTGTGTGTGTGTGTGTGTGTGTGTGTGTAAAGTGCAACCGAATTTCATCCCTCGAGTATTTCACAACTTCAGTTAAAACTTTTAATAAAATTGGAAAAAATGTTCATGCAGTGAACACACCACAGCCAGGCGTGTGAAGTGTGTGTGTGTGTGTATAGTATGTATGTTACAGTGTTAAATACATGAACGCTATCTTTGAGAATAAAATAACTAATAATAAAGACACGAGACACGAGAGCAGCGCTGCAGATTAGCCCTGAATAAAACACACAAGCACACACACACACACACACGCACACACACACACACACACACACACACACACACTTCACACTCTAAGTGGTGTGTTACAGACGTCAGTACAGCAGCGTTGTGCGGAGTGAGGTCGCCCTGAACGGTTCATTTGGTTACAGCAGAAAATCACAATCACATCAAC
Organism: Pangasius elongatus; assembly: GCA_033441825.1. NCBI lineage: Eukaryota > Metazoa > Chordata > Actinopteri > Siluriformes > Pangasiidae > Pangasius > Pangasius elongatus. The sequence continues at coordinate 5,145,272 of JAKKZN010000028.1, forward strand.
ATGAACATTAAACTCAGCAGCGTTAATTACATGAGGTTTAACTTGGAGCGTTATTTATCTCGGTGAGGTTTACTGCGGTGTTTATTCTCCCAGTAAGGGGTTACTGCATTGTAATGGATATCTGTACCCTTTAACTGCAGTGTTAATTATCTAAGTGCAGATTTGCAGCATTTTAATAATCTATCAGTATTGACTACAGTGTTAGCTATCCGAATGAGGTGCTTACTGCAGTGTTAATCATCTAAGTGAGGACTTATGGCATTTACTTATCTCTATAAGTATTGATACAGTGTTAACTATCCAAGTGAGATTTTTATTTTGGTGTTAATTGTCCCGGTGAGGTGCTTACTGCAGTGTTAATTGTGCCAACATGCTTTTAACTGCAGTGTAAACTATCCCAGTGCAGTGTTTATTTATATAGTTAATTGTATCTAGTATATAGATATAATAGTTGTATAGTTAATTATATCTTAGCATTGACTGCAGTGTTAATTATCCCAATGAGAGGGGGTTAATGCAGTGTGAACTATTCCAGTGCAATGTTAATTATCTCCCCTAACATTGACTGCAGTGTTAATTGTCCCAATGAGAGGGGGTTAATGCAGTGTGAACTATTCCAGTGCAATGTTAGTTATCNNNGAGGGGGTTAATGCAGTGTGAACTATTCCAGTGCAATGTTAGTTATCTCCCTTAGCATTGACTGCAGTGTTAATTATGCCAGTGATTTTTACTGCAGTGTTAATTGTATCACGATTTTTACTGGAATCTTTCTGATGTTTTAATGAAGTGCTTATCTCAGTAAAGTTTTGTTGCGGTGTTAAACATCACAATTGACACAATGATGTTAGCTGTCTCAGTGAGGTTTTACAGTGGTGTTAATTATCTGAGTGAGGTTTAATGTGGTTTTAAGGTGGTGTTAATGATCCGATTGAGGTTTTTTTATGGAGGTATTAATGATCCCAGCAAGGTTTTACAATGGTGTTAATGATCCAATGTGTGTTTTTACAGCGGTGTTAATTATCACTGCGATGCTTACAGCGATGTTAATAGTCAGAGTGAGGTTTTACAGTGGTGTTAATTTTTCCAGCAATGTTTTACAATGGCGTTAATCTGAGTGAGGTTTTACGGAGGTGTTAATTTTTCCAGCAATGTTTTACAATGGCGTTAATCTAAGTGAGGTTTTACGGAGGTGTTAATTTTGCCAGTGAGGATTTACAGTGGTGTTAATATTCCCAGAGAGGAGAGAGGAGGTGGTGTTAATGATCATACTGAGGTTTTACGGTGGTGTTAATGATCATACTGAGGTTTTACGGTGGTGTTAATGATCCCAGCAGTGTTTACAAGGGTGTGAACTGTCTTATGTGAAGTTATTACAGTGGTGTTAATTATGCCAGAGGGCTTACATAGGTGTTAGTTACCCCAATTAGGTTGTACAGTTGTGTTAATTATCCTAGCACAGGTCTACAGTGATGACAATTATACAAGTGAGGTTTTACAGTGGTGTTAATTGTCCAAGTGAGGTTTTGCGGTGGTGTTAATTATCAATTTAATTGGGGGGGGTTAATTATGTCAGCGAGGTTTTATTGTACCAGTGAGGTTTTCCGGCGATGTTCAGTGCTAAAATTAATATTAACCTATTTAAAAAATCACACACGCACACAGAGCAATCTGTTTCACACCTAACAGAGTTAAGTAAAAAAAAAAAAAAACAACTTATGCCTAAATGCTCTTTGTTAAAGGAATTAACGCAGCGTCATTAACACAAAAAGCTTCATCTGCATCTATCTAATCATAAATAATAACTCACCTGATGCATCGCTACTGATGACATCATCACTTATTAGTTGAAATAAATTAACCGTGTTAATGATCACCAAATGTGATTCTTCCACTTTCACCACTGCAGGCAATACACGCATCTCGCTAAACTGAGCGTGTGTCACACACATTACACACACCTCTCCCAAAACTGTGTTACACACAATACACACACCTCCTGAAACTGAGTGTGCTTTAAACTGAACCGAGTCTGCGTTTTACTTAACTGGCTGTTACATGCAATACATACACTTTTCACTACATCTGAACTTTACATATCATAAAAGTGTGTTGCACTAGACTAAGTGTGTGTTACACACAATGTGCCTACCTCCCTAAATTGTGTTACACTAAATGTGTGTTTTATGCAATACACACACACACACACACACACACACACACACACACACACACATGCGTCCTTAAATTGAGTATTATACACCATACACACTTCCCCCAAGGTGTTACGGTAAACTGATTGTTAAAGTAGTGTGTTACACCAACCTGAGTGTATTACTCTTAAATTAGTGTGGTATACAAAATTGTGTGTTATGCTAAACAGTGTCACACTAAACTGTGTGTGTTATACTGAACTCCATATTTCACTGAACTGAGTGTCTGTTACACAAATTTGTTGTTACACTAAACTGTGTGTGTTACACTAAACTGAGGGTATGTTCCTCTAAACTGTGTGTGTTACACTAAACAGTGTTACACTAAACTGAGTGTATGTGACACTAATTTGTGTGTTACGCTAAAATAAGTGTGTGTGTGTGTGTGTGTGTGTTACACTAAACTTAGGGTATGTTACACTCGACTTCGTGTTACACTAAACAGTGCTACACTAAACAGTGTTACACTAAAATGAGTGTGTTACACTGAGTGTGTTTTGCACTATTTTGTGTTACACTAAGCTCAAGTGTGTTGCACTAAACTGAGTGTGTGTTAAACTAAACTTGTGTTACACTACACTTAGTGTGTGTTACACTAAAGTGTGTGTATGTTACACTAAACCATGTGTGTGTTGCACTAAACTGTGTGTATTACACTAAACCGTGTTACAATAAACTGTGTTTGTTACATTAAAAGGAGTGTTACACTACCTTGAGTGTGTTACACTAAATTAAGTGCATGTTACATTGAGCGTGTGTTACACTAAAAATGTGTGTTACTTTCCCCAAGTTTTTCCTGAACAGCAAATACACACACTGTGTTAAAGAGCTTGGTTTTGGGGAAATAAATAATTTACATAATTAAATACAATCTCTGAGCGATGAACACCTATCACTGTGCAGGTGTTAACGCCATGTCAATAAGCATTAGCAGATTAGCTTCCCTAAAAATCAGACCTGAATGAATCCTTCAGTTCTAACTGAACAGTGCTTTGCAGTTTAAATAGAACAATTTACAGATCTGCACAGTGAAACCCTGAATAAAGGCGTGTGCGTGTGTGTAATGTGTAAATAATATGTATATTCAAGTTTACGTCATCAGAGTTCCTGACGGTTTAGCTTGTACGAGGCGTTTGTGTGTAAATGTTTGTTGTGTGTGAGTGAATGAGGTGTGTGTGTGTGTGTGTGTGTGTGCAGGCAGTAGTGAGGTTAATCGCAGTACTGAGGTTTAAAACCGTTTCGAGGCGTTCAGCGTTGTCCCTGAGGTTCCTGGTTCTGGTGGGCGGAGCTTCTTTTTGGGTGGAGTCTTCAGTGTCCCCATACGCTCCTTCACTTTGTACTCGAGCGTGCTGTGCGGCACGCCATACACACTCTGCGCCTTCGACACCGTCATCTTCCCACCCATTACCATGGCTATAGCCTCCTCCAGGATGTCATGGTCGTACTGGCGGTAGCGCCCACGCTTCTTCCGGGGCTGTTTGTCGCGCCGCTCGCTCTCCTCCACACATTCGTCTGCACTCGCGCTCCCACCCGCACTCCTGGCACACACACACGGCGGAGGAACATCCCCCTGCAGTGGACGGGACTCGAGAGTGGAGCTACAGTCGCTGTGTTTGGGGAGGAGGATCTTGACACGATCTGAGGTCTTGCTGTTGAGGTAAACGGCGTCAACAAGGCCGCTGAGGTCAGAGGGCGGAGTCGTTACGCCCGGACGCACCTGAGGGATGCGGAGCAGCGCAGAGCCCCCTGCCGGAGTGTTACATGCTTCACCACGTTCTCTCAGCTCACACACCAGCCGGTGAAGAAGCGATGCTGCCGCTGCACTCTCCGCCGACGCTTTACCGCGTTCTGACTGGTCAGACCGGGGCCGAGTCCAGGACGTTGCCGTTTTGGTCTCACCTGTGTGCAGAGCTGTGCGGGATGGTGTCACTCCGTTGTGGTTGGCGAGCGCGAGAGGCGCAGCGCTGGAGTGTGTGTGGTCCGCGTGGAGGCGTAGTGTGTTCTGAGGTATTCCGTATAGTATGGCAGCTTTGTGAAGGTCCAGCGCACCAGAGCGAACATCCTTCACGGCTTTAGAGAGCAAACCGTCAGCAAACTGAGTGCTGCGGCCCAGACGCTCGTCTCTGATTGGTCTCCTGGTGTGTGGGAGGACGAGAAACGCACGAGTGAGCTGACGAACGACAGGAAGCACTCAGGGTCCACTCCTTTACCGCCTTGTCTTTGGTAACATCACTCGCTTCTTATTTGTGTGTTTAACACACAGCCTCACTTTGGGCCGTTCAATATGTGTGTGGACCTGTGTTCATGTGTTTGTATGTTTGCGTCTGTGTGTGTTTATTTTTGCGTGTGAGTTTGGCTCCTGTTTATCTTTAGTCTGAAAATTATAACGAGTAAACGGAAATAAAGCGATAACTTTTGGCTGTGCAGCCCTTTGAAGCCCTGACACACACACGTGACGTTACCGTCCAACAAGTGAGAAAAGAGTCAACCCTTCAGTGCAACACAACACTCTCCGCATTAACACACACCTGATTAACACACACTCAGTTTAAAGAGCTCAAAAAATGTTCATAACATTAAAGACGATCAGAGAACTAAGAAACTCACGCACGCACACACACACACACACACACACACACACACACACACACACACACACACAGTCAAACAACATCTATTAGTGTTATCTCACTCACCCTGATAGTCTTTGTTGCGCGAGCGTGTTCAGAGACGGTGTGTTTTTCTTTGAGAGGTCGAGAACGCCGTCTACTGAGACAAGAGAACATCATTAAGACACACACAGGCTCTATTTAATAAGATCCCAAACAACAAGCACTAATTTGCATGTGCAGTTGGATAAATGGACAGACTTATTGTTCAAACTGTTCAAGATACAAAATAAACACAAAATAAAAGTGTGTTCTTTTCAAAACATAGACTATTTTATTTTATGTCCTTTTAGTATGTGAGTGTTAGTCACCTTGTTGTGCACACGGTGTGTTGCGGCTGAGTGTCAGGTCCAGTGGTCCATCTGGCTCTGTTTGTGTGACGGCATTCTGGTTTTCGGCTGTTTGAATTTTATGCGCATATTCAACGGCGAACTGGCGAATCATCTTCTTCATCAACTCCTGCGCAGCCAACGGAATAATTGGGTCGCAGCTCTCAGGGAATTCTGGGTAACATAGTATGGTATACCAATTAACGTACCAATTAACAATTCCTGTAAATAATTAAACATCACTGTCATGCCCTGCATGATCATCGGAAGGCGCCCAAGATAAAAAAAATTGAGAGGTGTCGCTCCTTTTTAACTGCATTGTATTCAGGACTGTGGAAAAACAAACCTTAAGATCTCACTCATTTAGTTGTCAAGACCTTGACATATGCTATTAATTTATTTTTATGTTGTACTGGTGCTCATGCTTTTGCCAGAACCCGACTGGTAGTGGAGGAGACCTAATGTTTTTTTTATTTTATTTTCATTAGATTTAATTTTCAATTTTCATATGTTGTTGACCAAAAGGCCAATGGACTCTGACTTACTTCAGCCAGCCTGGAACTTGTTCGGGAGGTACAGAGTCTAGCTATCCAAACGTAAATAATGTAATCCACGTATGCATCTTGTGTACTTGTATCCTCTGAGATGCCTGCCTCTTTGTTCACTATGGTGTAGCTATCCTATGCTGGGCAGTGACCCAGTGGCTATCCAAGAACTACCATTAACTGGGATGTGTGTCCTCTAAATCTAGCCTTGCCTCCCAGCCATGTGGTTGTAGACTTAGCTTCTGATGTGGTGCCACAAGCCCATCCAGTTTCTAATTAAATAATGGCTTCAGTGTTAGCCCGTTTCTAGCTCTCACCATGCGTCCACTGGTTGCTGTTGCTGTTTCTGTTCTTATCCATGCCTGTATCTCTGCTCTGACTCCTAGACCACTTGCTGTTCTGCTCCTCCTCCTTGCTCACTTTTTGTCTCTAATCAGTCTCTTGGCCTTGAATCTACTCCAGCTAGTTACGTTGTCTCTCGATCTCTATTCCTGTCACTCAAAATTCCCGGTCTTTCCACAGGGTCACTCAGTTCCTGGTCCTTCTCCACAGTTACTCACAGGTGGTAGCTCTTCCCCAGTGTCTCTCTAGGACCCTGGTCCTTCCCCATGCTCACTCACAGAACCCAGTCTTTCCCCATTGTCACTCACAGGTCCTGGTCCTTCTCCAGGGTCACTCACAGGTCCTGGACCTTATGCTGGGTCAGTCACAAAAACCGATCTTTTGCCATGGTCACTCACAAGTCCTGGTCCTTCATCAGGGTCACTCACATGCCCCTGTTCTTCTCCAGGGCCACTCAAAGACCCTGGTCCTTCCAAGGTTACTCGCAAGTCCCGGTCTTTCTCCAGTGTGACTCAAGGCCCCCGGGCCCTCCTCTGGGTCACTAACAGATCTTGGTCCTTCTTCAGTGTCACTTCAGGGTACCTTACAGGTCCCGGTCCTTCCCCAGTTTGCTCACAGATCCCATACCTTCCAAAGGGTCACTCACAAGTCCGGGTCCTTCTCCAGTGTGATACAGGTACCAGTCCTTCCTCTGGGTCACTCATAGATCACAGTCCTTCTTCAGTATCACTACAAGATCCCTCACTGTTACTGGTCCTTCCCCACTGTCACTCACAGGTCCCAGTCCTGCCTTACTTCAGTGCCACTTTAGGGTCACTCACAGGTACTGCTTCTTCCCCAGGACCTGTGAGTTACCCTGTAGAAGGCCCGGGACCTCTCCCAGGGTCACTCACATGTCCTGGTCCTTCTCCAGGGTAACTCACAGGTCCTGGTTTCAGTTGGTGATCATTCCCCAGTGTCAGACAGTGATAATGCCCCAAATTTTGTGTAAATCTCTAAATGAATGACACTCTTGAGCCCTAGCGAGGTCTGGAGACTTTTCGATCTGTTTACAGTCCTCACCCCTACGCCTATCTCTGTGTCCTCGCCCCTGTCTCAAGCCACGAGCTGGACCTTGGTTCCGTTACTGCATCAACTCCTTATGGTCCCACACCCTTTACTGCTTGAACTCAGGGTGTGACTCTGTCTAGGATTCAGAAGGACACAGGCTTGTGCTGTGTGTGAACCCCCCACTCTATTTTTAAACATGTCAGAAGATTGCTATCACTAAGACATTAAGCTCTGATCCAGTGACAAGGTGCCTGTGATGGTTTTGGAGATCCTGCCTAATCTCGAACTGTTTCGTGTATTCCCACTGCAAAGAGGCAGTCCTTAGGCAACAAAATTGATTCAGCTGCAACACTGAAAAATTGCTAGTCTTGAGCCAAGAGTCTGTGACATCAAGGGCATTTAGATATTATTATTTCATCACCATGACAACTCAAGCAACTCAAGTTATTTTTATGTCTGCTATTAAAAATATGTGAGATGTCAAGCTCCAGACGAGAAGAGTGAGAGCTAGCAGTCACACTCAAGCTTATTCCATGTTGTGGCTAGAAATGGCCAGTAATAACCTGCTCTTAGCTTTGCACATGTTCTGTACCAAGTGGTTCTGCAGTTTTTCCTCACTGAGAAGTTTTGCATTTGATATTAATCACATTCACCCTGAGATGTCCCCCTTCCCCCTTCTCTCTCCCTTTGTGAAAGGCATAGATTTTTCACTTTCACCAATCAACAAGGGCTGTTCGGAGGGACATTCAGCTTCATCGCGTGAGGATTATGCACGTGCCGATAATCAGTTAGACGTTACATTGCAACATTCAGTATGTGCTATATTATTCTTGTCAATTTTTCAAATTAGTCATTCCCTCTGTATCATCTGTACCTGAGCTTGAAATCTAGCAAGCAACCAATTGTCCATTGTGAGGTATGCAGCTCTCGCAGTGATCATGTGTCATAAAGCTGAAGCCTGAGTGGTGTGAGTGTGTGTGTGAGATAGGGTCTATTACCTTTCTTGTGTAAGACTGCATGCAGAAATTGGTCTGCTTGCCACTGGAGTGTGTCTGAGGTGTTGATGTCCTGAGGGGGGGTTTCGGCATGGGGGGGCGAGTCAGGCAAGCGGTCCTGTTCCAAGAACAGACAGAGATAGTATTCAATAAACTAAATAAAACTGTTGTTAAAACAAACTATTAATCATATCAGTGTGATATACATGCACATCTCTCTGAGGAACATTAAAGGATGAGGTTTAAGTTATTTCCAGGGGTAGATCTTTGGAGAGTTAAAACACAAAGGCACTTTTTAGAGTCTTCAGAAAGGTGGCAGCTAATTTGGAGCAGTCACATAAGGATTTCTCCACTAGAGATTAGACACTGCATTAACGATAATACACACATTGAACACCAATGTTTTCACTGAATTAACACTGTGACATTTACTACACACTTACACTGATTTTTTCGAGCTGTAAGTTACAGAAGGAGCAGCGCGCATCTGTTGACCAATCAGCAGTTGCTTCAGGCTCACAATCTGAGAAGCAAACACACACCCACAGAGGCACACTCGCAGATGTTAAAAATAGTAAGGAAAGACTCTTCCCCCTGAGTAGAATTGCAATTCAAAAACCACTGCTGTGTTTCAGTAGCATGTTAGCACCCCTGTCAATTTGCAGTAAAAAAAACCCCTCAGAAGTCTGCACCACATAGGTCATTTGCAGCCTAAGAGCAGGAGGGTGTAACAGGAAGGAGATTGTTCCGCACTCAAAAACAAAAGTCTGACCTCTAATTCATTAGTAGGGGAGAGCAGAGCGGCTCCAGCTTTTATGTACAGACGGCAGAATTGGAGAAACACATTAAATCAAGTGCTCCGGTTTACACCTATAAACAGCTGTGTGATATTTTTTTAACAGAATCAGCATCAAACTGCAGTGATATAAATTCTATAATAAATGTTAGTGTTAGATAAGTGTTACTTAGGTCTACAATCTCAATTCTTCATCTAATGAACTTTACTCGAGTCACTGAACAGCCTTTAAGAGGAGCACAGGAAACGGAACCCAAAGGAAGTAGATGAGGGCATTAGAAACAAACAAATCAGAATAAACAGAGTTCTTGTGTCTAATGCACATATGTAGCATTAAATATGTAAAGAATAACTCACTGTCGAATATGCTGAGATCCTGCAACAGCCTCGGCCCATAGATTCCTTCCAGTATACTCTCAAACCCTGAAACGCACACATACGCACGTTTATAAGGATATAATAAAATCGAAAGAAAAAGAAAAATGACATCCCCTCCTAGATACCATTTGGGGGAAAAAAAAAAAGTGTTAAGATATTACCCAGCACTAACGAGCAAGCTACACATGCCATCTGTCAATTAGCTAGCTAAGTGTAACCATGGCAACAATTACGGCCAGAAATCAAAATAGAAAAAGAAAAAACATCCACTACGACACAGGCAATAGCAGTAAATGAGGAGTGTCCATCATTATCATGGCGTTATTAAGTTTCACATTATCGGCAGGTCTGTTCGTCAGTGTTTTGTGTGTGCGCGCGTGCATATGTGTGTGCGTGTGGTACATATGTGCTGAAGCACCTTTGTACTCAAAATAATGACTTTAATGTTTAACTACACCATTATGGATGAATATGGTCATATATAGTTAGAGTTGATGCAATTTTTTTTTTAATCTCAACCAGAAATGTTCTCAGTACTTTCATAAAAATAAGAACGCATCCAGGCATTATGTTGTACAAAAAAAAAAAAAAAAAAAAAAAAAACACCAAAGGACTTTACATTTGTTTACTAAATAAAATCTCTATGTTTATATCTCAATCATACTAATGTCCTACAAAACAAAGTTAGCCAACATTGGCATTTGTTTCTGCACCAATACAATTCAATACACATCGATTGATAATTTCAGGTTGCCATGTAAGCCTCTGTGTTTTTATATAAACACGAAATCTGTAAGCAAGTCCACTGAAAAATAGCCTATGTACAAATTTAGACAGCCTTTGTGCTTTACAAGTGGCACGGATGAATTCTTTGTGCTGTTTCCGAGTCACGTTACCATGCGCAAATGATCTTGTCTCGTTTTTAGGCATAAAACAAAGTGTTAAATAGTTGAGAGTATTTTAAGCACTAACTAACAAGTGACACACGGCAGCTGTGCAACACTAACCCCTGCATTGTTGATGAGTGTAAATGTGTAGAGATGTTCTTAAGCCCTATTTGGACGGGATTGAATTTACACCGGGTCGTGGAGTAATTTCACCGGCCACGTCTGTGTTTTCCTCCGTCCTCCTCTGAGAAAATTACAGGCAAAATTGCACCCTGATTTTCACCAAGCGTAGCGGTTGTCTGAAAATTTTAGTCCAGATGCACATCCGTGATTTTCGACACAGATGTTGTTTCAAAAAGAGATTGCTGCTACTTGCGGTATTCAGTCCTGTAGCGTGTGTATCAGTGCCCCTCCCCCGATATTGAACACTTACCGAGTCGCAAAACGAAGAATGGATGCTCGTATACTTTGTAATCGTTTTATTGTGTTTTCAAACCGTAATTTTCGTTCACCTCAAACTGAAATAACAGCGTCTCTTCTCTACTTCAGCGCCTTTTTGACCAGCATATTGTGAACTAAAAGTGATCACGTGACCCAAACATCCAGGTTCGCACAAAATACAACCCGCTAGAACCGCGCTCCTCGTGTGGTCATGTTAATGCTGTCTGGATCCGAGAGTTTTATAACTGAGGAGAAGTCTTAAAAAAAAAAAAAAAAAAAAAAACGCATTATGGACGTCTCCCGATAAACTAATCCGATCCGAACAGGGCTTAAAAATGACTTACAGAAAGCTACACAAAAAAACCTGCACACTCGCTAAACAATTACTTTTTCCACAGACTTTTAAAAAAAAATGATTTTAAATGTAATGGTTGTGGGTAAACGCGTTATACTCTATATACTGTAAGTAACTTAAAAACACAAACCTGTATAAAATATAAATCTTCTTTATTAAACTGTAAACACTGGGGTTATTACGATTTCACGGCTAGTCACGGTGTCAAGACCGGGCAGTTACCTCATCGCTGTCTCTTTTTTTTTCCTTTTTTTACAAAATAACCCTTCAAATACGTCTACATATTGTTCTTCTTTTTTTTTAGCTCAATCCGGTGGTTCTAGTCTCTTTCGCGTAACCTCGTAGCAACCTCTTCACTTTATCGTACACGACGGCTATCGAAGGCACAGAAGGACACGACACTGCTGAGAAGAAATAAACCAAACAGCTATCTATTTTTTACGCGCTAGTCTGAATTATTTTTGGCACACCTTTCCTCACATCCTCTCTCTCTCTCTCTCTCTCTCATCAGCTTGTAACAACAACAACGACAAAAAGGTGAAAAATAACAACATGACAGATTTTACGAAAAAGTCTAATTTTCTAAAATATCTTTCTAAGAAAGGTTTTTGTTTCCTTTTGTTTTTTTTTATATATACAAAGCCACATTTACAAAGATTTCATAATAATAATTTTTTTTTTCTGTTACTTTCAGCACAGACTTGTGTGTCACAGCATTAAATGGTTGATTAATATCGTGACACCGTGATACTAAGTTTAAAAAAAAAAAAAAAAAGAAGATATTTTTAGACTTGGATATCAAATTTCAAACCGTAACATCCATAGAAAAAACAGAGACGCTTTTAAAGTGCTGCAGTAAACAGTGCATTAATGCATTACAAATAATATTTATTATTTTATATTCATTTTTTACGCTATGTGTAGATTTTTTTAATATAAAGAAAATTAAAATAACGTGAACAGAACATAATAATGACATAAATAACATAAGACGGCATTTATGCAGTCCTGTCTTTCAGATATAAACACACACATGAACGCGGTGTGTAAAGTTTTTTTTTATTATTAAATAATTATATATTATTAAACCATAAACCGCTGTTAAGGCAGTTAGCATTTAGCCTGCTGTAATAACGCTAGCGTTACCGATAAAGAAAGAAAGCAGTCAAATTTATTTACAACCCTGTCACTCTGTTCATGACTGAAAACACCTCAAATTCAGAACTAATTCATAACTGTGAGGAATTGATACTAAAATTTTGGTCATTTAAAAATTTTAAACATAATTTGTTCAGGAAACGAATCAAAAGATCAAAAGCCGAGGGACAAAAGAAAATGGAGCCAGCACTGGACAGCCGGGTTTTGCTAATGCTAACTAACGCTAATCCTAACAATCTATGCTATCAGCTATGCTAAAAAAATAATTATCGGTTATGCTAGTTAGCTAGCACAAAACCCCTGAGCTAGCTGTGGCCTTTATTTGTTAGCTAGCTCCATGCTAGCATTAGCGCTCTCTCTCGCTCTTTAGCCGCCTCTGTTGTTATTAAACCATTATAACGCTATAACAATAGCTTTTATAGTTATAGCTTTAGTATTTATTATAGATCACTTCACTCAAACTGCATTTCTGTTATAATATGATTTAATGTCATGCTACCGTTTAAGGTTACGGTTAGCCGTTATTTGTGATCTTTGGAAACTGTTAGCTAAGCGTGTTAGCATGTTAGCGCGCGAGCTCATTAAAGGAAAAAAAAACACACATTAATCCGCCGCCGCTGTAATTCTCCCTCCGCCGCAACGCCGCTTCTCTGCCCGTTTTATAAAGACGCGGTGTTTTTTTATATATACATTTATATATGTATACATATACATTCTGCTGCTTGTTTATTTATTTAGTTTTCCTCTTACCGACGCAGTGGATGAGTTTGTGCCGCCAGGAGTCGAGCTCGCGCCGGAACCCTTTCCGTTCCGCCGAACATCTCGCGCTGCAGCACCGCGTCGCCATTCCGCCCGTCCGCGCGCCCCGCTCCCCCCTTCTACCGAGCCTGACGTCGCGCGACGTCACGCGCCTTCCCCGCGCCCCAAAGATTGACACGCGTCAACACCGCGGGAGGAGCGGAACCGGATCAGTGCAATAAAACACCGGAACTCTCCCTCTCTCTATCCCTCTTTCTCTATCCCTCTCTTTTTTTCTGTCTCTCTCCCTCTCTCTCTCGCTCTCCCCTTTTCTCCCTTTCTCTCTCTCTCCATCCCTCCCTCTCTCTCCCTCTATCCCTTCCTCTCTCTTTCTCACTCTTTCTCTCTCTCTCCCCTTTTCTCCCTTTCTCTCTCTCTCTATCTCTCCCTCTCTCTTTCTCTCTCTCTTTCTGTCTCTCTCTCTCTATCCCTTCCTCTCTCTTTCTCTCTGTCTCTCTCCCTCTCTCTCTCCATTTTTCTCCCTTTCTCTCTCTCTTTGTCTCTCTCCCTCTATCCCTTCCTCTCTCTTTCTCTCTGTCTCTCTCCCTCTCTCTCCATTTTTCTCCCTTTCTCTCTCTCTCTCTCTCTCTCTCTCTCTCTCTCTCTCTCTCTCTCAGTTCAGTTCTATTCAGTGAGCTTTATTGGCATGACCGTAATTTTTGCCAAAGCATTACAGCAAAGAGAAGAACTGTTATTAACAACAAACAAATTAGTTATAACAAGGAGTGTAGCAATTAAACATTAATACAAATTTTGGCTTAACGAAGTAAAAATAATTACATACATAAACAGATAACAGAAGACAAACAGGGCTGTGTGTGTGTGTGTGTGTGTGTGTGTGTGTGTGTGTGTGTGTGTGTGTGTGTGTGTGATACTTTCTGTCCTGCTAAAACGCAGCTCTCCTTCATTCCTCCTGACAGAATGGTGGCAGAAGGGAGAACTGGGGGTGTGCAATCTGAAATAACTTTAAATATATTTAACGTAAGTTTTTTCATTTATTACACAGCGCAGCTCTGTTTCCACTATACTGCTGTTACACCGTGTGCGCACTCTCTGCTCTTTAGTGAGCCATGATCTCTTATAGCGGCCCGTTTCGATGGCCAGTGTGTGTGTGTGTGTGTGCTGAGTCTGTACTTATAGCGGCCCGTCTCAATGGCCAGTGTGTGTGTGTGTGCTGAGTCTGTACTTATAGTGGCCCATCTCAATGGTCAGTGTGTGTGTGTGTGTGTGTGTGCTGAGTCTGTACTTATAGTGGCCCGTCTCAATGGCCAGTGTGTGTGTGTGTGCTGAGTCTGTACTTATAGCGGCCCATGCTGAGTGTGTGTGTGTGTGTGTGCTGAGTCTATACTTATAGCGGCCCGTCTCAATGGCCAGTGTGTGTGTGTGTGTGTGTGTGTGTGTGTGTGCTGAGTCTATACTTATAGTGGCCCGTCTCAATGGCCAGTGTGTGTGTGTGTATGTGTGGAGTCTGTACTTATAACAGCCCGTCTCAATGGTCAGTGTGTGTGTGTGTGTGTGTGTGTGTGCTGAGTCTGTACTTATAGTCGCCCGTGCTGAGTATCTAAGGCCAGTGTGTGTGTGCTGAGTCTGTACTTACAGCAGCCCGCCTCGATGGGCGGTGTGTGTGCGCTGAGTGTGTACTTTGTCAGCGTGGTTCTGTGTTGGTGCTCAGTCACTGTGCTCAGGTAGTCAGCTAACATATGCTGTAGATTTAGGGCCAGATAGCACTGCATTTTACTTTGTGTGTTCCAGTGGGTGATGTAGATTTCTTTCTGTAGTGTTATAATTTGGTAAGGTCTTGTTCTTGTGTCTGGCTGCTCCTGATGTAGAACCGTGTTAGTGAGCTGAGGTTCAAGACCAGCCAGGTGAGGAGACTCTCTCTGCTCTTGGCATTGCAGGGCTTTGTAGTGATAGGTCTGGGGGTCACTGGGTTATAGGTGGAGCCAATATTTGATAGATCTTTTCTGAATTTTGAATAGTCGTGGGAATTAGCCTAAATCAGCCCTGCAGCCCTTTTTTGTTTGTAGGATGGATTTACAGAATTGTGTATGCATAATTTCAGCTGGGTGTTTATGGCATTGTGTAAATTTTTGGTTTGTAAGTGGCACCCAGACCTCACTACCATACAGCAGAATTGGTTCAATTACTGATTCATATAATTTGAGCCAAATTCAAATTGGAATTTGAAAGTGAATTTGTTTTTTAATCGCATAGAATATGCCCTGCACGCTTTCTCTGTCAGCTCATTCAAACTTCAATCCTAAGTAACTGTATTCTTTAACATTTTCTATTTTGTGTGTCCCTAATGTGAAGTGTGATGTGTTTTCCTGACATCTGGATCTTTTTTGAAAAATAATAGTTTTGGTCTTGTTGAG
>JAKKZN010000028.1:5177094-5189057 GCA_033441825.1 Pangasius elongatus
CAGACCTCCTCACCAACATCAGTGCCTGACCTCACTAATGCTCTTGTAGCTGAATGAACACAAATCCCCACAGCCACACTCCAAAATCTAGTGGCAAGCCTTCCCAGAAGAGTGGAGCTTATTATAACAGCAAACACAGGAGGGAATAAATCTGAAGTGGGATGGGTGTGATGGTCAGGAATCCTCCTGTGTGGAGTTCGTGGACACTTTCTCCCTGTGTGCATGTGGGTTCTTTCCAGGTTCTACATGTCCATAAACATGCCATTAAGGAGATTAGTTACGCTAAATTGCCGATAGTGGTGTGTGTGTTTGTGTGTGTGTTTTTGTGGTGCACTGTGATGCACTGGTGTCCAGTTTCCTTGGGTTAGGCTCCAGATCCACCATGAATAATCAGCCAGGATAAACACAGCGTTTTACATTAAGGACATTTTAATGATTTACTGAAAGTGACTTTATTTGTCAGTCAATGTCACAATATCATTGAAAAATAAGAAACAGGAAAGTGTACGTACTTGGTCTTCTTCCCATGGTCTTCAGGAACTTCATGTTGAACATGTGACTTGGGGAATAGTCCAAATATTTCATAGAGGTCACAGGCTTGAGAGAGTGTTATGGGACACTAAAATGTTGATTCTTTGAAAGCATGTCTACATGTGAATTTGAAATACCATTGTGACCAATCACAGTGAGGCTCTAACTCATTTAGGCCATCAGAAAATGGTTTCTAAATCAGATTAAGTACCTGAATTTTTTTTTTAATTGAGTTATTGCTTCATGTATATAAAGTGTCTCTGGTTTCCTTTTCAACATTCATCAGGCTTCTCCACCATTCACACACACACACACACACACACACACACACACACACACACACACACACACACACACTCACACTGTGGCCTACAGATGTCAGTATTCTCCTTCCAGTCTGAAGGACATGGACATATCCATTGGCCAGTTCACTCTGTGTGGTTTATGTTGTGCTAATTTAAATAAAGACTCCATTGTGTAAACAGTTGTGTAATCTGTTTCTATATTTATATTGTCTTTATGTTGTTTGTATGTTGATTCATATGTGTTGGATAAATTGATAGTATAACGTTTTGTGCATAAACGATTGTGACATGGGTTTGCATTGTTTGTGGCATTATTGCTTTGTCTGTGTTGTGTGTTATGTTATATTTTAATATTTTGTGTTTGTTGTAATGGTAGTGGTATTGTGGATTATATGTGGGTTTACAGCATGTGTAAAATCTTTTGTGCTTTATAATGCTTGATTGTAAGGTCAAATGAAGCTGTAAGAAAATAGTCTCTCTGCTGTTTTGAAAAACAAAAGAAAAAAAGCGTTGCTTTACTCGGCTGTGTGGCACGGCGATCTTCACCGACATTTCAATTGAGTGAGATAGAAAAGCTGGAAAGTTCCATTTGCTTTGTGTTTTTCACATAAAACTAAATGGTGTGTGAAAGTTGAATCAGACCTCGAAACCTCGATTAGTAACCTGCTGTAAAATCCTTTTTGTTTTGTGAGTTTTAAATGCTATGTTTGTTGTACATCGTTTATTTTGTGTATTTGTGGACTTCATTCATACGTTTTTACCAGAATGGACCATGACACACTGCACACTCAGCCGTCGCCGCATTGCTGACCAACTATTGAACTGTGATAACACAAAAGCAGGATTTAGCCCACAGGGGCAATAGATAGTTGTTTGTGTGTGTGTGTGTGTGTGTGTGTGTGTGTGTGTGTGTGTGTGTGTGTGTGTGTGTGTGTGTGAGAGAGAGAGAGAGAGAGAGAGAGAGAGAGAGAGAGAGGTGTGTGTGTATTTGACCGGTCATTGGTGTTTTGCTTGTGTGAGTCCCATGACTGACCCACAGCTCTTCATACACTTCATTCATTATTTAAAAAAAATACTGAGAACACACACACACACACACACACACACATTTATTTACTCACACACTAACAGTTTGAGGATATTACTGTCTGAATCATCACACACACACACACACACACACACACAAGCAGAAATGGATGAGTAAGTTAATGCTGATGGACTAGAAAATGCTACAGCACTAAAAACAAATCCTGACCTGTGCATTAATCAGACTGCTAAAAGGAGTGTGCGTTAAAGGATGTTTGCTTGTGACAGTGTCAGTCATTGAGGTGTGTGTGTGTGTGTGTATGTATTGTTGAGTATCCTGGGCATTCCTGGGATTTGATACCATGATTACCTTTATGAAAAGATCTGATTTCACCAAATATTGTTCTTCTCAGAAGTGGAAAAGTAGTTGTTTACCTGCACTAACACACCTGACTATCTTTGTCCATCACTGGGTTTTAAAATTTTAGCATGTTTTTGTGAATTCTGTACAAGGGGAAGGAAAACTTTGTGGTGGAGATGAATTTTAAGATGAATCATAGTTCGGAATCAGTGTTCTGTAGGGAGGTGAAAATGGTTTCGAAGAACTGTTTGTGTTTCAAAAGAATCAAATCCCTAAAGTGAGTCGCAATGTAATGTGTATGAGCTAGCTTTGAAAGTAATAAACACGCTATTTATTAGTGCTAAAGTTTTGCTTCAGGAATCTGTTTTTAAAAAAAATAATGTGTAATTTAATTAAATGAATAATGAAATTAAGATGAGATGAAAACAGAATGGCGTTTCAGTTATGGAAGTAAAACTCAGGGTTGCCAGGTCAGGATAAAATACAAACCTAAAAACCTTAAAATATCACTATATAATGCTTCTAAAAATCCATTGTCATGACTATCACTGCAAAATGTACTGTAATTTAAAAGAGTTATTCTTACAAAACAAACAAACAAACGTACAAAAAACCCCACACTTTAATCCATGCAGAAAAAAACTTTTTTGCACATGCACTTTTTTAAACAATCATGTTATTTTTATTTACATGTGTTTATATAATTTAAAGGAATACATGCAAATAAATAAAATTAATAATAAAAAAACAAGCATAATTTATTTAGGCTATTTACACATTAATTCCTAAGATTTTTTTCTAAATATATTAATAATGTAAATAATTTATATGAATATGAGCAATTCAGTATATAAGGTTATTTATTTATTTATTTATTTATCACATTCATATATAATTGTACAAACATTTTTATGAATATGTACAAAGAATATAAATAAAGAAGATTAACAAACAAATAGTCCAAATCACAAATCACATTTTTATACAAGGACATTCTGTCACTAATATTCCTCTAATAAATTCTCTCATATTATGGCATAAATATTTATAAATAACACATAAATATGTAATAGAAATGGGCTATAAGCTATTTCCTGTCACTGGTGTGATCTTTTTCTCCTGTACTGTGTATATTTTAAAGTACTATATAGTTGCACCTTTAATGATTAATTATATAAAGGATACACATCTTCAGGAAAATATACACTCTCAAGGTCCAATAGATGTACCCCATGAGGTTGCTACACCTGTGGCAAGGAAAAGTACAGGTTAGTACCCAGTTTTTTTCCTGAGAGTGCTTCTTATTATATCCATGCAGGAGGTAAAACATGAGTCTGATGTGTGAGAACTGTGGATCTGGCAACACAGCTATGCACAGAGGTATCTGGTAAGGAAAGGACATACAGGCTCCACCTCCAGACAGCATCATCACCATCACCATCATCAGCAGCATCAGCATCAGCATCGCTCAGAGAGAGACACACGCACAGAGAGAGAGAGAGAGAGAGAGAGAGCTCCTGGGCTCACAACCTGCTGCCGGCGCTCCTCTCCATGCATGTGAGTACTGACCTGCTCTATACAACTCATCTTTAATAACTAATGCATGTTTCATTCATGGATTGTAATATTTTCTTTTTATTGTAGTGAAGCATCCTTTAATACTGCTGCTTATTCTCGAGATGGACGCTCATGCCATCCTTACTTTGCAGTATCATAGCCTAATATTCACATGCATGCAATAAATATTGTGTTACATCTTGGATCTCAGAGTAAATGTAATGCTGGGGGTTTTATTTTTAAACCCTGCTCGAGAGATGCCTCTCTCTGCTCCAGGTAGCACACACTACAGTATGTACTGCATGCAAAAAGAACCACAATAACAACAACAACAACAACAACACACATATACACAGCTCATATGTGTGATGCTAGCCTGAACCAGTGTCCCGTGTCCTCCAGTCTAAACGTGAACATCCTGAACCACGGCTTCACGGGTACACAGCTGAAGCTATACGCTGCATGGGTTTAGAGGGTTTAAGGTGAAAAAGCTTTCCTCTAATCCCATTATAATGCAGCTCTGTCACACATCCAGATCTGTTTACACCAAGAGAGATGTTTGGGCAATATTGTTTTTAAAGTTATGCTTATTAAAGCTGCAGCTGATGCACGTCAGATTGCTGTGAAAATGTTAGTGGGAATTTTAAAAAAATGTATTCAATTTTTATTTTTTTATTTTTGCCAAAACGTGAGATGCTTGTCAAATAAACTTGGAGGACAGTGGCGGTTTAGAGGGACTCACTATGGGGAGGTTGTTGTATTTGATTTGATTGATTTTCTTTTTTACATATTTTACAAGCACTCTTAAATTAAAAAAAAAAACTATCCAATATATGAGAGTGAGTCAAATAAAAACCTTATATATATATATATATATATATAAAAATCATTGCGATTTTAAAATGTTAAAATGTTTACATTTTTATTTTTAATTTTTTTCTCCTTTTTGGTGTTAAATGTCACACTTTTAAGGTTTTAATTTAATTCACTTTCATATATTAATCAAATATCTACAGATATTTACTAGAATGAGAATATTAATAAGCACTTCTTCATTTTCTTTTTCTCCTTCTTCTTGTACATATTGTAAAGCACAAAATTGTTTTTCTAATATTATATTTATTTATTTAAGAAAATATTTGCTAGTATGGGAACATTAACTAGCACATAACTAGTTATTATTATTATTATTATTATTATTATTATTATTAGTAGTAGTAGTAGTAGTAGTAGTATTAGTATTATTATTATTTTAAATACATATTTAAAAGCATGTAATTGTTTTTTTTTCATTTAATAAGATATTTACAAAAATATTAACTTGCACATAACTTTTTATTTTATTATTAATTATTTATTATTATAACTTATTTAATAGTATGAAGTTGTTATTTTTTAATACCCTATTTATTTATTTACTTATTTATGTATTTATTTACATATCTGTCACATACCTAGTTTTTATGAAAAGGTTAAGAGATTTACAACAGCTATACAGGTTATACATTGACCTGGCTGGTTAAAAGGCACAGGCACCTTGAGAGATGCTCTGGTGTTATTCCTCCAGCTAGGCATCACGTCGATTGTTGCTGCGAGCACTGAGTCCTGCATGGAAACACAGCACACACAGTGGCGTGTGTGTGGCATTAGAACGTGTCGACTGTACTGTGAGCCCATACACACATCTTG
The DNA here is from genome assembly GCA_033441825.1 of Pangasius elongatus. NCBI lineage: Eukaryota > Metazoa > Chordata > Actinopteri > Siluriformes > Pangasiidae > Pangasius > Pangasius elongatus. The sequence goes on from JAKKZN010000028.1 coordinate 5,182,564, forward strand.
AACTGTCAAATGATTTTTAACTCCATGCGTAACTGAGCTCCATCCATTAACAGTGCGACTGATTGTTTTCTTTTTTTTTTTTTTTGAGAAATATCTTTAATGCAAAACTACTCAGGCTCATTTGGGTGAGATGTGGCTACTGATTTTGACTGGCACAATTTAAAAATGCAAGTTACATCCCTCTGCTTCAGAGCAGTTATCAGTAGCTAATGTGAATCAGCCAGTCCTCAGCCGTTTCTACAGTAACGTGGAGGAGCTGTTGTGCTGCTCCTTCACCCTTGACTTGCACCTGTCCTCCTGCCCATTAATGTTTTCAATACTGACGCCTCCTCAGATGTATAACTCGAGACGGTCACGAATGTTGTGGATCGATGAATCTGAAGGAAATGGCTTCTCTTCATTCGGAGCCAGTTTTGACATTGCATCATTTCATGGTGACCTTGAGCGTACATACGCAGCTGAGCACAAAAGCCAGGCAGCGCTGTGGGACTTTCCCATGGGCCTGTGCGGGCAGTCTCTCTCTCTCTCTCTCTCTCTCTCTCTCTCTCTCTCTATGTCTCACACAGATAACCTTTCACTTAAAGTAAACCTTACAAATATCTGTGATTCAAAATATTGTCATGCAAAACATCAGGCTAGTTTTCTTCATTTTTAGATGTCTGTCTATAAAAACATGGCTGTGTCCCCAGCTGAAGCAGAACACCTTAGTCCTGCCCCCTGTTTTTCTGTAACTAATTAACTAACTATAGGGTATCACGATGGTGCATGGGCTCGCATTGTCACTAAGGTTGCTGGTTCGACCCTGCGCTCGGGTTACTGTCACATGTTCTGAGTGTATCTGCGTGGGTTTCCTCTCCAGGGTTCTCTGGTTTCCTCTCACCTCCCAGAAGTCATGAAGTAGGTGGATTGGCAAGTCTAGGTGTGAATGAGTGTGCTGATGGTGCCTTGATATAGACTGGCGTGCCATCCTGGGTGTATTCCAACTCATGACCCAGTGTTCCTGGAAACCACTGAAATCCTGACCAGAGTAAAGCACTTACTGATGATGAATGAATAATAATAATAATATATATAGAGAATGTGATTCGACAGACAATTTACCTCCCAGGCAGCAGAAGGCTCTAAAAATAACAAGCTACACCTTTAACCACAAATTTGACAGGCTAGCCGAATTTGTAACCACACTATTGGTGAAAAACCTCTAGAACTCTAGAACCGAACGTGTTTTTTGGTTTGTCTGTTTAGGGGAAATCTTAAAGCTTGTTTGCAAAACCCTCCAAGAGAGGTCAATTCAAGTGGCTTTATTGTCATTTCAACCATATATAGCTAGTACAGTACACAGTGAAATGAAACAACGTTCCTCCAGGACGTTGGTGCTACATAAACCCAGAACTACACGGGACTACACGTTCCTACAAAAAGTGCACGTGCAAACGTGTGCAAACAGCACAAGACTACAGTAACTACTAAAACAGGACAATAGGCACAGTAAGAGACTGTACAGAAATGTGCACAAATTGCAAAGGGAGTGGAATGGTGGAATGGTGTTCAGTTGAGTGTGTGTGTGTGTGTGTGTGTGTGTGTGTGTGTGTGTGTGTGTGTGTGTGTGTGTGTGTGTGTGTGACAGAGAGAGTCTGTGAGTATTGAGGAGTCTGGGGGAAGACAGCTTAGGGGAAGATACTGTTGTACATTCTGGTCATGTGGGCCCGAATGCTTTGGTACCTTTTACCAGATGGCAGGAGGGTGAAGAGTTTGTGTGAGTGGTGCGTGGGGTCGTCCACAATACTGGTGGCTTTGCGGATGCAGCCTGGGGTGTAAATGTCTATGACAGAGGGAAGAGAGACCCTGATGATCAATTCAGCTGTCCTCACTATCCGCTGCAGGGACTTGCGATCAGAGACCGTGCAATTTCCAAACCAGTGATGCAGCTGCTCAGGATGCTCTCGATAGTCCCTCTGTAGAATAAGGTTGTTTCCCTAGCAGGGGTCCAAGTAGAACCTGTAGACTAACCTTTCTTTCTTTCCCTCGTTCTTTTGTTGTCATTTCCAGGCTACTATGAGGAAGCCACTGGAGTGCTAAAGGTCATCCGGATTTCCTGCACAACAGCGGCATGTATCGTGTGTGCTAAGACGTACTAGCCGAGTGTTGCATCATGGCTCAGCAATCGCACTACGTCATCAGGAAGAAGCTACGTCCAGCACGGGTGCTCGCACTCCTCCTCGGGATCTTGGCAATAAGCTCCGTTTCCTTCTCCACCCTCGGTGCCTTCTTCACCTCCTCATCCTCCTCCTTGTGGAGCTCCGCCTCCCAGCTAGAGGAGCCTCATGGCCCTGCTCCTCACAGGACTCTCCTCTCGGTTAGTATTACCAATGCATCAGGGAACCAAGGCGACTATCCTGAGGACTTGTTCACGTTGGAACAGCGTCGCCAAGGTGCAGTGATCCTGCACATGCTTGGCATGCTGTACATGTTCATTGCATTGGCCATCGTGTGTGATGAGTTCTTCGTGCCTGCACTCACGGTCATCACCGAGAAGCTGGTCATATCAGATGATGTGGCCGGTGCCACCTTCATGGCGGCTGGAGGATCCGCTCCTGAGCTCTTCACCTCCATTATCGGCGTGTTCATCTCGCACAGCAATGTGGGCATCGGCACTATCGTGGGCTCGGCGGTGTTCAACATCCTGTTCGTGATTGGCATGTGCGCCGTGTTCTCGCGCGAGATCCTCAACCTGACATGGTGGCCACTTTTCCGTGACGTCTCCTTCTACATCCTCGACCTGATCATGCTCATCGTCTTTTTCCTGGACAACTACATCAGCTGCTGGGAGAGCGTGGCCCTGCTGCTATCCTACGCCGGCTATGTGCTCTTCATGAAGTACAACGCCCAGGTGGAGGCGCTGGTCAAGGGCTTGATGAACCGCAACCAAGTGGTGGAGGTGGCCGAGACGCAGCCTAAGGTGAGCCAGATGCCATTCTTCTCCTTTTCCTCAAGGTTCACTCTTCTCCTTCCTTCCTCTTTTCTCTTGCCTTTTCCTCCCTCACCTCCCTCTTCTTCTCTGCTCACCAGTACCTTCTCTTCTCCTCCTGTTCTCCCCTCTCTTTTCCCCACCTCAAAATTTCTTCCATTCTTCTCCTTACTTCCTACTTGCACTTTCTTTCCTCTCATTCCTTCTCCTTTCCATTCATCTCCTTCATCCTGTCACGAATCTCCTGCTTTCTTTTACCATTCTCTTTTCTCGTTCTCTCTCTTCTACACACCATTCCTACCTTTCCCTCGTGACTGACTCTGTCTGTCCTTCACTCACAATCCAGTCATCTCTTTCCTTCATCTCCTTTTTTCTCTTCTCCTTTACCCAAATCTTATTCCACCTATCATTTTTTCATTTCATTTCATTTATTTGCACTCATTTTTTCATGTATTCACTTTTTTCCCTTTCCTGCTTTATGAGTTACTCTTCTCAGTTCCTTTCCTCTCCTTTTGGTATCTCCTTTCTCTTCTCTTCCTCTCCTTATCTCTTCTTCCTTCCTTCATGTTTCTCTTCTCTTCTCTTCCCTCTCATTTGTATCTCACTCTTCTCCTCATTTCTCTAACCCTTCCTTTGCTTTCCTTTCCTTTCCTTTTCTTCTGCCCTTTCTGTTTCTTTCCTTTCTCCTTCTGTTCTCTCCTTTCCTCTCTGTTCTTCCTCTCTTCTTATCTCATTTTCTGTCCTCTCCTCTCTTTTCTTTCTCTCCTCTCTTTTTCTATTCTTTGTTTCTCCCTTTTCCCCTTCTTTCCCCTTCTGCCATCCTCTCTCCTCTTCCCTCTTGTGCCCTCTCCTCTCATCTCCTCTCCTATCTTTGTTTTTCCTTCCTTCCCTCAAAATTCACTCCTCACCGTTCTGTCCTTCCTTTCCTCCCCTCATGATTCACTTCCTTCCTCTCCTCCCCCTAATTTTCTCCTCCTCTCTTTATATTGCTTCCACCATCCTCTCCTCTCTTCTCCTGTACTCCCCTCACCTCTCCTTCCTTTCTCTCAAGACTCTTCTCCTTGTTCATGTTGTCTCCCCTTCTCCTTACTTCTCCTCTCAAAATTGACTATTCTACTTCCCTCCTTCTTTTGCCCTTCACTCACATCTCTGTGATGTGACTGACTCTCCTGCCCTCCTAAGTCTCTCCATTCCTCCTCTCCTCTCTCTTCATGACTCCTTCTTTCTCCCTTTCTCTTCCTCATGTCTCCTTTCTTCCCTCTCATTTCTTCCAATCCTCTAACCACTTTCCCTTATTTACCTTCTCAGACCCTTTTTTACCTCCCTCCTTCCCGTTGATTAAAATCTCTCCTCCTCTCTCCTTCTTGTCCTGTCCTCACCTCATGTTTCACTCCTTTCCTTTTTATCTTCCTCTCTCCTCTTGCCCTCTCATTTTCTTCCTCCCTCCACAGTCCACTCCTCCCTCCCTCCCTCCCTCCCTCCATCCCTCCCTCCATCTTGCCCTGATCTGCATGTCTGCATTTCAGGATTGAGCACCTGGTAATGATGGAGTGAGACAGTGAGAGAGAGCGAGAGAACGACAGAGCGATACAGAGACAGATTGATAGGGAACGATGGAGCCTTAGGGTGACAAAGTGAAAAAGATTGAGTGATACTGACAAAGCAATACTGATCTGGTGGTGAAATTTCACCCAGTGTGCTTTTTTTTTTTTTTTAAATTTTGCACTACACTTTCACCAACACATGTGGCACACCAAAGAGTCGACCCTCTAGGTTGCCTGGCAACAGGTAGCGGTTTGGTTAGCAGGCGAGACGGCTCTACTTGCACTCGAGCGCACACAAGCATGCAATCATCAATGATTATGTTTCTTATAGTGCAGTGCACAGATTAAATACTCCAAGCTCCGTCTGCTTGTTTTCATGAATGGTAAACACATCCGTGTAACATTTCATGCTTAAGTGCACCTGCAGGAAGCCTACCTGCTCTTCTTAAATGTTTGTTGCTAATGTTTAGCGAGGTCTAAGACGTCATCCTGGAATCATTTCGTTTCTCAGAGCAAGGCTTTTGATATTCGACAGTGTTTTGACTGATCCGCTAATTATATGATTAAATAGACAATTAAGTGACAAAATATCAAACTTGAAATGCATACTATGCATATAGAAATGGATACAGGTTGGAAAATTTGGATATTTTTTGGACATCATTACAATGTAGCACTGCTGTTAACATTTACTGTGTCTATAGCAGTATAACATTAGAGCCTGAAACATCCTTGAAACATCCTTGTTAAAAGTAAAATTGGAAGTTTGGCGTGGATATTGGTGTGAGATGAGTGTGTGTGTGTGTGTGTGTGTATGAGTGGTGAGAGAGAGAGAGCGAGAGGAACTCCATGATTGTGCACAGGATGTTGTTGCTTGTGTGGGAGTGTGTGAAAGTGAGAGAACATCATATCAGTGTGTGTGTGTGTGTTTGTGTGTGTGTATGTTTGTGTGTGTGTAGAGTGGCAGGTGAACATGGTAGCATGTCGGCAATGTTCTGTGCTTTGGCAACTGCAGAAGGACAATCTGTTCATCACAGTCCGATCTGCTCCAAGAGTTTGTCACACTTCAAACTGAAGCTCAGAAGCACTCCTTACTCATCTGGCCCACACTCTGCCATGTAATGAATTTTCAGAAGGCATGATCTTGGAGTTAGAGTTAGCGTTGCATGATAAGGTTGTGGACTGAATTAGTGGAACTGAAGACCATGAAGCCGCTCTCAGCATATCTAGGCTCATGTGGGATTACTCAAACAAACAGCAAACGCCAGAGCAGCCACTGTGTCTTAAGCTCAACAAATTGTGTCCTACTTAAAACAATCCTTAGAGACATCAAGACTCTTTGGTAGCAGTCTATCGAGCATATTTTCTCTTTTTCCAGTTCTGAATGCTTGGATGAGTTTGTTTCTTGAAGTCTTGATGAGCTTGAACTGGATGTTAGCAGTATTAGCTCAGCTTTGTGCTTGCTAGCATGATTAAGTTCGAATCACAGAAGACATAAAAAAATCTATAACTCCCCACAATAAAGTGTTTCCGTTTTATAACTCCTTGAGGAAGCTAAAAAACTCCTAAATATCTTAAGAACCCCCATTTTTATTTGTTGGAAGGTTAGAGGTTCTTAGCTTCCTAAAAGAGCTCTGGCAGAGGTTCCTACATAAAACCTTGAAGGGTCATAGATTATGTTTGATGTTTTTTTTTAAAAAATTGGACTCATAGCTTTTTAGTAACTATAGTAATATCTAAAGTTCCAGGAGAAGAACACCACAGCAAAGCAATGGGAACTTGGGGTCTTGTCTAGTTCCCAGTACAAGGCTAAGATGAAAATGTAGATATGCTTGAACTTTAGTAGACCTGCGCTAGTGATGGATGATCTCCAGGAATGTCAATGAGCACATATATTATTTTTATGTGAAGTGAAGTGAAGTGAAGTGACTTTGTGGCCAAGTGTGGTGACCCATACTCGGAATTTGTGCTCTGCATTTAAC
>JAKKZN010000028.1:5192294-5202401 GCA_033441825.1 Pangasius elongatus
ACAGAGGACTTTGCACATTAAGGCTTTCTCGGTAACGTGATAAGCTGAGGTTTTTTTTAAATTAACATCAAGAGAAATAAAAAAGTGAAGAGAAATTGAAGTGTTAAATGCCACTAATGTGGTAAAACTCGCAAGCAAAATAAGCTTGGATTTGTTTCCGAGGCTGCGGGTTGAGTTACTTAGTGATTTATTGCTTACGAGCTCGAAACACTTCTGTATCCATGAAGCTTTAATGAGTCTTCAGTCATTAATAAGCTTTTAGTAAAAGCCTGTCACCGTGGAAACTTAACCATGTGGGTGTGTGTGCATGTGTGTGTGAACGCACAGCTGTGCATGAGTGCACCTTTGCATATACGTTCAGTGTATGTGTGCATGTATATTGATGCGTATGCATGAGCGTCTGTGTGTGTGTGTGTGTGTGTGTGTGTGTGTGTGTGTGTATGTGCATTGTGTGCTGGACTTAATTACAGTTGCTCCAGATCATTGTGTCGGTGCCAGAGCTCATCTCCATCATAAAATGCTCTGAATGATGAATGGAAATGTGCGGCTTGGAGCTGCAGCGTGACGCTCTACACTATCACAAGTCCTAAACCCTGAAACGCAGATTTATGTGACACTCGCACACACACACACACACACACACACACACACACACACACAGGTGTACACATTTGATCGAATACAACTCTGTATCCTGTCTATTTCTTTTTCAGTCCATCATGTGTCGGTGTGTGTATTTGTGTGTGTGTGTGTGTGTGTGTATGTGTCTGGGGAAAATTCACGTCTCGGTTTAATCCCAGGCTACAAGGTCACCTGTAGATGATGGTGGTGGGGGAGGACAGCAAAACGGAGAGAGAGAGAGTGAGAGAGAGGGAGAGAAAGAAAGAGAGAGAGACAGAGAGAGAGAGAGAGAGAGAGAGAGAGAGACAGAGAGAGAGAGAGAGAGGGGGAGAAATTTGAGGCCCAATCAATGGGAGCTATTTTAAAAGATGGGATAATAAGCTAATGTAGTAGGCACTGTACAGCCACTGCACCAAGGACACGGCTTTCCCTTACTGAAGCATGATATGATCTGGTGCGCGTGTGTGCGCGTGTGTGTGCGTGTGTGCGTGTGTGTGTGTGTGTGTGCGTGTGTGTGTGTGTGTGCGCGCTCTATAATCATAAGGCTACATAATCTGTAGTAGTCAATGCCCCTGGTGGTGCAGCTATTAAAGAAAAACTCCAGCATTTTTCATCTAGCATCTGTAGTGTGGTTGTGTGATTACTACTGACAAAAAAAAGCAACAACAAAAACAAAACTATTTTTTGTTTGAAAATCTATTTATTCCAAACTCAGTAATTAGAAGTAAAGACGGCATGATACCACTTTTTCCTTTCCGATAACAACACCGATACTGAAACCTTGAATATCAGATACCTACCCATTTTTTTCTTTAAAAACTCCTAAGTTTTAAAATATTTAATTTAATTTAAGTACTTAGCTAAAAAAACACACAGCTAAAACACAATCTTTGTACGTAAAGATTTACAATTTCAAAAAAAACAACAACACCGATCTTTCCATTTATCACAAATACTTTATTTTATTATTTTATTTTGTCCAGTACATTTTTTTTCCAGCAAATTAGAAGTCATTAATAAAATATATTTAAAATAGAAAATAAATTCAAAGTTCAGTTCTGTTTCTAAACATTTGACAATTTGTTTTCATTTATAAAATATATGTTCTTTTTATAAAATGAAAATGGGAACAAATAACAAATGATAAAAAAAAGATGGGCGTGTCTGAATAAAGGTATTTTATGAAATAAAAACATTGGAATGGAGGCGAATGAGGTGTTGATTGTATATCATGTAACAAGCTGGCCATTTCTGTTTGTTTGCTCATTCGTCTATTCATTTACGCCACTGTAATCTTATAGATTTAAAGTATTATGCCATGAAAAATGCTTCAAATGTTCAAGAAGAAAAATGAAGTATGAAAATTAAGCTTAGCTGTAGCGGAGGAGCTAAAATTCATACCTTTTTTCAGTCTTAGTGAATCGGCCTGAAAAAAATTGTGCATTTTTTTAAGACATCGAGTTCACTGTGTAACAAATTTCACAAATTCTTCCATGTGACAAAGTAGTTCTATCTCTCAAATAATGATTATACAGATTTAGGGCTTCAAAATGTATTGACGAGATTCAAAAACTGTACTTAAACATTATAAGTGATAATAACAACTATTAACAATTAAATATTTGCTTTTCTTTGGAAATCTGATTTGTTTTGACTGAGCATTCATGCTAACAGTAACGTGCATGTTGACTGTCTCGATTATCGGTCCTCGTCTTGTACGTGGTGTGTGTGAGTGAATGTGATGTTCTGGCTCTGCGCTACAGAGAAAGAGCTGATTGCAATCAGGTCTGATAATTACTTCTGAGAAAGGCTAATTATCAAAATGACTGAACTGGCTCACTGAAGTCGCCCAAATGGCCGTCCAGAGGCTTTAGCTTGGGCACAAGACTGTATTCAAGGTGATCTTGACATTCATGTATTACTGAGATCTGTGTATGTGTGTGTGTGTGTGTGTGTGTGTGTGTGTGATGACTACAAGCTGACTCACTGTTGTGCTGTAAAATTAGTTGATTTCATCTCGAAACAGATGTACAAATTAAACCACTAAAACAGACTGCACTTGTTTTCTTAGCTACAGTGCATATGCTGCACTTGTTGAGTCACATAAAGGTTAAATTATAGGTTTGGCATTTTTAAAAAAAAAAAAATTATAGACATTAATATTCACTTTGCATAGACTACAACTGCTCTAATAAACAGCTTTGGAGTGCAGACTGCAATCTGTCACTGTAAAATTCGACAACTGAGGCTTTTATTAATCGCACAAATAAGCTAGTCTCAAGAGGAAGCTTATAAACAGTAATCCATGGATATGCTAGAAGAATCTGCCCTATATATTTATTCTAAAAAGTACAAATAGTGTCTTCGAGTTTTTTCAGGATATCTTGTGAGACTTGGTTTCCGAACCTCTCTTTGATGCATTCCAGCTATAATCCATTATTAATCCATTAGTAATCCAGAGAATTACTGAAGCACATGCCCTGTTTATAGGTGATGCATCATAAAAAGATATTATCGGAGACCCATAGCCTAACAAACTGGATTTTCAAACAGTTAAAGACTTTGAACTGGGCAAAGGGAAATGATTTTGTTGTCGGAAGATTGTGAGTTTAAATTCCCACAACGCCACAACCATCAGTGGCCGGAAGACAAGACAGCAAAGTTGCCTGTGCTCTCTGGGTGGGAGGGGCATATCCTCTCTTCCCTGTCAATCACACCAACACTAGGTAATCGTGGGCATCTGTGAGCTCATGTATGCAGAAGAGGGTAGATAGCGCTTTCCTCCGAGTGTGTTACGCTACCCGGTGATGCAGCAGTTTGAAAAAGATGTGGTTGGTCTCAGAGGATGCTCAGATGTTAGCCCTCACCCACCCCGGGTAGAAGCTGTTGTATGATCAGGGAGGGCTGGCTGGTGGGTGGGAAAAGGCAGGTGACCAAAATGGGGAGAAAATGGGGAAAAAAATGCATGAGTAAGAGGTGAGTAGAGACAAACTCACTATGAGCTTTATTTTGGTGAATCATATTCCAAATCTATAGCATGGGTCAAAACACTGACACGAGAGAACATGAAGGAAATAGGCAACAGTCTAAACATGAAAGAACACTGAAATACCAAACTTGGAAAACAAGGTTTGGACTTATGCAATATTCACACTACACAATTTCAGCCCCAACTACCTTGTCACAGGCTAATTTTGGGAATCTGTGACAAATCACAACTCCATCCCCTCACCCCCAAAGCTTGGCAAGCCATCACTCCAACAAAGTTTTCTCCATCTGTGAGCTATTTTTTGATGTGCCAACATTTTCAAACATATTTGAAAATTTGTCTTCTGCAATGAGCACCTCGACGCCACGTAGCAAGAACATCCAATGAGAAATTATTTGGCATGTCATAACCTAATAGTTGTTAGGAAGTGCAAAAATAAAAACAAACAGGATCCCTGGTTATGCACAGTATAAAAAGAGCTGTGTTCCTTTGCACTATGCCTCCACTGTTCTCTTTGCAGAACAGACAGTCCTCACTGCCCGTGTACAAAATAGCACAGAAACAACGACCAAATCCAGTTTCTCAGGCTCTATCTCGAGAAAGTCATGATAGACACCTCTCGTGTTTATTTTCGTGAGGTCTGGGGATCTGGTGTGTTTCAGCAGAGATGATTCCAGGTGAAAGTAGTGCATGGTCACTTTTCTAGTGTGTACACCGCTACATCCAAAAAGCAACAGATCACAAATGATAAAAGTCACATAGAGTGAGCAGTACATCAATTATAAGGTTTTGAACGTTGTATACTGAAAGCTACAGTAACTGCACAATAGTGGCAAACTAATCAAGAAGTAAACACAAAAAAGGTGAACACAGTCAGGCAACAAACCAATGATTGGACAGAGTTAGAGAAAGGACTAGGACAGAAATCAAAACAAACACGAGCGTTTGTTACTATGGGAACAGTGATATGAAGGGGGAAACCATGACAGATTGGTTAGCATCTGGCAGAACAGAAAGCATAGAGAAATTTTCCTGATGACAGCAAAGAATCCATTTACTGTAGGAAGGCAAAGCAGGTTTTTCTCAATCTGCAGATTTTGTATTACATTTCTGTTTTAAATTTAATAACAGTCGCACATTTTTGTGAAGGAAGGTGCCATTACTTCTGTAGTACAGCAAAGATTTTACAGCATGGTTGTGAGGAAGAAAACCTCATGGAACAATCCAAAGTTCTCAACTTTTTTTTTTTTTCTGTTTTTACTGTAGCAGAAGGACAAAGCAGATGTGTTCATCACTCCGGTCTTGATTTTAATTGAAGCACACACTGTACTACGCAACAAGCACTGAAATATCACAGAGCAGAAATTATGCCTGAGCACACAGCTGTTTTTATTACTCATTTATTACCCATCTGGTTTCTTTTCCATCACAGATAAATGAACACAGCATGAGCTCTTCTCCTCCTTTCAACATCCATCATTTTACACCAGCATAAAGTCTAACGTCTAAAGTTTTTTTAGTCTGGCTGTAACCTCCGACAGCTCGGTTGTTGTTTGCCTTTGTTTCGATTTACCATCGGATTTAGCCACAATACAAAAAAAAATGGTCAGTGATTGTGAAATAGTGTCTGACTAGTACAAGAATTGTATGGTGTAAGCCCAGCTTAATATGAAAATGAAAAACAAACAAAAAAAACAGATTTTTGTCATTATTAGTAAATCAGACTGTGTGGCAAAACTCTTTTCACCTGAATACACTCTAAACACCATTATGACCACGATTAACACACGTTAATGCTGAGAATTTGACCATTTGTGTTTAAGACGTCGTCCTGATGTGTGTGTTTAGGGTATGTGGTGTCCTGCACTGCTTTGTTGGCGATGAGGGCCGTAATTAGGTACCATAATTAGTCTCCTATAATGAGTTCTACTTGAAGAAAATCAGGTCATTAATTAGTGAGCGACTTGATTTGTTGTATGTGTGTGTTTTCTGCCTCTCAACGTCGTTGATTGTCCGCCAGGAGTCTTTGAGGGCAGAATGGAAAATCACGGTGTCTCGGAGACTAGGGCAGAGTGTGTGTGTTTTGTTACATTTACATCATATTGTGGCATTCATATTGTAATAACTGACTAGCTCTGAATATGGATTACGATGTTGTTAAGTTTTTCTATAAAGATTTATAAATATTTATAAGGCTCATACGACACAAGCAGAGAGGTGCAGGGTCTGGATTAAACAGTATATTGAAGCATTTTCTGAGGTCACATGCATCAAAAGACAGTTATTAAAATAAAAAGTAAGCAGTTGTCCTCGACTTGTTCTTAAGTAAGGAGTAAAACATGACATGGTGATGTGATGCGGCCCGATGCAAAGACCATTATTTTTCCTTTTGAATCAGGTCCCGAAATGTTTTAATCGTTTTATACCACAGCAAATTTCCAGCACTACAATTTTTATTTATTAAAGAACTATATCTCAATATCTTTTTTATGTGTTTATAGTTATGTTTAATTTGCGTAACATCCATGAAACAAACTAGTGACTGTTCTCACATACATTACAGCAGCTATAAACCTATAAGCCTTCACCAGCCTTTTTTCTTACTCTTTAAATTTATATTACAAAAAAAGACTTTCCTGTGGCTGACACTGGAGACTCCTTCCATAAATGTTACATAAACATGTCCTTAAAGAAACTTCCTCATATCAACAGTTATACATTTTTCTTTGATAAATAACAGCTTGTTGAACAACTTTCTCATTATTAAGACTTAGTAATTGGTATTATTTTGTCTTCAACTGGTAGAAAGAGGCTTTTGCAAATTTAATACTTGCCCTCCAGATGTATTAATTTGCACTTCTGTGTTGCAAAATGGGACATTTATTTTGTGGCAAATCCCACAGCAGGTGCTAAATTAATTTAACTGTATTGATTCCTAGGTAGAAACACCTCAAATTTCAAACTAATTGAGTATGAATTATGCAAAATAAATAAATAAATAAATAAATAAATAAATAAATAAATAAACCCTGGACAAGATGTGTTATTTTGCTGACAAGAAAGACACAGCCATTGGTAAATCAGCTTACGTTTTTTTTTGAAGTCTGTTTTTTTTTTAACATGTGCTTTTACACACACATCCTTCAAAACTATCAGAGTTTGTGTGTCTTTTGTTTATGGGTGTTTGTCTTGTCAGTTCCTGAAGCACCACATTAGAGATGCAAGCTCTTAAAATACTGACATCAATCTACAAAGCCCAGGAGCGTCTCTCCTCCAATAGCCTGCTGACCGTAACTTTAAAATTCTCCTCCACCCACCAGCTTCTGAGTGTGTCTCAGCGTGTGGTGGTTTCGCTGGGTCGTGATGGGCAGCGGTATTTTTAGCAGTTATTTTTCTGCACACACCGAATGATCTCGCCCTGTCTGCAAGATTACGGCTCAATAAAAGTCTTTCGTGGAGCCGGAGCATCAAGAGGCCCGAAATTGATTTTGCTGCATTTAAAACCTGCGGGAAATGACCTTCCAGGAACCTCAGCTCAGGCTAATGTAGCGCTAAGCACTAATGCTGCTTCACCCTCCCATATCTGAACTTTTCTATATGGGGGAAAATGGGAAAAAAAATAGAAACTGGTCCTAGATAAGCAATCATTCAAGATTCTGAGTGAACGCTGGCTGGATTTCAGACTCAGCCAAACCAAACTAGTGAAAAAAAATCCATATGCGTCTTTGATTAATATTAAACAATTTTGTCTGTCCAATAGTTAGCACCGGTACTGGATTGCTGTTAGCCTGAAATACTTGATTAATATCAAATAAATTTTTTTTTACTAATTCTATCTATCATAGCTAGAATTCTATCATTGCATTTTATTTTTTTTTTTAAATCGCTCAATGAAGGCACTAAATCAAGGACCAGAACACATAGCACTTCTGCAGCACTACAGCTCGGTCCTTTGGCTTAGTTTTGGGTTTTATGAGGATGTATTCACCCCTCCATGTCCCTCAACTAACTTTTTTTTTTGCTTTTGCTTCACTTCAACCAAACCAAACCAAATAGTAAGCAAACCACAACTATCAACTTCGCAAAAAAAAAATTTGTACTCTGCATTTAGTTTACTGGCTGTTGCCATGGTTTCACTAGTAGCTATTAATACACACTACACGAGTAGTGTCCTGATTTCATTTCCATTATGGTTCTGCTCAGGTGTGTGTGACTGGACAATCTTTCTAAAGGATCTTAAGCTTCGTCTTTTTTGCCTGCTAACAGTTTCTGAATGAGCACTGTGTCTAATAAAAGTGATGTGAAGGAAAGTGATTTAAAGGAAATATCACACCTCAGTCAGGTTACTCGTTGTTGTTACGTTCTGTGTATTGTTCTGTTTTGTGGAGTCTTTAACGGTGTATGCCTGTTCCTGTCTCACGTCCTTGTCTTCTGTTCTCTCTCTTTCTCTCTCACACCTTTATATTATTTCTGTAAAGGTTAGTCCAGTGCCAACGGAGGATGACAGCAAGCTGTCGGTAGGTCCAGTCTATGTCTTTTGTCTGCATGTTTGTGTCTTTTGTGTATGTGTTATCTGATGGTTTTCTTCACTTGATGCTAAAGCATGATTCCAATTCAGAAAAATAAACCCTTGGTGGTAGGAGAAGCAAAAAAAAACAAACAAACAAACAAATGTTTTTGATGTCTGATGATTACATATATATTGTGATAGTATATAAACAATCAGCACCTGAAGTCCAAAATCTACGGCAATATTTACAAGGAGAAAGTTATGTGTATTCAGAATCAGGTTACGCAACTGCAAATATTGATTTTCTGGGATCTTCATTCAGATGATGGAAATCACCTGCATGTAGTTCATGCCTCTGACATTCCCAGATTTTTCTCGAGTAGCAGTGTCTGAGATGGTGTTTTTCAGCAGTGTCTGAAGCACTCACCTCCTAAAACAACTGCAGGATAGAAAATGACTGGAAAAGCACATTGCATAATTTAGCCATCATGTCGAGATTAGTCAGCTGTAATTTTTCCAGCTAATCGAGATTTCTGTTGCAAGCAGATACAAAAAAAAAAACCCATCCTGACTCTGCTATTCACTGTATTGTTTATAGTGTACCACTTTACTGTAGCTTAAATGAGACATTTTTGCAAAAAAAGATTGAGGCTTTATTTTTCTTGGAGTTGGAATATTTCATGCTCAATTTTTACATAATTATTGCCATTAAAACACTTCGACGTTTATGAATAAGCTCCATCAAACACACACACACACACACACACCTGCATGAGTCTCTGCAGCTGACTCCTTCAAATAGCGCTGACGTGTTGCCATGGCGGCGAGCCGAACAGTGCCCTTTACTACCTCCTGCAGTGCTGAGCTGTGTTTCCACTACAGCAAGCTTTGCTCCCTAGGCCCTAACCCCTACACCCAAAACCCTACACCCTACCCCTTACACCCTATGACCTAATTCTAACATGGTTCATTCACTCTCAGATGTTCAGATGTCTCCTGGATCAGGGTTTCATTCACTGCCATAGTTTCATGATCAGTCATGGAAGAGAGCGGTTTGACTGACATGTCTCTCATCCAATCGTAGGCCAAGCCACGGCTGCAGAGAGGCGGAAGCTCGGCGTCTCTGCACAACAGCCTGATGAGGAACAGCATCTTCCAGCTCATGATCCACACGCTAGATCCACTTAGCGAAGGTAACACAAACACACACACACACACACACACACACACACACACACACACACACGTTAGACAAGCACTAAATGAATCTTATTACCGCTTAAACACACGTGCACTCTTAAGAAAGGATCTTTAGTTTAGTTAGAGGTTTAGTTAAAAAAAAATTAAACCACTTTACATAAAACCACTTGCACCAGTAACAAAACTTAACAAGACAAGAACCCTTGAGTAGTAAGTGTAAAAACTTTTGGAAAATGTAACATCACAAGGTGAAAAGCAATTGAAAAGGGGAGTCATTAAAGCATTTTAATACTTAATTAACCTTAATCACTGCTTTAGTTAATATTAACAAACCATGAACATACTCTAAGCATCAGTACACTTTATTCAGTGTTAAAAAATAATTAATACTTGCATTATTTTATATATATTATTAATAAATGCTTTAATAAATAACACCTGCATTAACACAAATTAATAAAGGTTTATTAATAGTAAGATATAAGTCCAATATGACCAATACCTTAACTGATTTGTTTGTGCTGGTCAACTGCCAAGGATTTCATAATTCCAGCTGGACGATGGGTGCCAATACTTGAGGAAAACTTAGTACAACAATACTCAAGTTTTATCAACATTGTATTATTATTATTATTATTATTATTATTATTATTATAAATGAATGAAAAACATTGCAGATGTATTTAGTTGACATCAACATCAATTATTACGTGTGTTCATTTCCTTTGTTACTTTGATAACCTAATTAATAATTTATAATAATTACAATACTTTTAACAGTAACTAT
>JAKKZN010000028.1:5220993-5239208 GCA_033441825.1 Pangasius elongatus
ATTGAAATTAAATTCGCATTTAATTAATTAAAAGTCGTATTTGGTTGTGTTTGGAGGTTAATTAGTCTAGAACAGACAGAATGAACATTAGCAGCATTAGCTGCTACACAAAATAAAAAAACAAAACAAAACAAAACAATTGTTGTCTTCTTCTTCAGCCACTTTGTGCCTCAGTTTCAGACAGACTTCATCACAGACGCAACCAGCCTGAGTTTGTCCTGTCACACCATCTGTTTTGTTCCACAACTTTCCGTGGCAGTTTGCTGACAGAAAGAAATGCTTCATGCTGACAAACTGACTTGTTCAAGTTACAGCAATGTCTTGTGGATCACAGCACGAAAGGATTCAGCAAAAAAATATATATATATACTTTTTGAACTTTATAAACTGTTTCTGATTTCTTCCCCCACAGCAATCACGCATCTTCAGCTTATCTTCATGCAGAAATAGTTCTCTAAGCCAACATGCAGTACTAAATTTACACTATATATGCTCACTACATAGGGCGTAATATAATAGGGTGACGATGCACTTAGCTATCGGCGATTATTAACACGCAAGCGGGGACGTAAACAGACGTTCATTTTGGAAAGGAGCAAAAAATTTTGGAAAAAGAAACTGGACACTTCAAACAGCTTGCAAAACGTGTATATTATCCAAAACAATATTTAATTTTTTTATTTACATCTACTTATCCCAACAAATAAGAAAAATAAGTCTCACAATGGAGTGATCACATATGAGTAGGAAAGACATTGTTGATGATATTGTTCATGCGGCTTTTAAATATTCCTACATTTTTAATTTGACATGAAAACAGTTTAGCTGTCTGCTTTTGTGGCTACCTTTTGTGAGACGGGGATGAGAGCGTAAACAGCATCATCGATGAAAAACAAGTTACCATAACAACCCAGGTGTAAAAACACATTCGGTGTAATTGGTTATCACAATTTATCATTTTTTTTTTCCTAAAATAATAATCTTATAATTATTGACCTAAAGGAAGCCCGTCCCTTTATTTTGCATGTTAAAGCCTGAAATCCTTAAAAAAAAAATCATTAAATAATAAAATATAAATGTTTAAATAAACTATTATGTAGCTTTAATGTAGTCATTGATGAATTTGTTGATAGATTCATTTATTTATGTATTTATTAAAGTGATTTAATTATATTTTGTTAATTCGGCACTCCATAATTGGCCAGCACTATAACTACAGTGATATAATAATGACACTGAAGGGCCTGCTAAGAAATGACTGAGTGTGTGTGCGAGTGTGTGNCTCCCCTAGGAACATGTTCATGCTGTCAGAGTTGCCTTTGCACTGCCTGTTCCAGACACTTGACCCATTTTTCAAGATGCTCAGTTCCTTCTGTCAGAGACGTTAAAGGAAAAGTGAATGCGTATGCATTTGCATCTGAGACTGAAAGAGTGTGAGGATGTGTGTGGGTGTATGTGCAAGATTGTGTCTAGCTTTTTTCCTTTTGGCTCTGATCACCAAGGTTACAAGTAACCAGGTGACCGATCGATTCAGTAGGAAGCTCCTACAGGATCTATTCTACCAAACCATACAGACAGGTGATGAATTAAAGGAAAAATCAATGTGATGTGTGTTAGTAAGGTAATAAGGTAACGTGATTAATAACACGTCACTCCAAATCTCATCAAACTATTCAGTGAGCCCTTGTGCCCTGTCGATGGGGGTGGGGTCATCCTGGAAGAGACCACGCCCATTGGCATAGAAATGTTTCATCACAAGATAAAGGGGATTAGTCAGATGAATTTGTATTGATTTGCTTCTGTCTAAGAGGACAGTTGGAAAACCTAGCACACCTAGCTTATGTGGCATGCTCAGACAAGTGCTGGTTGTCCAAGTGGGAATTTACACCACTCTAATTGGTGTGTGTGTGTGTGTATGTATGACATGACAGTTTGTCTTAATCCTCTTCAAACAGGGTGATGAAGACGATGAGGAAGATCAGCCCCTGAGCCTTTCGTGGCCCGAGAGCAGCCGTAAGCGATTCACATATCTCTTCCTCCTCCCCATCGTCTTCCCGCTGTGGATCACGCTGCCCGACGTCCGTAAGCCCGTGAGTGTGTATTTGACGGACAGCTAACATCCTCCAACTGTTCTGAAAGACTAAGAACACTCAGGGTTTTCCAAATTTGGTTTGAGAAGCGTTTTGACAAAGCCTAAACCAGAATTTAAAGGTATGCAGTGTAACGTTATGACCACTAGAGGTGCTGTAGAGCTCTGTAGGGGAAAGCAGGACCTTGTATACATTGAACGTGGAGTTAACATAGAACATGTTTTTACAGTGAAGGAAATGAGGGGTCCTTGTCATGGACTGCAGCAAACATTTGAAGATATGGAAAACAGTGGAAGACAAATTTATAGACCAAAGTAGACAATGAGTTAAAATTAACATTCACAAAAAATCGGCATTCCCGAAATATTTCAGTGATCAGACTGTGGCACAGTGAGCATCTCAATGAAACAAATGGGTGAGGCTAAACATTATAAATATTAACATTATGGATTCTTAATACTGCTGCAAGAACAAAAGTTCAGCGGGTGGAGCTGAACTCCTCCTATAAGCCTAACCTAAAATCTGCTAACCCATGAGACACTCGGAACAACATGGAACAACAAACCCAGGCTGAAATACCACTTGTGTCCAGCCCCCTGGGCTTTTGGTTTGACTGCGTACCAGGTAAGAGGAGCTTGGTCAGGTCTGACTCCACCCCCTGGACTTCTGGTTCTGCAGCCATGGTACTTGAACATTCCAGAAAAGGACTTTTAAACACAACCACTTTTGTTTATTTTAACGTGTTACATATCGATAAACCTTCAGAAACAAGAAAATGGGTTACTTAAATAACTTAACTGGAAATGGGACTTAAGCTAACTACCTGTTCCGTGTGGGGTTTAGTGTTTTGACGTCTGCCAGGTAATCGTCTTTTTCCGTAAATTCTTGGAGTATTACCATATTTCTAGAGCATTACTCCAACTAAGCTGACTGCCAAGCTAGCTAAGTATTATTATTGCCTTTTTCAAGATATAAACTACCATTCTCACTGATCAGGCACTGGTTAAAAATGAAACTGCCAACATGCATCATTATGCCTACTCGAGGGGGATTATTAAGTATTATAAATAAGGCAAACTGAAGTGTTAAAAGTCATGAAAGGATAAAGAATGAAATTCAACAACAATCATCATTATTTTTATTATTGCAGACATCAAAGAAGTTTTTCCCCATCACGTTCCTGGGCGCCATCTGCTGGATCGCTTGCTTCTCCTACCTGATGGTGTGGTTGGCTCACCAGGTGCAAAGAACACACACACACACGAGACAAAATACAAAAGGGCTCGAGTCAAAACATGGACAAAAGTGTTGCGAGTGTTTTGTGACTCACTGACAACACACCTAAGCATTCATCTCAAACACACACACACACACACACAGTAGATACACATTTAGGGCATTTGGCAGACACTCTTATCCAGAGCGACTTACAATTAGCAGTGGCAGCTTGGTGGTGCTGGGATTTGAGCTCTCAACCTTCTGATCCGAAGTCCAACGTCTTAACCACTGAGTTACCATTTGTATAGCACTTTTAACAATGGACATTGTCACAAAGCAGCTTTACAGAAATGAATGGATTTAAAAAAATATATTGTAAATATAAGTAATGCAGAAAAGAGGCTTCTGGAACCTGCAGTTAAGTGAGCAGATAAGGAATTATGGGAAGATTGTACTGTGCATGAGCCGAAGTTCTCGACTAATTCTAGAAAATGACATCAGCTGGATCAGCGACACCTCTTCCTGCGGCTGCCAAAAATGCCAGCGCTGCTTTGTGACTCATTGGCGTGTGGAAGAATGACTCAACAATTTAAATTGGCTTTATAAGCAACGTATCGACGCCTTTTTCTTTTCTCTTTTGTCAGTAACAGAGTGTAGGCTGTTGTGTCTGGGGAGGAAAGTTTGGCAGTTTGTGAAGTTGGGAAGCAGCAGGAATTAGGACAGTAATGACAGGATTTTTATCCTCACAGGAAAACTGTAATGGTTTGTGTGGCTTGGTTTGTGGAGTTAATTTTTTTGTGCATTTTAATGTTTTTTTTTATGCTCTGAAAACCACACCCAAAACACATCAAGAATCAGTTAATGAATTTAGACACTCCTGCAGAGTGATGGTCTTTTTGGCACTTTTAAGTTTTCAAAGCTTTTAAGTATATAATCCAGCCACTCAAAAATATTAACGCAGATACAGGATACACTACCATGATTCTCACGGACATTAAAACTTTATTTCCACCAACAAATCTGGTGTCTTCACACCATTGCGTATCATATTAACACCTACTGTGGCCTAGTTTTATTAAAATCGCACTTGTTTCCAAGTTGCTGATTTTTTTTTTTTAGAGTAGAAACTGATCTAATGTTTATGATAATATTGGATAGTGATTTCCACCAGTCACATTATTTAAAAAAAAAAAATCCTATTTATTAACAATAGCCTGCAGGTCTCCAGACCCCAGTTTGATAAGGTCCAAAATAAATAATCCATTGCCTCACCATGACAGTGGGGAATTAAATAGAAATAATCAGCATATCCAAGTCCAATGCTTTAAGTGGTAGTATGGTATTAAATTGCTGAAAAAAAATAAGGAAAGCTAACAGCATTACCCATCTTTGTATATATCTACCACATTATTGCCATATATGACTGTTACTCAACACTATATCTCAGAACTGTGTTCATGTAGCTTGGGTGTGCGACTCATCCAGCCCAGATTTGTTAACATTTGTTTGAGATTTTGTGGATTATACGATCAATGAACTCAGGCTGTATTATCTCGTACGCAACGTTTCACATAAACAGAATAAGACTCGTACTGAAATTGATACTTGTTTACACTATTGGTTTTATAAAAAAAAACAAAAAACTAGAAGGCCTGAAATGATGACATACGTCAAATTCCTAAGAAATACATGAAGCTAATTTATGGATAATGTTATTATAAGGGTTTATAAGAGTCAGCGGTCATGGCTTTCTGTACAACTACAGTATGTTCACATGAAATCCAGTTAAACAGCACTGGTTAAAATTTGGAGTGAATCATTTAGGACTTTACTCTGGAGAAATTGGCTCGAGTGGCTCTTGCTCTAACACCATGCTGTCGGCCATCTCCTCCGCAGGTTGGCGAGACCATCGGCATCACGGAGGAGATCATGGGGCTGACGATCCTGGCAGCTGGAACCTCCATCCCAGATCTCATCACCAGCGTCATTGTGGCCCGGAAAGGTCTCGGGGACATGGCTGTGTCAAGCTCGGTCGGCTCCAACATCTTCGACATCACCGTAGGGTGAGAAACATGGCAGACGGGCTTTAATTTGTATTTTCGTTGTTGTGTGTTTGCACAGATGCGCTATTAGGACCTCATATTGATAGGAGAGGGTCAAATGTCCTCACCTTCATCCTGTCCTTATAAACATGTTTTTACAGATATTTGGAAAAAACTAAAAGCTCTTCAAAATACTGAGGTTAAAGTTACGTTTAGATGTTGCATCAATTATCTACAGTAACAAACGTCAATCAACATTCCTTATGAAGCTGTGTGTGAAATGCATGTAAGGTGTAATATTAAACACAGTCCATAACAACCATTAATGTTGTAGAAAGCATAACAGAATGGCAAATACACTGCCAATAAATACAAGTGAGATTTAGTTAATTTAACAAATTAAACAAACAAACTAATATCATTGATTTTCCTCTATCAGTTACTTTATCCAAGAAAGGTATATTTTACTATTTATGGTCAGAGGTTTATCTAATGTTTTGCATCCAGGTACATCTTCTAAGAATGCTCATTTTATATCAAGAAAAGTCCTTTTCAATTTAACAGACTAATTCCCAGTGCAAGAAATTACCAGTTTAGCTAAACCGCAAGAAGGAAAACATGTTCCATGACTATGCTCGCCTGTGATTTCCTGTCTCTCCTCAGGTTACCATTCCCGTGGCTCATGTACACTTTGGCAAATGGTATGCAGCCCGTGGCGGTGAGCAGCAACGGCCTCTTCTGTGCCATCGTGCTCCTCTTCCTCATGCTCCTTTTCGTCATCATCTCCATCGCAGCCTGTAAGTGGAAGATGAGCAAGCTGCTGGGCTTCATCATGTTCCTTCTCTACATCGTCTTCCTGGTGGTCAGCGTCATGCTGGAGGACAAGATCATCATCTGCCCCGTTTCCATCTGACGCATGCGCATTTCAGTCATGCAGTCCAGCAAAGCACCCTTTTAGCGAAGCTCCGCCCCTTTTCATGAAGGCAGGAACTTGAAATTGAACCTGAACCTCAGCTATAGTTCCTTTAAAAAAAAAAAAAAAAAAAAAAAGAAAAAGTTACCCCTTTAACACATCAGTGTCTGTTTTCACCCGGTCTTTTGAAACATTCCCCATATAAATGTATTAGAGCGTCCTCTCCAGAAGCCTCATCCATCTCTATCCAAACCCTGCTTTCATCATATAAGAGCCCACTTGTTCTTGGCCTTCAACTGGGATGGCTGGATGTTGTGTGAATTTATAGACTTTCTGGATGACGGATCTTCTGTAGTGGAGTTTTCTGAAAAGCTAGTTAGCTACTAGTGCTGAGTGATGCATCAAAATGTCAAAGGTTCCTGGACCCGCAAAGAACCAATCAAAACCATCAAAAAAGTGCAATTAGTAGAATATTCCTCTAAAAACATGCTCTCTTTCCAACAGACAGATCTAGAAGTACAGAGTTGGTAAAAAAAAAAAAAAAATTGCTATTTAATTTTTTCTTCTTTTTTTTTTTTATATTAAACTTGTAAAGAAATTGAACACAACTTAAATGTAAAGCAAAAGTTGTTTATTAGGGCAATTCTACAAAATCTAGTTGTAATGGAAAGCTTGGAGCTAAAAAACAGAAGTTCATAATTATAAACCTGGAAAACAAGTGGAAAAAAATAAATAACAGCCATAAAACAGTACAAACTGTACACAGAAATCGTGCTGGGAAAAAATACTTCCTAATGGTCTCCATTACCAACAAAGTCATTTCCCATCATATCGGTGGGAAATGGGCCAATTCCAGACATTAATGTTTTTTCCCCCAGCACTAGAGGTGCTAAAAGCATGACAAGACATCACAAATACACTAAATCAGGGGGAAAAAAAAAGAGGCAACAATCAGGTAAATAGACTAATAACAAGAATAAACAGCAAAAACACACTGTGCTGTTGCCATGGAAGCCATGACATGAATCGCACTAATTTACACCATTTATTTTCTGTAGTAAAGACAGAAAAGTCAAGAGTTTGTTGTGTTTAATTCTATGGAGACTAATATTTCATTAGTGATGTGATGAAGTGAATTACGAAACAGCAATAAATAAAAGAAAAAGTAGTTCCTCATTTATTAAATAATGCATAACTATGAATTAAGTGCTTAAAAGGTGCACAAGTGAATAATAAGCTGTGACTTTAAGGGGTTAATTCTATGACTTTACTAGACAGTGGGATGTTTCCTACTCGGTTTCATTCTTTTTATTAAAATAATGATTTGATTACAGAATTCCAACAAAGAAAACAGTGTAGAATTGGTCATTTTACTTTCAGCTACTGCAATTGTACTATAAGGCAACGTTTAGTCTTTGACCTGGGAAAATATTTTGTTTCAAAATGGATGATGGAAAGGAAGGAGGTGCTGATGTACGATGTTAAATCATGAAAATTAATCTTCTGGAATAACCCAAAACCGAGCAGTTCATTTGTTTTGTAGTTAAGTGGAAGCGATTTCAGCATGTTTGCGAATTTAAACAGGTTAAAACTGTTGATCAGAAAAGCTTTGTCAATTTTTCACCCCGATGGACAAATGTTATCGCTCAGCACTAGTGGTTTAATTATACGTGAGACAGAGGGAGATAATCCAGATGTGCTATGCACTGCATTTGCTGAAACTGGGTCTTTTCTCCAGTTGTTGCTTTCCGAAGTTGAATCCGCAGCTACATTTTGCATGAGTGCTAAACTGTGCAGTTTCCCATCGGCTGGAGACGTTCTCAAATGAACACCTGGGACACCTTGATGTTTATACCTTTCATGAAAACATGAATGTTTCTGGTCAGACGGTCTCAGAAAACAAACAAAAATGACGACTGAAGACAAGAAGGCGAATGTGGGGCGCCATTTTGTACGTCCAGATTTGTGTTTTTTCTTAACCACCTCAACCCCCCAATTTTACGATTCATCTGCTCAGTTATTTTTGCTTGTCTGTCAAATGGCTGAGTAACAATTTTACCTGGCTGTTGCTATGATAACCGATATAGCGAGTAGACCTAGTCGAAGTGCAGTATTGGGGGGTGGGGTATTTAAAAAAAAAAAAAAAAAAAAAAAAGAAAGAAAAAAAAAAAAAAAAAAGGATTCATGATCACACCCCCCATTTCACACTTGAGTATGTAGTGGTATATTCAGATAACATAGATTAGCCTCCTAAAATAGTATGCAAGTTTAAAAAAAAACCAAAAAAAAAAAACAAAGAAAACAACAACAAGGAGCGGACTGTTGAGTACACGCTTATAGACATAGTTGAGTGTCAAACTAGCCTGTAGAGACTTCTTATATATAAATATAAATAAATATATATTATATAATCTCTCGCACTGAAGAGGCTACGTGCAATAATCTCATTAAATATTCAAAGCATGGCGTGCAAATGGATTTTCAAAAGTATTTCCAGATCATAGTTAAAAATACATGCGTGAACACTGAAGTAGCCTAACTCATCAATGCTCATTAAATGTTAATATTAATACTCCAGGACAAGCCACTTTTTCAAAGGAGACTTCTAAAAATTTCCTATGTGTTTTGTACATCTAATAGTACAGCAAAGGGAAAACATCCGTTCAAACACACTTTAGTTTTAGAGCATGAGGTTCGGACTGACCAGGACCAAGTCTCTGAACTTTTATTCCATTAAACTTTCAGCTCTAGACTCCATTACCGCTTACTGATACACTATATAGCACTCAGAACATATCGGTACAAACTCACTCATTTAGACTCACTCTGCAGTATAGACACTCAGCGATCAGCATGACTAATCACTAATACAGAGTGGTGTATACTGACCTGATACACACTGATATAGAAGATACACTCCATCACAGACACGCTCACGTTTTATGGCACAGGGTTGAAAGTATGTGCTGTTATACACCTTACGGAAAAATTCCCTTAATATTCCCAAAATTATGGCTTTTCTATGAGTAATCATGGGAAAGTAGATTTAGGACACTAACATTTCATCATTCTTCCTCTTAGGCTGCCATGTTGGACCTCAAAAACCCAGAATGCAACGAATGGAACTTTGCATAAACTAATGACTAGGCCAATAGGAAACTCTATTGAGACTACCAATAACTCACCCATTTATTAAAAAAAAAAATTCCAAGAACCATTTTACAAATCAGTAACCCAAAGAACAAAATGGCTGACCTATAGAAATCCACCAAGAACCTTCTAGATAATCTGACCATATTCTAATCAGTTACCAATGCAAATTGGACCTTCTAGGAATCATATTTTAACAGTATGCCATGAAGATCCAATAGCATCAATTACAATTATTGACCCATAAGAATCGAGATAACATTCTACATCACTAAACCGAAATACAGAAATTAACAAAACATTTCTCCTTTATCCAAGGAGATCCTTTAAACAAGAACATGAGAAAACAGATTTTTCCCCCCCTCCCCACAGGCTTAAAACTTGTGCCTAAAGAAACGACTTACCCTGATGCACATCATTACCTTGTTGATATGGAGTGTGTTTACACCAGAGAAATGGTAAAAGTGTACCAGAGTTTGGATGCTTACAGCTATTTTCTAAAGAGAAGAGGCATGAAATATTTGCTCCTATAATGCAGTATTCTATGTATATTGTACAGTTGGATTATATGGATGAAGACGATCCTAAAGAAAGTTATTATGTTCCACCATACCGTGCAGAGCGATGGAGCATGGCTTTGTAGCTCCTCAACTGGAAAGCATGAGAGGTTCAGGTAGAAATTAAACTCGATGAACAGAGTTTCCGTGCTTTATGAGCTAGCTACACACCCGGATGCTGTAATTCATTCTCTGTTTCTTTCCATGTCGTGATATAACCGATAAGACATGATAGACTTTTTCTCTGCTGCCGTGATTTAACACGTTGCTCTTCTTTTAAGAAGAATGAGTGCATTACACAGTTCAGTATTCGCGCGTTTCAGATATAAAATGCAGTTAGTATTGGCCTCTGGTTTTAAATATCGGGGATTAAATCAAGTGAGATGAGGTTTGTAGTAATTTCGCTGCAATTCTTGTGACTGTGGAAGAGTCTGTAAGGGAAAGTGTAATGCCTCGTTGTCCTAATATTAACTTTGACATCCTGTCCTTAAATCAACCTACCAGACATGTGAATCATGGCTTTTAATTTGCCATTGCTTTTTGAATGTCGTTTATCGCTGGCCTAGGAACAGCAGCATCACTACCTGCACTCATGAATGAGACCAAATTACTGACCCATAAAAATCTAACAGGAACCATCTCACAAATGGTAACCCAAACAAACAAAACCTATAAAAATGCAATAAGAAGCACTTCTGTTAACTTGGCTATATAATTCCAATAAGAATCTTTTAGAAAACTGGATCTTAAACACAATAGGAACCCAATAATTATTGGAATATGGTTTGGAATCTAGCTCTCAACAGTTCAACAGGAACCATATTACAATTGGTAACCCAAAGGAAAAAAAAAAAGACTGACTGAAATCTGCCCATAAAATCCACTATGTACTAGCAACTCTAGATAAAAGTCACTACAGGCTTCAAATTGAATATCCAAAAGGAAATTTGGGAATCTAATAGGAATTTTCCGTAAGGAGTGGACACACTGGGCTGCATTACATTCATCATCAACTATATGCATAAATGATTGAAAGCTGAATTTTATTTTGTAAATCTTTGATACACATACTGTAGAATAGATATATTACAGGTAGAACCTGGCGAGGTTGGCGTGATGTCCTCTACGTGTATTTATGTACATGGACCTTGTTTATTTCCTGGCCATTTTGAACCCATGACATGCACAGTGAGATTTAGATTGTTTTTAACTCAACATCTCAGTTTGATTTTTACTGGAATGTGCAGCTAGCGTATTAAAAGGACGGGTTTCTGAAAACGCTTTGCCTCATTAGAGAATGCAAAAATCAACTATGGTGTTAATTTACTGTCAAAAGTAATCGCATATGTAACCTCCAAATTATCATCAGCCATAATTCCATCCAAGGATGTGTTTTGGAAAATGTTTTAGCACTTTAATGTGTCTCGATTTAGGCAATGGAAATTAACAATTTGTAAAATATGGGTGTCCAAAAAAAACCTTTCTGTTAATCTCTAGCAGATAAGCCATTTGTTGATACATGAAATGTTGCTACAACGGAAATGTTTGAGAAAAATTAAAAACTTGCGCATAAATTACGAATTGGTGACAAAATTCTCCTCACGCATTTCTTACAACAAAAAACAAGCAGCATGGCGGAGAAATGATTTTGGACAACAACCTGAAACGTCATAGTGATGCCAAATGGTACACAATCTGAGATACAAGTTGAATTAGAGATGGAAACATTTCATCATTCTGTTGTCGTCATGACAACACGTAAAACAGTTTGAATTGCTAAATGGCATGAATGGCTGCTGGGGAGCAAAATTCGCAAATCTGCTTTCTCTGTTTTAACTTGTAAAAGATTTGGATTAAGCTCAGGGTATCTGCAGCTACCTGACTGGCCCCGCCCATCCCATTCTTGTGTCATGATTTTTTAACAATTTATTATTATTATTTTTTTTTAAATATAATGTACGATTACTTTTGACAGCAAAATAGCTCAATAGTTGAAATTCACTCTCAAATGTTTGGAATTAATTTTCTCAATTTAATGTACATTTTGTTATTTGTTGCAGGTTATATTCCAGCACTTTGGTTATGACTTTACAGGTTTGCAGATCAATTTCTTTGTAAGAAGTTAAAAAAAAAACCTTTAGATTTATCCAGTATGAAGTAACATTCAGAAGAATATCATATCATAGTAAAATTAATAATCAGAACACCTTTTGTTTGGAAAATTAAATCTTGACAGATCATTTGTAACATTGATATAAAGATTACTCCAGAACATAACTCGGCAATTGATAACACTTATTTTGGGAAAAACGTATTAAATAAAACATACTCGTTACTTGTCTATGGCATATTTGGTTTCTGATTTCTATTATTTAGATTGATTCAGATTCCAGACTTTTGAACTGCAGTGTATGTGTGATTTCTTTCACCCTCACACTCAAAGACTGTATAAACTTTTTATTTTTATTTTTTTTACGACTCCATATTTCTCTCCATTTGCAGAAACTGTAATATACTGCAGATCATCGACGTTCACCTGGAACGTAAGCTCAAACTCGGTTCTAAAGTTCATTACTTGATCTTCTGATTAAGTCACTGCTGCATTTCAGTCTCGCCTGGACATGAACGTACATTTTTCTACACGCTCACGACTGTGGGATTTTCTTTTCGGCACGAACGCAGAAAGACGGCTCGCGCGGTTCATTTCACACCTCACACTTCTCATTTTCATCACTGAACGTGTACATATATACATATACACACTGGATCATGTAACTTGTGTAAAAGAAAAGAGTCTATGTATAAATGCAAAGTATGTAATAAAAGAAATAAAGGTAAATATAACGATAATGTTCAGTTGAATTTTTACCAAGTAACTACTTGAACCGTACACAACTTTCCAGCAATGAGAGATCTGCAATAATAACAGTAATATTTAAAATCTGTTACATTTATGTATAACTCATTTCTTCTTCTCAGGATTCTCTAAAGACTCTCTAGGTTCAATTTTATATATTAAGTAGAATGAAGGAAGGATTAGCTGCCCTCCATTCACACTAGAGGGCAAACTAAACATTAACGCAGCAGAACCTGACTAAAAACTCACACAGTGCGATATTTAAAACACATTTACCTTTATGGTTGTTTGACTGTTTACTTCCAGTGGCATAGACAGGAATTAACTTCAGCAGAGGATGAGGAAATAAACTAATCACTATGTAAAATCACTGCAAAGAGCTTGGGTGGAAGCTAGACAAGGCAGGAATTTGTTAATTAATGGTTCAAGACACAATCCATCATCAACCAATTCGCCATATTAATGTTGTCATAGTGACCATTCTACTGGGATGATTAAAATAACATGCTAGTAAATGAAATGAGATCAGATCTATGCTTGTATTCTTGTATTGTATTATGACGTGAGCCGTTAAAGCTGATACAGGAGTTGCGTGGTACTAGGGCAGTGTAGCAGTGCTGTATGAATGACGGCTTTACCCGAGTGGAAGATGGGCGGTTCCACAGATGTGGATGGCGAGATGGCAGACACAAGGACCTCGTCACACACCAGAACGTTCTTCTACACCAGGAGACTTTATACAAGTACGAGTACACTTGATCAAACCCCCAAGCATTTAAGTTTGACTTTTATACCACTCAAGAGCACCAGTTCCCATTTTAGTCTAGTTTTGAGTTTCAAGAGCACCAGTTCCCATTATCTAAAGAATTTTGTTTTACATAATCAGCACATTAAAGCTTAAAACCTAGGGATTTCTTTTTGTAAAATATTCATTTCAAACACTTTCACCCAATTTTTCTTTCTGTAGTAAGTACCAATAACGCATTTGTTTTTTTATATTCATAGTTTGTTCAGTTAAAACTTCATTCTGCTTAAAATGTGTAACACGCATTGTAAAAAAAAAACACCCACACACCACGCAAGAACAAATTTTTAGAATAAAAACATGCAAAGGTGACTACTTCAAGGAACCCGAGAGAACATTTTTTTAGTGGCGGTTAGGAGGTGTGAAAAAACAGCAATCTCGTGAAAAAGAACACAACCACAAATACAGACTCCGTAGGAAAACAACAAACCACAACTGCAAACTCAAACTTCAACAGTGTGGATGGAAAAGCCCCCGCAGCCAACATTTCCGGTCCTTATTGTTCCTAAAGTGCAGGCCTGATAAACCCTTAAACTCTACTGCAGACAGAGAGAAAGCAATAGAAGAAACATCTCAGACATGTGACCATGACCCTGTTTGAAATCACTGTCAAAAATCTAATCAGTTCATCTGTTGGTTACTCTGATAACTCTATACAAACCTTACAAACATTCAGCCACTCGGCCTAAAGATATCACGCTGGTGAGAATCTCAACCAGACAATACAATAATACAAAACCCCAACCACCAGAACGACTACAATCACACCATCAAACCCAAACACAGCTACTAAATTAAGAGGGGGGGGGGGGACACAAGTAATTATAAACCTGAGGGAGAAAAGCAAATGGAAACCAAGAAAAGAAAGCCAACTGCAAACGTGAAGAAGAAAAATCCAAATGCAACTCAGGGGGGAAAACAAAACAAAAAACAAAACAAAAAAAACCCTACAAACTCACAGAGGAAAAAACTCTCAACTACAAACTCAGGGTCGGGCCGACTACAGGAACCAAACCAGCTACAAAATCAAACAACTGCAAACTTAGAAAAATAAAACTATAAACTCAGGTGAGCAAACTGCAAACTTGTTGGAGGGTGAGGAGGACTACAAACTCAGGAGGGGGAAACTCAGATGGGGACCACAGAAGAAAAACAGCCAAACTACAAGCACGGCGTGCGTGTGCGTGTGTGTGTGTGTGTCACAAATAAGGGCCAAACTACAAGCACGGGTGTGTTTGTGTGCGTGTGTGCCACAAATAACTACAATCTCTTGGGGCCACAGCTAAAAACACGGCAAAAAATAATAATAATAAAAATAAAAAAATAAATAAATAAAGCTACAAACACTGAGGAAAAAACAAACTACAAAAAAAAAAAAAAACCCTACAAGCTCAGGAAAGAAAGAAAAAATCCAAACTACAAGCACATGAAGGGAAAGAAAAAACAAAGTACAAACACAGGACTGGAAACTACATACACATTAAGTCAGCTGAAATTAACAATACGAACTTTAAAAAGATTAAAAGAAAATTAAATATTACTTTCTGCCAACACAAATATCCGCACGATGATGGAGAAATTGAAGTCTTTTATTTTGTAAAACAGCGCCATTGGAAGCGCTGCTGCTTCCGTTTATGTCCGTTTCTTCTTCTACGGCAGGCGACACATTGTACTGCGCATTACCGCCATCTTCTGCTCTAGTGTAGAAATGCGATTAAGCGGAAATGCGCATGCGCTAATGTTTTAGGCCGAGTTTAACCCACCGCGCATGCGTAAACGACGTGTCCATGTTTATTACAAATAAATGGGACGCAAACACTGCAATATTTTTTTCATAGGCAGTTACTATAAAAACAGATCTTTATCGTATATAATTGGTTTACTAGCAATATTTTTTTTATTAATTTATCTTGCAAAAGGTCTCATGTTTTAATTCAGAGTTGTTTTTTTTAATCATTAAAACATGATGTTACTAAATAGAGTTATTAAAACTAACTTTTAAAGAGTTCTATCAAGTCACATTTCCTCTCCTCACTTCCTGTTGCACAAAATGCAATGTAATGTCATGAAATAACTCACGGTACACTGATCTGAACAGCATTTTTCGCTTCAAATATCGTTCCTATAACAAAATATCAGCAATAATAAGATGAAATATAGTGGTCAGTTCTCACCAAATTACATAGACTTGGAGTCCAGGGAGTGTGAAGTGCAGCCAAAGAGTCCACGATATGTTTTTCTTTTACTCCTCACCACTGTCATAAGACTGACGCACCACATACTGTATACTATTCACTAGCACATTTCAGTTGTTCTAACTGTGCTGTGTGTAAGGAATAGAACACAGCGTGTCATGCTGTAATAGGAAAATAATCAGTGATGGAACAGTGTGATGAAGCAGAGTTACTGTTACCACCCCGACGTTGCTTATTTTCCAAAAACAGCACATCCTGAAGTGTTTTACTCCTCAGTCATTACATTTTTTTTATTTTTTCACTCACGTTATAGGAACGTAGACACTTATTCCCCCACCACACTCTCTTTTTCTCTCTCTCTTGTGATTACCAAGGAACCACAAAGTCTAAACTCCTCTGTCCTGAAGACTTACAAAGCGCTGACACTGGAGACTCCTTCCGCTAATGTTAAATAAACTTCTCCTTACAGAAAGCTTCACCAGCTTCACTATGAATGATGAAAATCATTTACAAAAAAAGAAAACCCAAACACAATCTAAAAAAACAGCAAAACCAGAAAAAAAGGCTAAAAAATTTGAGTTAAAAAAACAAACAAAAAAACTACAAACCTGGAAAAATAAAACCCCACAAACTCGGAAAAAAAACTAAAAAAAAAAAAAAAAACAGAGAAAAAAAATTTCAGAAAAAAATATAGACTCAGAAAACAAACCCGGAAATAAACAGATATAAATTCAGAAAAAATGGCTACAAAATTTGAGGGAAAAATCCTACAAACCTGAAAAAAACAAACACAAACTCGGAAAAAAAAAAACCTAAAAAAAATTTTTGAAAAAAACTACAAAATTCAGAAAAAACTCCAGACTCGGAAAACACTACTACAAACCCGGAAATAAACAAATGCAAACTCAGGAAAAAAACGATTACAATCTCAGAAAAGATGAATATAAATTTCAGAAAAAAACTGCAAACTAGGGAAAAAAACAATTTTTTGTTTTTAACAAACAGTTACAACCTGAAAAAAACACAACAGACTGTTTTTCTTTGTTAAAAAGCAACAGGTTTTTAATCTGTTTATTATTAGGCTTAGGTTATACGGCGTGTCCAGCGAACGAGTCCCTGTGAACGAGCTGTTACTATAGAAACGCTAAGAAAAAAAAAGAGAAAAAAATCCGTCCTGTGAAGTTTTCTCCATCGACTGTTCCTCTTTGTGAGAGATGCCCGTCTCTGTGCGTGCTGTGTTTCATATCAGGTCATTTAAATTCGCCTCAGATCGAACTGTCTAACGTTTCATGTGAAATTCATGTGATTCCATCCTGCAGCTTTATTTGTGAAATGATCTCAGGCAAGCAATCGGCTAAATCGACAACATAAAAAACAAGAAAATTCAAAATGTAAAACGTCAAAATACACAACTTGACACTGCATATAACCTTCATAACACTACAGTATTTAATAAACAGGATAGCAATGCAAAAAAAAAAAAAAAAAAAAGTAATCTGATGATCTATATCATGTGCAAAGCATGCTGGGAAGGGGAGATAACCAAAGTAAGAAACCTCATCTGTTTCCCATGCTCACAGTTCACGTATTTCACTGTCACTAATCTGAAAATACCGTTCAGTAACATTTAAAACATTCAAAACGTACACATTTGAGCAGCAAATCAGTTCTGTTATTTCTATCATTTCACTGAAGAATCAAATAGCATGAGATCAGACCCGAGACCTGAAAACACCGTTGTTGTTGTTGTTGTTGTTGTTGTTGTTGTTGTTTTTTTAATCTACAGTACTGTGCAAAGGTCTTAGGCACATGCAAAGAAATGCTATAGAGCAAAGATGCCTTCAAAAATAATGAGATTTAAAAAAACGTTAAAAAAATGACTATAAAAAAAATTACTGACATACAAACACTTTTCTGTAACGTTTAATTTAGTGCTGGAAAACTAATGTTTGGAATCTAAACAGGTTTTGTACTGAATCAGTAATGTCGACGTCATAAAATACAAATCTATAACAAAGTTTATGCTAAAAAAAAAATAGGTGCCTCAGACTTTTGCACAGTCGTGTAATTAACTGATTTTCATTCCCTTAACCCTTTACTGCACATTGTTGCCATATGGCAACAATTTACAAACTACCCCCCTAATTTTTTTTTTTTTAATTTTGAAATGTATTTTTATTTCTTGAACTAATTCAAGCAATAAAAATCCATAAAAAATAAATAAATAAATCATGCAGTAGAGGGTTAAAGGAATATTTCAGTGATTTTCAACCGAATGTGTTATTTCTGTATCTGTAATGTATGTGTGAATCATCCAGACTTTTCTGTACACTTTCTCTCGCCCTAATGGACGTCTAAGGGCAGTCGTCGGATCACGTAATAAACACG
>JAKKZN010000028.1:5248417-5264415 GCA_033441825.1 Pangasius elongatus
TGCCAATGACAAACGTTACCGTTAGCAACGTTTCTTCTCTTGGCCATCTTAGGATTTCATCCGTAAGTCTAAATGGTGCAGGAGATATTAAAAAAAGAGAAGTTTTTTATGAAATTATGGAGGGTGTTGATATTGCTTTTGTCCAGGAAACATTTTACCAAAGACATGGAAGTGGAATGCCAGAGACAATGGCAAAGAAACATCATATTCAGCCATAAAAATTCACTTTTCGCACAAGCAATTAAGGATCTAGAGATAAGTATTGTGGAACTCCAGGCTTTGTGCGAGTCCCCAGGAGATTGAAGCCACATTCAGGCACTCAAGGACAAACGAGATTTACTAGTTGATCTACTGGGGATTAGAGCACAGAGGGCATTGATTAGATCGAGATTTCAGTGCACCCTCCAAGTTCTTCTTCAGTTTGGAAAAGAAGAATGGTCAGAGTAGGCTCGTTCGTTGTCTCCGCACCGCTGATGGACAAGAACTCATGGATTTACTTGAGGAAAAGAGCTGTGGATTTCTTTTCAGAACCTTACACACGTGAATACAGCAGGGGCCTGTCAGGCGAACAACATTTTCTCAGTGGAATAAGTTCCACAGGAGACAAATGGAGTATCAACTGACGCTACAAGAGCTAGAAGGGGCGCTTCAGGAAATGGCAAATGGAAAAGCTCCAGGCATTGATGGTGGAGTTTTATAAGGCATTTAGTGATCAATCATATTGTATTCCTGGTAGGTCAATTAAGCATAATATTTCATTGATTCAAGACTAGGACTTGGACATCTCTACTTCATTGGCTATAAAGTACGGTCTGATTGGCGTATGATCAGGTGGAGCATCAGTACCTGTGGAATGTCCTTCAGGCGTTTGGTTTCTCCACTGGTTTTATTGCCATGATCAAGGTGCTTTATAGTGACATTAAAAGTGAGCTGAAACAGTGGTTTAAGTGCGTCCTTTTCTGTGAAACGTGGAATAAGGCAAGGCTGTGTAATGTCAGGGATGTTGTATTCCCTGGCCGTTGAACCGATGCTATGCCAGATAAGAAAGCAGATAGCAGGCGTTAAGTTAGCTAAAAGTTAGCAAAGTTGGCCATTTATTTCAGTAGAAAGAAAAAAAAAATAGAAAGAATTTTCAACCGTGATGGTTTACCAGTATTCGAGTGTTTGGTCAAAGCAAGGATAATATAATATTTTTGGAATATAAATATTATATTAAATGGAAATATTTAAAATATCTATATGGGACTTTGAAGCTGTTTTATTCTCTCTAAATTATGGAAAAAATAACTTTTGTAAATGGATTTGGATAAAGAAGTGAAACTAATGTAAAGAACTTGTATGAAAGAAAAATGGTTTTAATAAAGCATTGTTAAAATCTAATCTAATCTAATCTAATCTCTCTCTCTCTCTCTCTCTCTCTCTGACACACACACACACACACACACTGCTGACACTGAGGATTTTCTTTCTGTATTTTGAAATTCTGTTGTGAACTCAGCGTACATTTACTTCCTCTTCTCTTCTTCGCTCAATCACTCCCTGTATTGCAGACACATGCAGAAATGTTTCACTTCCTGGACAGTTGCTCACTCATCAGAGCATCTGTGTTTCTGTCCTGACTTGAATGAATTGCAAAACAAAACACTTACTTTTTTTCTTTTCCTCTTTTTTTTACTCTATTACTTTTTTTTTAATAAAACACATATTACACAGTATTACAGCATTTTTATTGGCTTACACACACACACACACACACACACACACACACATTATAGAAAGACGTCACCCACAAGTCAGTGAAATATTCTGTTATTTTAACAATAATAAATGTATGACAAATCTTTACACAAAAATCTTCGTACTTCAGCAACAATGTCGCTAATTTCACTCTTCTCACTGAGTCCACTTTATAACATCGTTTACAGCATCATTTATAACATCATTCATAACGTCATTCATAACGTCATTTTTCTAACCTCAGTTCTAACCCACTGCACAAACTCAATCATCCAGTTGGACTTGACAATCTGAGAATGAGCAAGAAAGAACTTATCGAATCCTGAAAACAGACTGATGATCTGACAAGTCCAAAATTAATTAAATAATTTAAATTAAATGTAATAATTTAAATTATAAAATTATATAAAATACATTTTCTTTGGTTTTAATTGCTCACATCCTCAATAAAAGAAAATGGCGTTATTCCTTTAAATATTACTTAGTTCCATTTTTTCCCTCATTACCTTATATGTGGTGAGGACAATGGGGAAAGTAGGCAATAAAACTAGTCATTAAATTATTAATCAATTAGTAATTAGTAATACTAAGTTGTATTTAATTTATTACATTTATTGACTGTTTGGAGACGTTAAGATTTTAAACAATTAAAAGTTTTTTTTTTCCTCCGGCTAAAGCAGCAATACTGTATATTATATGGAATATATAGAATATCTACATTTAATTTAGATTTTATCAAGTGACTCCCTGAATATACACTCACCAGCCACTTTAATAGGAACACCTGTACACCTGCACATTCGTGTAATTATTCAATCAGCCAATCATGTGACAGCAGCTCAGTGCATCTTTACATGACACAGAAACTGTTGATCTGCTGGGATTTTCACATGAATCTAGAGTTTACACAGAATGATGTGAAAACCGTTTAATAAAAACATCCAGTGAGCAACATTTCTGAGGGTGGAAATGCCTCATTGATGAGAGTGGGTCAGAGGAGAATGGCTAGACTGGTTCGAGCTGACAGGAAGGCTATGGTAATGCAAATAACCACTCTTTACAACCACGGTGAGCAGAAAAGCATCGCTATACATTGCACTTTGAGGCTGCTTGGCTACAACAGCAAAAGAACACATTGGGATACTGTCCTGTCAGCCAAGAACAGGAATCTGGGGCTATAGAGGGCACGGGATCATTGAAACTGGACAGGAGAAGATTGGAAAAAGACCAGACGATCTTTTCTATTAAATAATCTTCATTTGTTCCTATTAAAGTGGCCAGTATATATACACTGATCAGGCATAACATTAAAACCACCTACCTAATATTGTGTAGCAAAAACAGCTCTGACTCATCGAGGCATGGGGTCTCACAAGACCTCTGAAGGTATGCTGTGGTATCTGTGGTAACACACATCAATGAGACTTGGGCGTCCGTGACCCTGTCGCTGGTTCACCAGTTGTCCTTCCTTGGACCACTTTTGGTAGGTACTAACCACTGCTTACTGGGAACACCCCACAAGACCCGCCGTTTTGTTGATGCTCTGACCCAGTCGTCTAGCCATCACAATTTGGCCGTTGTCAAAGTCAGATCATTACACTTGCCCATTTTTCCTGCTTCCAACACATCAACTTTGAGAACTGACTGTTCACTTGCTGCCTAATATATCCCAGCCATTAACAGATGCCATTGTAACAAGATAATCAACGTTATTCACTTCACCTATCAGTGGCTGATCAGTGTATACAGGTATATATATATATATATATATATATATATATATATATATATATATACATGGACATATACATTCATAATTTTTGAGAATATTTATTTCACATTCAGAAATTTTACACTGATGACTTTTACTCACTCTTTATAAGTGCTATAAATGTCTTCTCTTCATCTTTTTGTCCCAAGGGTGCACAAACTTTTGCTCTCAACTGTATGTTTCATGACTCTTAGTGACATTTTGGGATTTCAGATTTTACACTGGTGAGAATACAGTTTGTATTTCAGCTGTGCAGTTCAGTTTTTTTTCTAAATCATTGAAAGATGAAATCTAGTAACGTGAAATGGAAAAAAAAGACAAATTTAATCCCAAAGTGTGCTGAAATCAGCCGGTTTGGATTGAAACACAACATTTATCCAGAACATCAGGGACTTCAGCTCTTTGCTGATCCACTTAACTCGTGTGACAAGTGAAAGAAAGGTTTTTGTTGCCACCTGATGGACAGAGAAGTGAACTGTGAGAGATCAGCAGTCCGGTGAAACCCTGAAGCAACGATGCAGGAGCTTTCACTAGGAAGCAGTGTTCGCCTGATCCAGCCAGTCGCTCTGCTATATCAGAATAAAACTCCTCATGACCTCATAGGATGTGCTTTGAAAATTTTTTTTTCTCGTTTTTTTAATCTCACACATGAAGCAAATCGTGGAGGTTTCGTACCTCACTGTTTCCCATTTAGCACGCGCAGCCCTTTGGTGTTAACGACGGTGGTCGCGCTTATCGTGGATTCGGACTCCTTATCACGCAATCCATCATTTTCTCTCATCTCATTCTGCTGGTTCTGAGATTTACGACTTGCTGAATCACCTCCTGCGACCTCGAAGAGACGCGCCATGAAGCCCAGACCCGCCCGGCGCATGTACTCCTTTCCTACACACGTGTACAGGATGGGGTTAACGCAGCTGCTGACAAAGGCCACTGCAGCAGCGAAGGGTCTCATCAACATCCGGATATTACGTCTGAGAGGATGGAGGGAGGAAAGTTTAGCTTGTTAGCTTCATATTTATATAGATGTTTGTTCTATGAATTGTAATGACGATGATACGATCATCCGTTTTGTCATATTTCTTCTAGTGAATTTACAGAACGTTATGAGCTGAATTTGTTCAAACTTGTCTTTCTAGGAGCGAGTCATTAAACATTTTGGAATCAGTGCCAGAGAAAGGGAAGGAAAAGGAAGGAATCATGTACAAAGTAAAAGTAAAAGCTGTTCCTGTTGATTTAAAATGATAAACTAGCTCCTGAGTAGCGCAACAGAAAAGCGTTCGNAAATTTGGCTGTGCTCTCTGGGAGGGAGGGGCATACTCTCTCCCTTGTCAATCACAGTGACACTAGCCAATCATGGGAGTCTGTGAGCTTGTGTATGCGAAAGAGGGCAGATAGCACTTGTTACATTTGTGACACTGTGTCTCGAAGGAAGCATATGTGGTTAGTAGCTGGCTGCTGGATGGGAATTTGTAGGTGACCAATTTTGGGGGTTGGGGCGATGGAAGATAACCTAAACTCATCAGAACTACAAAAAAAACAAAAATTGAACACAGAATGATAAAGTAGATTAAATTGAATCAATACATGTATTTATGTGCGAGTGCAGCTTACATATTTCCGTTTTTGCTCTGAGGCAACTCTTCAGTCACCTGTGGATAGAGAGATTTAGAACAGGTTTTATTTTTTTAGGGTTAAGATTTTTTTTTTTTACGTTCTAATCAGTCCCGATAAAATCAGAATGAATTCACTTCATCAGAAACAATGGAATCCAAACACACACACACACACACACACACCTGCAGCATGTTGACGAGATGGTACGGCAGCCAAAAGAGTCCGAAGGTGACCACGATGATCAGAATGAGTTTCTCGCTGCGAATGCGTCTCTGAAAGCGCGTGCGGCGAATCCTGAGAAGAACCCGTGTATAACTGACCAGAATCAAGCTGTAGGGCAGCAAGAAGCCCAGGACCGTCTCCATAGAGTACTGCATCACCGCCTTAAACACACACACACACACACACACACACACACACACACACACACACACACACACATTTAATGAAATGTAAAGCTTAAAGCTGCATAAAGTTCTAGAAAAATAGAAAAAAGTTGCCTGATGTAAATGAAGCATCAGAGGTCAAATTATGAACAATTCCTAATGAACTAATAGAGCATTTTGTTGGCAAATATACATCTTAAATGAATTTTAAAGAATCAAAAATCCTAACAAGAGTATTTAATAAAATGTTTACTAAAGGAGTAGCATTTCCAAGTAGCTATCCAATGCTTTATGGTATTGTTTCTATAGAAGTTTATTAAATATTTATGGGAGGAGTCTCTAGCGTTTTGTAACAGTCAGTAAATTTTTATACGCAGGTACGTTTTCAGGACAGAGGAGGTTAAGTTGTGAGGTTTCTTGGTCACATGACAGACTTTGTTTATTTTTTCGTGTTATGGCTGCTGTAACGTAAGGGAGAACCGGACAAACAAATTGAAAGTAAAGACATGCTGTGTCAAATTAATAAACAGTTGTCAGCGTTGATGTAAGAGGATATGCTGTTACAGTAAAATAATCACCTTCAGAGTGGTAACAGTAACTGCGCTCCACTACATCATTGATTATTTTCCTATAACGGCACATTATGTCGTGTTTAATTACATACTAATATAACATTTTACTAAAGTTAGAAATTTAAACTGTTCCATTTTCTTTTCTTATATTTTTTAAAATGAAGATGTTAGCTCACATATTTGTGGTCTCTGTGTACACAGTCACACAAAGTTGAGTTGTTTATGGGTGTGACATCTCTAAACACCAAAACGGGCACAGCCAGAGCCAAAGCCAGGATCCAGATCACCGAAAGAGTCCGGATTATAGTCTTGCGCATGCTGAAGGTGCCGAGATGCTGCGGCCACACCACGGCCACCAGTCTGTGCAGGCTCATCAGCGTGATCAGGAAGATGGAGGCGTACATGTTGGCGCAGCAGAAGTAATACAGGACCTTGCACATGGCCATTCCGAAGATCCAGGTCCGCTGGAAGAGGTACATGATGAAGAACGGCGAGAGCAGCATGAGCATGCCGTCAGCACAGGCCAGGTTGAGAATAAGCACGGTGGTGACCGAGCGGCGTTGCATTCGCGCCATGATGCTCCAGATGACGAAGATGTTGCCAGGAACGCCGATGAGGAAGGCGAAGGTTAGGATCAGAGCTCCTGTTCTGGTTCCGCTGATGCTGCTTAGGATAGTCAAGTTGGAGGATGAGGCAGTGGGCGTGGGGTCAGAGATGAGTGAAGAGGAACTGGGTCCTGGCATGGCCATGATGATGATGATGATGATGATNCATGATAACATGTCTCACAGCTGTTAATGTGTTTCACAGATTAATCATTGCTAATCCCTACTCATTGGCTAGTTCTCCAACAGCTAGCACTAATACAACAACAACAACAACAACAATAATAATAATAATAACAATAATAATAATAATAATAAAAATTTACAAGGTGAAGTAAAAAACATTATTATAAAAAGATAGAAAAAAATATATATTTTTTCATAAATATAATAATGTATTATATAAATATATATTTTCAAAAATATGCAAAAAATTGGAAAAATATAATAAGCATACAACATAAAACATTATTTTAATTATTATTTAAAAAAAAAAAAAAACAGTGATGTGGAGCCTGATGGATGTTTATTGGTGTGTTCTGGATCTTTGGTGCAAAAAGACACTCTTTTTTAAGGTTCCTACTTGAAATAAGGAGAAGTTTAAAACTAGATTATGTTAAGACACGATTTAGAGCATGGTTTGTCAACCACACATGATTCCTTCGAGACACTGAAGCTAACTGATTTAATTTAGCTAGCAAGTTCAACGATCCAGCACCAGCTGAACATACTTTTGATCGTAAAACATTGCGTTGAGAGAAGTTTTTTAGGCTAGCATGGTACAGAATTTCAGATACACCACAGACACTACAGGGACGTCATAACTAGTAGTGCGTAAAATGGTTGTAGATGAAAGATTTATGGCACGTTTCACCATCACCAGTCAATCAGAAACACGAGCTGATGTAAACATGATCGAGGTGCAGGCAAGGGATTAGCGGTTAGCAGTCTGTCATTCTCTAATATTTACTTCAAGCAAGGTTTGTCTCTCTAGGTGGGCTTCCTGACATAATTCCATTAGTTCCATTAAATCCCAATTAAAACCCACATTTTATTACTTAAAAGCCATCATCACAGACCACCAGCTTCCTGTAGAGCCAATAAATCAATCTAAATGCCCTTCTGGAGTCACTCTTGGCACGCTTTTGGGACTGTTTACTGTACACTGTAATATCAAGCCATATTTAAAAACAAAATGCAATTAATGACCACATGAAAACTCAAAAAACCTCTAAGAGCATGTGGAAAGTGTCAAAATTCCCAAAAGCATAGATATGTGTCAAAATCTTGCTCAAGTAAAAGTGGAAGTATCCAGCCAACAAGTGAAAGTCACAGAAAAGTGAGTTTTAACTGTAGTCAAGTGTTGAAAAGTAAAAAGTGAATGTTTTTAACTGATGAAATTATGCAATGTCGTGTTATCATGTGCAAACTCCAACTGTAAGAAGATGATTTTTGTTTTTAAGTAGCTACGCTACCTCGTTTTGCCTGAAAACATCATTCAATCTCTTTAAGTTTGCTGCTTATACGCATGATTAATGCTATGTAGCTTGCTAATGAATTAATAAGAAGTAAAATATCGTGTGAATAACTAATATTTACCATGACCTAGTGTGGCTTTCGAGCTAATTTTTGGAACTGGAATTGATGCTAGTCTAATCTGACATTAGCAAAGAAAACAGGCTAGAAGCCAGTTAACATTAGCAAATTAGTGAAAGTTACCTCAACATGCAGTAAGATCATGATGTCTAGCAAGGCAAAGGAGACACCTCATTGTATCTGAGGTAGGGCCAGAGGCTCTCATCCTCACATTCAACACTGCAGTCTGCTAGCTTATGCATACCCAAACGCACACGGCTAGCTATAGCACTAGCTACATCATGTAGCATGAGAATGTCTAATTTGGTCTGAAGTTATGAAGTATTTATGAATTGCCTTAGATAGTGTCAGCATTAAGGCTTGGTACTGCCAGTGTTCCTTTTAGAGCAAAAAACAAAACCCAGAAACGTGTCCTACATTACCTCGGCACATCATAAAAACACTATACAGACCACCAATTAGGTCAAAGCCACCACTGTGGCAACGCAACCAGGCCTATGTGATATAACAAGAAAAATCTTGTAAATAGGTCACGACCGCTATGATGCATGCCATACGTCTTGCCCGGAGCAGTTATTATATGTGTCAGATGTACCAATGAAGCAAGAGCAGAGATACGATCAGATCTGGAAATCTTCTTTCACAAAGAACAACACTAATGTGAAGACTGCAATTTGAAACTCACCACAAAGTGCACTTTTTAAAAAATTTTTGATGATTTGTTCAATCATCTCAAATAGACGTTTTTTTTTTTTTAATAGTGTTTGTTTCTGGCTTCCAGATGGCCATCAAGACTGGTGCTACGAGACTAGCTTTTAGCACAAAGATATCCTTTTTTCCATGTTCCTATAGTGTCATAAAGCATATAAACATCTGTATTTGATCTCACCTGCCATTCGAAAAGCACTTAAAAGTGTTGGATAATGCGGAACTGGTGGCTACACACTCCCTTGTACAGCATGCTGGTGCTGTATTAACCTCATAGCAGCAGTGCAGTTATATATGTTGTACTGTATTTAGGAATATTAGAAATATGTATTTAGGAATACCTGGAATGTTGGGTATGTTTGTTTTAACGTAAGTATTGT
This sequence comes from Pangasius elongatus, assembly GCA_033441825.1. Taxonomy (NCBI): domain Eukaryota; kingdom Metazoa; phylum Chordata; class Actinopteri; order Siluriformes; family Pangasiidae; genus Pangasius; species Pangasius elongatus. The sequence continues at coordinate 5,257,790 of JAKKZN010000028.1, forward strand.
CTTAACAGTCACATCTAAATGAGAGAAAAATGCGGTCGAGTGCGAAAGTTTGCATGCCCCTTAAGACAAACTGAAGAAAATGACAATAACAGCAGCAAAAAAAATGAATACCAACAAGATATTTAGTTTGTTAGGTTTCACAGATACACCAGCTGATACATTCACAACTTATTTTTTTTTACTTTTTTGTTTGTTTTTGGTAATAGCTAAAATTTCCTTTCTAAATACTCAACACAATACAGAAATAAACCTGTTACAAGACTTTTTTCTATTATTGGTCAAGGATGCCTCTGTTGTGTTCACCCCATGTGTTCATCCCGGATAATGATTTCCTGGAGATAGAACATTTCATTTTTACGTCAAAAAATTAGCAAAACTTGATAATCGTGGGTGCCTGTTAAACCATGTATGCAGAAGAGGGTAGATAGCGCTTTCCTCCGAGTGTGTTACACTGTCCTGTGATGCAGCATGGGCAGCAGTTCGGGAAAGATGTGGTTGGTTGGCTTCATGTGTCTTGGAGGAAGTGTGTTAGCCTTCATTCTCCTTGCTGTCGTGTAATGGGAGAGCTAGCTTTTGACCAAAAGCTTCTGCGCACTTGAATATCCAAGACGTAGTGCATGCATGAGTGATTAGGTTTAATTATATACCTATTAAATACGACTATTGTTATAAAATAAAGTGATACTATTCTTTTATCATAAAAAATCCATTAGCCATCATGTTCCCCTATTGGCAAAGGCGATAAGGGCTTCCAAAACAGCAGGTCAATTATGAGATTGATTTACTTTATGGTGTACAAAAGTGCCCGTTCAAAACACTCTGTTATAATAAAACAATCTAATGGGTGCATCTACAAGATTATATCAACCAGATGTGGCCAAAAGCCACAGTGTCGCAACTGCGGAACATGTGAGAGATAGAAAGCAGACCGAAGCCATAAGTGGTAGACGAAAAAAAATATAGCTGAGATTAAAAAATGGAGTGGTCTGGTAGAAGAGGGGAAAAAGTTCTCAGGGAAGATAAAAGAAGCAGAGCGAAGGTTTGTGTAGAGTGTGGTTAGGAAATGAGTCAACACCGGTGTCTGGAGAGCACACAGTACTTGTGTTTGAAACAAGCATGAGTGCATACACACACACACACACACACACACACACACACACACACAGACACACACACAAACACACACACACACACACACACATTAGTGTATTGTATATGAGTTAATGAGTGAGGAACTTATAATAAAACTTTGAATGGTTTTTAGTCATTATCAGGTACACAAGAAAGCTCTACCTGTAATACAGTCTTTAAAAAAATTAGTATTAGCTAATATTAAAAATTAATATTAGCAGCATTGTTTATTTAACAGTACAGCAACTACGTAGTGTTTAATTTGGAAAAAAAAAAGTAGTAACTTCCTGCTCAAACACTGTGAAACATGATTACTAATCGATCGATTACTAATTTGAAGCTTGAAAATAGTCTTAGTCTAAGTAGGGGTGTAACAATAAACTCCGGCCATGATTCAATTTGATTCACGACACTGGCTTCAAAATTCGATTTGATTCGATATTTTAACAAAATTTTTTCAATTGAAGAAAACTTGTTCAATTGAAGAAAGACTCCTTTTTTTAGGTTTTATAATAATTTGTTTTATATGATGTCCAAGTGGTATAGAATTTTTATTTATTTATGTAAATATTTAAGAACGGTTTTAAAACTATGAATAAACAAAAGGGGACTTTGAAAATGATCGACTGAAACATAATCAGCTCTGTAGCAGAAATAGAGCTCCAAAGTCGGCTAAAATGCCATCCTTCCATGGCCTTTGGTGTTGTTTGAAAGCTACTTAAGAGCTCTTTTTAACTGTTATAAAGTGATCGTGTGACTGTACAATGTATAATGCTTGTTCGTGGTTGCAATCTGGAGCTATCATTCTATAGGACTTCAAGTGCAGATCTCACAGACTCGCCACAAATGAATTTGATCATGTGACCATATTCGAACATTACATGAATGTAGATTATTGTAGACATTATATTGTATATTGTTTTGAGTATTGTTACATATTTGTTCCCTGAAATCACAGACACCTTTTTGTCAAATATGGATATTATGTTACTTTTTAATAATTTAGTGGTATATAAACCTGATATTTATCACATTAGTTATTATGTACTGATAAATTCAACTTGCAAATTATATACCTAGTGTTACTTACTCATAAGTTGCACCTTATTAAGTATTTATTTCCAATCCATTATGCAATGTAGCAACAATTTATTTTTAGAAAGGCAATTTATTTAACATTTAGTTATATAACAGAGATTGATGTTACTTAACTTGCAGTTACGTAACATTGCGAAATCTTTTTCTGAAAAACCTTATATAAAAGTCATGCAAGTTGTGACAGTGACAGTTTATATTTCAGGAATGTGACTTAGAAACATGTAGGATGTTGATATCAAATTCAGTGTCCTGAAATAACATAAGTGTTGAAATAGCTCTGGATCACATTATAATCAGATTCACATGAGTCATGTCTTGAGCGTTTTCTTGGAAAGGCATCTCAAAACAAAAAGTCTGTAATAGTTTAGAAATAATATTTCTAAATTCTTCAGTAAAGATCAACACTTTTTCCTCTCAAAACTGTGCATCATGATGTGGTGCGTCCATCCTGTGAATTAGCTGTTACAACAGACACAACTGTAGTTACTATAGAACTGCTAAAACTCCTAAGACGTTACCTTGTTATAAAGAGCGCATTAGTATAAACCTGTGATCCCTCTTCTATCAGTGACTTAATACTGAAATCCAATTGTTCATCTTACCGACTTGATCCTGCTCCTACATGTCATTCTGTCACTCTATCTCACATTTCATAAACATAATCTCTAGCTTCTGCTTTTCTCCCTTTACCACTTGAAACTGTGGCAGTAACTCCAATCCTTACAAAACCTAACTTAGACCATACTGCTCTTTCTCATTTTTGCCCTAACTCTAAATTACCGTTCATTTCCAAAATGCTGGAAAGTATTGTTGGCTCCCAGCTACAAACTTTCCTTGTTCAAAATAATCTCTTTGACCCCTTTCAGTTTGGCTTTTGTCCACTCTGTAGTACTGAAACTGCCCTCGTAAGGGTTGTCAGTGAACTACTACGCTGTGATGACTCTGGTTCTCTTTCTATTGTTCTGTTACTTAATATTAGTTCTGCTTTCATGCTTTCATGACTGTCTGTCATGACTTACTTCTCTTCTTCATACATCATGGATAGACAGATTTAGATTTCAATCCAGGATTATCAGTGGCTTACTAGGGAGTGGTTCTTGGACCTCCACTGAGATCCAATTATTATTGAAAGATTAATACTTCCCAAAGATATTCGTTGTGACTGCAAAATACAAAAGTACTATAAAAATTTAGTCATCATCATTGATCCCTCCCTGAATTTTGAAGCTCATGTTAACTCCGTCTCTAAAAAATTGCATTCTTTTCACTTTTGTCGCATTGCTCGCCTTCATCCCTTCATTAGTCTCAAAGACAATGAAACACAGGTTCATTCATTTATATCCTCATGTCTTGATTACTGCGATGCCCTCTTCATTGGTTTACCAGCTAACTCTATTGCTAGGACACAATACATTCAAAATTCTGCTGCTAGAATTCTTATAAATACCACGCGCTCAGTTCACATTACTCCAATCCTCTTTGAACTTCACTGGTTGCTGGTTTTGTTTCACATTAAATGTAAGATCTGAAATTCACTCCCTCTGACTCTTCACAGCATCACTTCTATCTCTCAGTTTAAATCTCAACTTAAAACGTACTTGTTTTCTCAGTGTTATTTGTCTGAATGTGTTGCTATGTATTTGCTCTGAATGATTGTACTATCTGAATGGTGATTTTCATTTTTCTGTGTTTGTCCGTGACTGTTCATTGTTTCTGTATTGTTGTGTCACTAATGTAAAGCGTCATTGAGCTCTGGAAAGACCCTATATATAAATTAAACATATTATTATTATCATTATTTGCTTCGCAGTCAGAGCTCCTGTTATAGACAATTAATCAACCCCTTCTGACCAATCAGAGACAAGAATTCGTCAGCGAAGAATTTGAATTTGGGAGGTTTGATTTCATTTCTAAAGCAGCTTTACAGAATTCTGGGTTACAGAAGGGGTTCACAAACGTAGACTTTGGTGGTACAGGTGAAATTAATGACGACAAACAAAAGTCTTGAGGCTATTATTTATGTCTATAAGACACTTTCTGGTCTCACACCCCAATATATCAGCGATCTTCCTTACTCCTCCACTAGAGCGCTCAGGTCTTCTGATCAACTTCTTTTGAGAGTTCCTCGTTGTCGCTATAAGACCAAAGGTGATCGTGCCTTTTCTATAGTAGGTCCTAAACTCTGGAACAGTCTCCCTTTCCAAGTGAGGTCAGCTTCTTTAATAGCCACTTCTAAATCTTCTTTGAAAATGTTTTTTTTTTCCCCTTTAGTTTTGGAATAGATCCTTAAATAGGGTGAAATAAGGAAATACTCGATGCTTTATTGCTGTATTTAAAGGTATCTATTATTAATCACTATCATTATTGTTACTATATTGTTATTGCTTATTTGTTTGATTGATTTGTCAAGCATTTTAGGTCAGCTGCTGTTGTTTTTAAATGTGCTCTATAAATAAAGGTTGACTTGACTTGACTGGAGTACCCCCGTAACCGGCAGTTTTGAGTGCGTTTCAACTTTGCTCGACACAAACAGCTGTTTCCCATATGTGTGAGACAAACACAGTAGAGAGTTTCATTTGAAGCCCAACTGCGCCTAAAAAAACATACAAAAGACCTGAAACAAGCCCCAAAAAAACCTCAAGCACTCAAAATAATTTTCTTCTTTCTTTCTCAGCCTTTGCAAAGGAAACCAGGTCACCGTGGTGCGCACACATTTCTAATATACAGATATTAACCACTCCATAACCCCACTCCATCCCTCTTTCCCTCTTTGCAATATAGGGTATCTTTCAATAAAAAAGGAATTTTGTACATCACACACACACACACACACACACACACAGTCTACACCTTTTTCGATTTATTTCTGATTATTTGTTATAAAACAAGATCTTTTTGGCCGTGAAGTATTTTTATTGCCAAATCTGGCAACCCCGGTACTTACTCCTCCACCAAGCATGGGGTAGCTTGATTCCTGCCCTAATACGCATTTATATTAGCGCTTGTCTCAGTTCCCATTTTTTTACCACTAGGCACAATAATAATTCTCTGGAATTGTATGATTGTGCAACATCTAGAAATGCGAGCAAATCAATGGAACGTCGCAAAGATCTGTCAGATAGTGACATTCAAAAACTGCTAGTAATTAGTATTTCAGACGAATTTAAACTGTATGAAAGTGTTTATAGTGCAATTATAAATCTTTACAGTATCCAGGTGTAGGAGAGTAAAGAATAAACAGTTCTGAGTGTGTTGAAAGGAGGCTCAGTGTGAATCATTATGAGTCTTATTGATAACAGCAGCAGTCATTAGGTAAAAATCTACAGTGTCCAGGTGAGACTTGGGTGTAAGACCGTCCACAACTATTTACGANTTTATTGTAGGCAAAATGAAGTCATGCTAAATTTGATTTCTGACTCGCAGGATTTGTGTGCTCTTCTGTCTGATCACGTATTTACTCGATTAATCAGACGGGTGTTTTAGATTTGCTCTTGTTCCAGTCACCAGACGAGACGGCACAGACATCTGTGGAAAACGTCTGCGTTTTCTGCTCCCCTGGATTATGATGAAAGCTCAGAGCTCTACAGCGGCTTGAGGGCTTAAGGTGGAATTTTGCAAGAAAGGTACCGTAATAAGATAAAAATACACCGAGGAAAAAGTCAGAGGAAAGATTTCTTATCTTTTTATAGGTGTCACAGCTGTGGAAGGTGTGTCTTTTCTCATGGGTGTCTAAACAGTGCTCATATTTTGTGTGTGTGTGTGTGTGTGTGTGTGTGTGTGTTTGCGCATGTAACTGTCATTAATTACAAGAACAGGTTTTCGAGCCAGGTTAGACAAACGAGACCAGACTTGAGCAAAGCGCTGGCTGAGATTTCTTTGTTGGGAAATCATACAGATCTTTTTGGTTTCCTTTCCCAGAACAGACTCCGGCTCCATCGTGACACACTTACTGAAGATAATTTAATCAACAAATGAATGTTGAGCAATAATTTGGAATTTGTACTGCACACTCGCTGAATTAATACACACACACATGCGCACACACACACTCTTTTTTCGGAAAAACAAACCCCCCAAAAAGGTTCCCATAGAGGCACAACAGAAGAACTGTTATAGGTTTGAATTATTTTTTGATGATATGTATTCATATCATATCCTTCAATTATTTTTTTTACAACTTCCCCACTGTAAAATGCACAATGCAACTGTTACAGCATGTTAGGAGAGCGCAGATTCTTGGCACGTGTCACCTGCGCTAGCCAGATGTTCATTCAATCATGACTCAGATATGTGTCAACATCTTAAGCAAGATTTCAGCCTTCGATATTAGACACTGAGCAAGAATTTCATATTTACATACAACCCCCTGACCCCCATAAACACACACACCCACACAC
>JAKKZN010000028.1:5324817-5338638 GCA_033441825.1 Pangasius elongatus
TGGAACTATGGTCTGATTTGGTTACAGTGGCGTTGGGGATGGGAACTGTGGTGTGATTGGTTACAGTGGCATTGGGGATGGGAACTGTGGAGTGATTGGTTACAGTGGCATTGGGGTGGGAACTGTGGTGTGATTGGTTACAGTGGCATTGGGGATGGGAACTGTGGTGTGATTGGTTACAGTGGCATTGGGGTGGGAACTGTGGAGTGATTGGTTACAGTGGCATTGGGCGGTGGGAACTGTGGTGTGATTGGGTACAGTGGCATTGGGGTGGGAACTGTGGAGTGATTGGTTACAGTGGCATTGGGCGGTGGGAACTGTGGTGTGATTGGTTACAGTGGCATGGATGGTGGGAACTGTGGTGTGATTGGGTACAGTGGCATTGGGGTGGGAACTGTGGTGTGATTGGGTACAGTGGCATTTGGGGTGGGAACTGTGGTGTGATTGGTTACAGTGGCATGGATGGTGGGAACTGTGGTGTGATTGGGTACAGTGGCACTGGGGTGGGAACTGTGGTGTGATTGGGTACAGTGGCATTGGGGTGGGAACTGTGGTGTGATTGGGTACAGTGGCATTGGTGTGGGAACCATGGTTCTGTAGGTATGAGTAGAGTTGGATGAGGGCACTATGGTTTTCTGTGTTTACAGTGGGGGCGGGATTTGTGCTTTAATTAGTTATGGTGGCATTGGGGCAGGAACTATGATGCAGTTACATTGGGGCAAAAATTTCAGGAACAGTGGTCTGATTGGTTACTGTGGCATTAGAAACAAAAACAGTGGTCTGAGTGGTTACTGTGGCATTGGGGATGGGATGTGCAGTCTGATTAGTTACTGTTACACGAAGTGGCGGATTTGTGATCAGATTGGTTCCAATGGCATTGGCTTAGAACACTATGCTTCAATTCTTTGTTTATTTTTAGAGCAGGGAGCTGTGGTGCTATTGGTTACAGTGTCATAGGAGGCAGAAACTATTGTGTAGTAACTGTTACATTAGGGGCGGGGTTTGTGGTTTGGTTTGTTACTGTGGCATTGTGGGAGAGAACCGTGTTATGATTGGTTTAATTGTACATCGTCATCTCTAGAGCCTCTGTAAGTAGACATAATACATGCATAATAAAGGTTGATTGGATTTCATATTTGTTTTATTTTTCTCTCAGGGCGAAGTACCACAAGTTAAAATATGGAACGGAGTTGAATCAAGGTGACATGAAGCCACCAAGCTACGACTCCGGTAAGCCTCGGTTTATTCATATTTTAAAGCAGGGACGAAGTAATAAAAGCTTCCGGCCCAATCCTACTACTGTACGGTTTCAGTGCTACAATTAATCCTGCCGCTTTACAGACAAGGTCATAATGTTTCGGCTTTCCACCTGACACATTATTACACCACATTCATCTGTATGCATGAAAGCGGCTTTGCTCTCAGCGTGTCTGCTCTTTTGAAGTGTTGATGAGGCGCAGGAGGCGCCGCTGTCCCACACCTGCCCTCCACCTCCTTAAATCAGGACTGACCCAGTTTTTATGCGCCGTCTCGGTCTCAGACGGAGATCTTCTCATTAATACAGAAGAACAGTGTGGGGAAAGTCTGCTTTTTTTCCTGTACAGATTGCTCACTGTGATTGGTTTGGGATTTGATTAACTATGGTGAGGAGGAAGCCGATCACTTCACTGTTGCAGATTATTAACCCATATTACAGCCAAGACTAATTAGTTAGCTAGTATTATCGGAAACAAAGAAAATGTCAGGGGTCTGTTTTTATGGCTACAGTGTACAGGTTACATGTGTATCGCCATGATATCAATAATCTGTGCATCCTTTAACACAGGTTTTACTAAGTGTGCATCGTCTCTCCTCTCTGGTTTCACAGACGAAGGGAATGAGAAGGACACTCCCGGTTCCCTGAACAATCAGCTGTCGTGGAAACAGGGTCGCCAGCTCCTCAGACAGTGAGTACTGATGATGCACTTCACTTTTCAGCCCGGGCAGATCTGCACTGGTTTTTTCAGCCATGTTGTTTACTTTCACGTTCATTCAGTTGACACTGAATTATTACCAAACATTTTACATATGAGGGGGGTTTATTCAAAAACTTCCAGCTGTTTGTGGTTTAAGCAGCTCTTTAAGTCTTTTAACTGTGTTCTGCATTTTATTCTTTACAAGACACTGTCAGCTTGCCAAGTTTTCCCTTGCAAAAATGTCAACCTGACCTGCAATACCCTGTCTACAAACCTCCAGTACTCCCCCCACACATTCTTTCATGTGGTATGGCCCTCTAACTGACCAATCACAGCCCAGAATCAATATAGTGTTCTATTGTGGAGGACCATCAGTTTTTAGTTTAGACAGAGCTCAAGGTGAAGGATCACAACGCCTCCTTCACGCAGACTGAGGCACACGAGCCACGCCTCCTTCACACAGACTGAGGCACACGGGCCACGCCTCCTTCATGCAGACTGAGGCACACGAGCCACGCCTCCTTAACCGAGATAGACGCACACGGGCCACGCCTCCTTCACCGAGACAGGCGCACACGGGCCACGCCTCCTCCTTTTTTGCCTTTTGTAGTTGTATTGTTAATATTGGGATACACACATTTAAAAATATGTGTGTGTGTGTGTGTATGTGTATGTGTATATTTAAGTGAAATTAAAGCCCATTCATGAAAGACGACTCACATGGACCAACTTCCTGTAATTTCTAATGAAGCAGTGCTTTTTTCGTTTCTGCCCACACACTCTCTCTGTCTCTCTCTGTCTGTCTGTCTCTCATTCTCTCTCTCTCTCTCTCTCTCTCTGTCTCGACTTTCTGAGTGCTGGTTCAGTCCTGAACCTTCTCTTTGTCCCGCTCGGCGATCATACAGCTCACTCGCTCCCTCTCCTGGACGCATTGCAGTATTGAACCGTCGCCATGTTTCTTTTCTCCCTCAGTCTGGAGACTCTGCATTCATAAGTGTATGGTGAAGTCACACCCCCTTTCTTCCAGCCAGTCAGAGCATTCTGTAGTGGACACTGCAGGGCTAAACCGGGAAAGCTCACACACACACATCACACACACGATCACAGCTCAGACACACACGAATAACATGTTCTCTCCAAGATTTGCACTGATCTGGGTCTGTGGACTAAAGCAAATGTATTTTTCACAAATGGGAAATTGGGGCAAAATTATAGATGCATGGTGTGTAAATTATTTTGTGTGTGTGTCTGTAGGTACCTGCAGGAGGTGGGCTACACGGACACTATCCTGGATGTGAAGTCTCAGAGAGTGAAGGCTCTGCTTGGCCTGATGGGAGATTCCAGCCGGACCAATCAGGAGCCTCTGATCAACGGCACGGACTCGGCGCCTAAAGGAGCAAACACAGGGTAATAAAACAGCGCTGCAATGACCACATCATCTCCATATCCTGATCAGTTATATCACAATACACTTCTCAGGTATCAGCAGCGTTCTGTAACAATCACAATTACGATTAGAAACAGCTGTTTAGATCAAAACTGTACATTTGATCTCCTTGGCAGAGTTGATTTCTACAGGAAAATATTTCAACTTGTATAGAACTCCAGTTATATTTAAAACAACACTACTGTCCTCTATATTATCATAATCGCTCTATCTGTCTCTCTCTCTCTCTCTCTCTCTCTCTCTCTCTCTCTCTGTCTCTGTATCTGTCCATCCATCTATGTCTGCCTGTCTCTGCATCTCTCACTGTCCCTTTCTTCTTCTTCTTCTTCTTATTATTATTAGTTAACTGCCATTAAATATGATTACAGATCAGTTCAGTAAATGACCGTGTGTGGAATAAATCATTATTAAAAAATTACAGATAATTGATGACACTTTCTACAGCTTGGGGACATTTTAAAGTAGAACGTTTATTTACGTGTGTGTGTGTGTGTGTGTGTGTGTGTGTGTGTGTGTGTGTGTGTGTGTGTGTGTGTACAGGAAAGCAGAGCTGTCGGAGTCAAATGCTGTGCTCGAGGCGTTTAAGTTCATTGAAAGTGCCACTGCTGAGTTCAGTGATGAGGAGGATGAAGAAGACCTCGACGGGAGAGAGAGGACCATTGTTGATTCACGAACGGTGAGAATTACACACACACACACACACACACACACACACACACACACACACACACTTTACACACCTTACACACAGTCTTTACACATCTTTATGCATCAACATGTCGTCTTTATACGGCAATTTTACACATTGTCTTTATACATCGTTTTCTCACGCTGTCTATACGCACAGTCTTCGCACGCCGTCTATACACACAGTCTTTACATGCCGCCTATACACACAGTCTTCACATGACGCCTATACACACAGTCTTTAAAGGCTGTCTTTGCACACAGTCTTTGCACGCTATCTTTATGCATGGACTTTACCCATTGTCTTTACGCACCGCATTTACTCACTTTTCCTCGTATTGTCTTGTTGTCAGATTGTGAGGAAGAAGCCGTCTTCCTCCTCTTTTTCTCCGGCTGCTGATGTGTGTGACGACCTCGACACTGAGGACGCACTGAAGGACTTTGACTTCCTGTCCACTACTGAGGACATGGACACGTCACCCGAGTCCAGGAGTGCGGGAGACGGTACAGATTGGGGTGAGACACACACACACACACACACACACACACACACACACACATTTAAAATGCAACGCTAATCACCTGTCTTATTTCATTGTGCCTTGTTGGATTTGTCTCCGTGTTTGTTGTCGTTGCCGTGTCCTGTGTGTCCGTGGCAGACCCGCTCCTGTTTCAGCATCAGGGGCAACAATTAAATATTAAATATGTGGGGGAAAAATTGTACAATGCTAGTACAAAACTGACCCTGAGCAGTGTCCCGGACTTCGAGAGTAGAGCCAAAAATTTAATTTTGAATTTAAAACCTGTAAAAATCCTGAATCTTGAAACCTCTGAAAAAATGTGATTCGCCGTATTGGCGTCTCATACATACAGCTCGTTTCTTCATTTCAGGCTTCTGTTTGCATTATTTTCCCATCGCCCCCAGCCTGAACATCTGAATGTTCTTCCTTAAAAAAAAAAAAAAATGCATGATGAGAAATGTGTAGCTTAAACAGAGGAGGTGGGGTTTTGCTGGACGGATGGAGGAAGTAAAGGACTGTTAATATTACAGAACATGTTGATTAATCATCATCAGGCTTTAGCAGCTCACAGCTTCGTTCAGAACATCATTAGGAAGCCGTTTTAATTAGTGAAGCATGATGGGAATTTGGGAATTAGTGGAATTAAAACAGCTCCTGGTCATGAGCTATACCGTAAACAGAAGCCCCGCCCCTGGCATGACCTGATTGGCCGACTGAACCTGGTGCTGTGTGTTGTCCCCGTGTAGAGAAGGAGAAGCAGTCTGAGGCCTGGGACGTGGATCAGGGTCTGATTACCAAACTCAAGGAGCAATACAGAAAGGAGCGCAAAGGCAAAAAGGGGGTGAAGAGTAAGTGGACCAGGCCCCCTCCCTCCCCCCCTCTCTCTCTCTCTCTCTCCCTCTCTCTCTCTCTCTCTTTCTGTTTATTCTCTTTCTCTTTCACTCGGCCTGAACTATGAGGAATGCGTTATTTAAAATTTTTCCGAGCTTCTTCCTACAATTTCTTTGCTGCAGCTTCTTTTCCCTGAGTTAGAGCGCTTTACTTTGTGTGTGTGTGTGTGTGTGTGTGTGTGTGTGTGTGTGTGTGTGTGTGTGTGTGTGTGTGTGTCTTACACTTTGTCTTTGTGTCATTTTTCACTCCTTTTGTGTTGCAGTTACTTGTATTTCAGAACTGTTAATCTTTTTCTCTTCAGTGCCCCTGTTTCTTCCCTTCTGTCTTTTCTGCTGAGGGAATCCCTTCCTTTATTTCTCTTTCCTTTTTGTTCTATATTCTCTACACAGTCACACAACACGACACACAGCACAACCTAGCACGCTCTCGCTCCCATCACTTCCCTGTTTCTGTTTGCTGTATATTTTACACAATCCTCTCTCTCCTCCTTTCTTTTAGCTTCTCTGCTCTCCCCTGTCTTTTTACCTGTCTGTCATGTTCTCATGTTCTCTCTCTCTCTCTCTCTCTCTCTCTCTCTCTCTCTCTCTCCCTCTCTCCGTCTCTCTCAGGGCCGAACCGCACTAAGCTGCAGGACATGTTGGCTAATCTGAGGGAGAACGAGGATGCCAGTCCACTGCAGTCGTCCGTCAGTCCTCCGTCTCGACCCAACACCAACCGCTTCATTGAACACGACAGCAGCCACGCTGATGAAGGTGCTGCACACGCGCACGCAAATTATTTCTTTATTTTAAAAATCATATAAGAGATTCAGCTCAGTGTTCATTTTGGAAGCTACTTTTAGTTTCGATATTAATGTAAAAATAGATAATAATTTTGCAGAGAGTTTGTATGTAAACACACTGGATGAATTAGTAACTTTTATTAATGTGTATGTGTGTGTGTTACAGTGGAGGCCATCACGTTCCCTCCCTCCTCGGGTAAGTCCTTCATCATGGGAGGAGAAGACGCAGTGGACGTGGGTGAACTGGGTCTGGGAGAGCTGGCAGGACTCACCGTCGCCAACGAAGCCGACAGCCTCGCTTACGACGTGAGTGTGTGAGACAGCAGGACGGACACCACCCCGACCGTTCATCGTTTTCCTATAACAGCACGTCCTAAAGCGTTTTATTCCTCTTATAGCACAGCAATTAGCCATCGCTGTAACTAGTTAGTTCCTGTTTTCACTTAGGCTATAGCAGCTAGTCATTCCCTCACCAGCCTCATCTCTTAAAGAAACACACAAACAAACAAACAAGCAAAACACAATTCCTCTAGCCTACTGACCTTTGTTTAGATTTGTTTAGAACATTGTTTAGATCATGCGTGAGTGGCAGCGCATCCGAACCATCTATTAACAATGTATTCCAGATTAAGCTAAAACGGTAAATAGCTAGCTACATTTTTCACACTAGCTACCTAGTTTAAATACAACACCTGGCACAGTTACTAATGAACACAGCTGCAACAAAGTCATTAGCCAGCGTTGGCAACAATCAGGGTATGTGCGAGGTGTCATGAAAATTGTCACTTTATACTGTAAAAAGTAAAACTTTTTGTAAACACTACAACGTGGTTATGATGTAATAACATGACGTGACTTCTCAGAGTAAAAACGGAGTTGGCTTATAGCTCTGGGAATGAAAAAGATATTTATCACCATCGAGTGGAATGTCTGCAAGACTCGAGTCTTGAAGACGGAGGAGTTTCACGGTTTCTCAGTAACATGACAAACCTTTTTTTTCCCCACCTCTCCCACTCTCAGATCGCTAATAATAAAGACGCTCTGCGTAAGACGTGGAACCCCAAGTTCTCCCTGCGCAGTCACTTCGACGCCATCCGCAGCCTGGCGTTCCACCCCACCGAGCCGGTTCTCATCACAGCCTCCGAAGATCACACGCTCAAGATGTGGAACCTGCAAAAAACGACGCCTGCTAAAAAGTAAGCGCGCTCTCTGTCAGTTGGCGGCCAGATTGCGTTTTTGCACACTGTGCTAGATACTGACAGAAGAGTGATGTAAACATTGCGTATGATAGGAGGCAATCATGTGTGTGAACTGTGTGTGTGATTTTGTTTAACAGGAACGCCTCACTAGATGTGGAACCCATTTATACATTCAGGGCTCATAGGTAAGATGGTGAATGGTGTGTGTTTGTGTATTTGTGTGAATTATGGAGGTCTCTGGATTACACCGTGTAATCGGGTGTGTGTTTGTGTACGTGTGTGTGGCAGGGGTGCAGTGCTGTGTGTGGTGATGAATAACACAGGAGAGCAGTGCTACAGTGGTGGAGTGGATGGCACCATTCAGTGCTGGAGCACACCCAGCCCCAACATCGACCCCTACGATTCCTATCGTACGTCTCTACCTCTGTTATTCATTCATCTCCAGGTACAATCCCTGATTTAAAGTGAGGGAACTGACCGGGTTGTGTGTGTGTGTTAGAGCCGTCTGTCCTGCGTGGGGCGCTGTCTGGACATACAGATGCGGTCTGGGGGCTGGTACACAGCAGCGCACACCAGCGCCTCCTGTCCTGCTCAGCTGACGGCACGGTGCGGTTATGGAACGCCTCCAACACCGAGCCGGCCATCGCAGTGTTCAACGAGAACAAGGGTAAAGAAAATAAAGCTGCCATGTTATTGTTATTGTTCTACTTGTAAATATAATGGTCTTAAGAAATTGTGTGTGTGTGTGTGTGTGTGTGTGTGTGTGTGTGTGTGTGTGTGTGTTACAGAGTTGGGTGTGCCCTCCTCAGTGGATCTGGTGTGCAGTGAACCTGCCTACATGGTCACGTCTTTCACTAACGGCAAGATCGGCCTCTTCAACATGGAGACACAACAACTAGTGCAGAGCCTTGAGTCTACTACTGAGTCTGGTACACACACACACACACACACACACACACACACACACACACACACAAAACTAGTGTAGAGCCTCGAGTCTACTACTGAGTCTGGTACACACACACACACACACACACATATACACACACACACAAAACTAGTGCAGATCCTTGAGTCTACTACTGAGTCTGGAACACAAACACGCAGGCAGAGAGACAGATACACACACACACACACACACACACACACACACACCGACACAAGTAGAGAGAGGCAGAGGCACACAGATACACACATTCGGACAGAGAGAGACAGACAAACACACACACACACACACACACACACAAACACCAACTCACAGAGAGTCTGTCTGTCTCTGTTTCTGTCTCACTAACCAAGAGAGAGAAACACACACACAGACAGAGAGACGGATGGCTGGACAGACAGGCAGACACACACACACACACACACACACACACACACACACACATGGATGGACAGACACACCCTTAGTGGAAAATTCCTGTGAAATATCTAAAAGAAATATTTTCACATTTCCAGAAAATTCAGGCTCATTTCTGCGTGACTGCTGACTTTATTTTTATAATTGCATCATTCAGGATTAAAAGCTCTCGTGTTTATTAAACCCGTCCTGGTTATTATGTTTTCCTCCCCAGGTGCGTCCTGTCAGATTAACAAAGTGCTGAGTCACCCGACTCTCCCCATCACCATCACGGCTCAGGAGGACCGCCACATCAAGTTCTACGACAACAACACGGGTACGTGTGGATGTTTTTAACTGCAGGTGCAGTTCAGCTCACACTATTACAGCTCTAAATATTACAAACTGCACTCGGTGCTCTTGTGTGACATTATAAGGGTTTTTTCTCGCAGTTTTAGCGCAGGAGCTGAAGTGCTTGTGTTCTCTTTTCCCAACAGGAAAACCCATCCACTCCATGGTGGCCCACCTGGAAGCAGTTACGAGCCTTGCCGTGGATCCGAACGGCCTGTATTTGATGTCTGGAAGTAAGTGCTAGAAACACCATGGGGTACTTTTTATTTTAACGGTGGTTTATGTGAGGAGAATTTGACACTGAGTGAACTTTGGAAGCCGGTATTAACAGACACCTTGGAAGCCCCGCCCCCTTTGTAATGTTTTGCCAGGTGCTCTCGTCTCGTCTCGTCTGGAAATAAAGTTTATCAATGTATGTCTGACTTAGATACACAAAAGTATCAGGTACATCAGTTCAAAATATGTATTACTGAAATGTTTCAGACAAAACTGGTTTAAAAAACGCAGACAAAACAAACAAACAGCACTTTTTGGTTTTTGGGTATTAATGGAAAAATGAGGTGGAAAATTTTGACCTGAAAAAAAAACAAAAAAAACAAGATAATAATAATTAGATGCTGTTTAATAATAAAAATGCTGTTTGTATGTTCAGATGGTTTGAGGAGATTAACAGTGAAAATATCGGCCATGTGGAAACCTTTCGTGAGAGACGTTAGAAAAGCGATTAAGTAGGGCTGGGGCGATACGACAGAAATATCACATCACCATTCTCGAGGCGGTTCCACGATACATGACCCGTATCACCATAGCTAATCATTTCCTATAGATATAGATATTTATAGAAAAATAATTAATTAAAAAAAAAAATCACAATATCCATGATGTTTCATAAAAGTGTATTGTGATGTAATTTATTAGGAAATTAGTGTTATATAATCTTATCGCCCAGAACTAGACCTATACAGGAAGTAAATTGTGGTGTGTGTTTGTTTTTGTTTTTTTTTTTCTAAACTTTTAACTGCATTTCTAGCAGGACTACGTGGTATTTCCCTTCGGGGTAACACGCGGCAGGAGGGCGGGGATTCATTGTGTAATATTTTGTTCAACTCTCCTCATCTTCCAGGCCACGACTGCTCCATCCGCCTGTGGAACCTAGAGAGCAAAACGTGCATCCAGGAGTTCACGGCGCACCGCAAGAAGTTCGACGAGTCAATCCATGACGTGGCGTTCCACCCATCCAAGTGCTACATCGCCAGCGCCGGAGCCGACTCCCTCGCCAAGGTCTTCGTATGAGCCGGGAACTACCCGCCTTCTTTAGTCCCGCCCACTGGCACAGACTGACCAATGACAGACGCCAGGAATTGGGCTGGGGACCAATGAGCTGGAACCTGTCTTCTCCCAGCCGCCTCCTCTCCTCTCCTGTTTGTTTAAATGGACGCCAGATCGTGGCCCCGAGCCCTTCTACAGCGATCGGAGACGGGAGAAGCGCGCTTCAGGGTGAGTCGGTTTCCCCGAGTACCTCCTACAGAATCCAGGCAGGCCTGGGTGATCTACACGGACGCTTCCACGAGCAAGAACCATAGCCAACGTTCGGCCTACGCAGGAGCGGACGAGGAGGAAATAAACGGCGTACAAACGGCGTAACCGTGTAGCATTAGCGACACTCCTGTCTGTTTTCTCCTTGAAATGAAGAACCTCGTCGCACGGTTCCTCATCCTCGAGGATCTGCGAAATTAACGTGTGTGTCGTGGAGGACGTTTCCTCTTCCTTCTCTCTCAGCTTCCACGACTGATACACAACGATCTGCCTACCTTTCATTCATTTTAAAAAAAAAAAAACATTGACAAAATGTGCCTTTGCTTCAGAAAGGTCTTGAAATTATTTTACAGATTTTTTTTTTCTTTTTGATGAGGGCTTGGGAAAGGGATGATAGGTGAAGAAATTCAGGCTGGGTAAGGACAACCTCGTCCATTTTAACCGTATAGAACATTGGATGTATAATTACAAATACATATTAATAAACAAATATATATATTTAGTCTTAAACCTTAACATTCAGTGGGAATTTTGAGTGCTTTTTTTTGATACTTTGTTGAAGTATGTATGAGTGTGTGTGTGTGTGTGTGTGTGTGTGTGTGTGTGTGTGTGTGTGAGAGAGAGAGAGAGAGAGAGAGAGAGAGANGTGTGTGTGTGTGTGTGTGTGTGTGTGTGTGTGTGTGTGTGTGTGTGCGTGCGTGCGTGCGTGCGTGCGTGCGTGCGCGTGGTATGCAGTGAATTTGCAGTGCTGGTTTTAGAAACCCTATTAAGTGAACCTCTCTTGTTGTCCATAATTGTTGGAAGCAGGTTAAGTTGAAAGTATAGATTATCTCCTGTCTACAAATAAAACAAAGGTTTGTTGACTAGACATGTTTTCTTTCCTAGTGTTTTATACAAAACGATTTTATTGACCAGCTGTCAGTCAGAAACAGATGCTGTGGGTCATGAGGTAAGAACTTTTCCACGGTTTGATCATGCGACCATTTGCAATTGCCAGACGAGGTTTCTGAATTTTTTTGCTAATGCTCTGCATGAATGGCTCCTGAAATGTGATCAGAAATGGATTAAAAAAGTTCTTCTTATTAATAAAGACACACAGAATGTTTCAGAATGGCGTATTTTCATTTAAACAAGTGATTTTAAACACGAGTGGACAACTCAGTAGGTCTGACTGTCAATCACAGTGACAGTAGCCAATCGTTGGTGTCTGTGAGCGCACGTATGCAGAAGAGGGCAGACAGCGCTTTCCTTGATGTGTGTTACGCCGCCCTGTGACCAGCCGAAGTCACGTTTCCCTGCCGTCACGTCTCAGAGGAGGCAGGTGTTGGTAGCTGTGGTGTGATGGGAGAGAGCTGGTGGGTGGGTGGGAATTGTCCAAGACCGGTTGTATTCTTCCGACGTGAATCTGGAATGATCGACAGTTATGCAAGGTGTTTTGAACTCTCCGATATTAACCGACCCCCCTGTAAGCCCCGCCCCCTTTCCCTCGTCTCGCATTAATAATCTCTACATGAGTTCTGCTTGAAAATGACTTGTTTGGGGAAATAATTTCATTTGAGGCAAAAACCACTTACATATGTGATTCATTACTGAAACAAACTACATTTTGATTCTGAAATAAAGCCTTTTCAAAATCTCTTTAAAAACAGAACGTGTCCAAACGTTTGACTGAAGGTGCATAATATGTGTTTAAAGTTCAGATGAAGATGAACAAGCGCTAAAGAGATGAAGTTTGGCGTTAATTTTGTTGTAAATCTTGCCGATGATCCTGTAAATCCACACCGCCGATCTTTATCAGCTCTGACCTCCTGTCATGCATCAGCTCCGGCAGCGTTTTCCTGTGTTCCAGTGCACGACCTTTGTGAACTGAGCTTTAGAGCGGTTCATGAGGTTTTCCTGAGGCGACTCGTCAGTGTGTCGGTGTTGGACAGGAGAAACACAGCAGCGATGGAGGTAAGAGCTTCCTTGGATCCTTTCCACATTAACCAGTGTTTATTAAACTGTAAGCTGTAAGTGGAAAGGCTCTGATTTAATGGAGTTTCAGTGGAAGTAGGAGTAACACAGCTAACCTCTAGATCAGGGATTCAAAAAAAACATTTTAACTGTAAAATAAATTTCATGGACCCCCTCAGTATGGATTATTTATTTATTTATTTATTTTTTTTTTTATTATTATTTGGAGCATTATGTTCCTGAGCTTTCCTCAGACAGAACACATTAGGTCTGAGTTGCCTTTAGTGCTTGGACCCCTAAATGTAATAGCTTATAATTAATACACAATAAATATTGCAGAGTAGCATTTGATTTTTTAATTCTTTTTATTACATTTAGATTTGAAGGGTTAATATTGGAAATGTGTTTCTATATTCATAAATTGAATAGTGAGGCAACAACCAGGCTTCCGAGAGGATAATGCCAGTTACATTCAATATTCATGTTTTTAATTTATTTTCTCGATTTTTTTTTTAATTTTTTTTATTAGATTTCTAATTTACCTTTTAAAAAAAAATAAAATTTGCTTGTATGGACATTTTTGTGTGAAATTGTGTGTAATATTTATTGTAAATTGTGTAATGGACTGTTTCAAATAAAGATATCCTGCTGAAAGAGGGAAAGAAAAGAATATGGAAAGAAGGAAAGAAAGAGTATGGAAAGAGGGAAGGAGAGTACGAGGCAAGGTGGAAGAAGGAGAAAGAAGGTAAGAAGGAAAGAAAGAAAGAGCGAAGGACGGAGAGAAAGGAAAGAATGAAAGTAAAAGACGGAAAAAGAACATAAAGATGGAGAGAGGGAGTATGAGCGTATGAAAAAAGAATACACAGAAAAGATAAAGAGTAGAGATGGGGAGGAAAAACACAGAGTCTCATCCATCCTCGTCGCCAGAGGTTCCTTTTAACATCTTCAGAGTTCTCATCACCAAACTGCGTTTTTTTTTTTGCACTACTGTACTTACTTACATACATGCATATGTGTGTGCATATAAAAATATACCACACCTACC
Source organism: Pangasius elongatus (assembly GCA_033441825.1). Taxonomy (NCBI): domain Eukaryota; kingdom Metazoa; phylum Chordata; class Actinopteri; order Siluriformes; family Pangasiidae; genus Pangasius; species Pangasius elongatus. Next base: position 5,338,526 of record JAKKZN010000028.1, read on the forward strand.
TCATTTCTCTTACTATCCAGCCCATAATAAAACAGCTTGAATCCTGCTCCTATACTACGAGCCTTGCTACCCTTCCACTTGGTCTCCTGTACACACAGTATATCCACCTTCCT